>CM059460.1:38726007-38834311 GCA_030408155.1 Lophura swinhoii
ATTTCTGGGTGAAAAGGTCCTATTTCAAGGGGGAAACCTGGTATTTCTTGGAGAAGATGTGATATATTTGGGAGAAATCTGGCATTTCTGGAAGAAAATGTCCTATTTTGGGGGATAAAACAGGTTTTGTGGGTGAAAAGGTCCTATTTCAAGAAGGAAACCTGGTATTTCTTGGAGAAGATGTGATATATTTGGGAGAAATCTGGCATTTCTGGAAGAAAATGTCCTATTTTGGGGGATAAAACAGCTATTTGTGGGTGAAAAGGTCCTATTTCAAGCGGGAAACCTGGTATTTCTTGGAGAAGATGTGATATATTTGGGAGAAATCTGGCATTTCTGGAAGAAAACGTCCTATTTGGGGGATAAAACAGGTATTTGTGGGTGAAAAGGTCCTATTTCAAGGGGGAAACCTGGTATTTCTTGGAGAAGATGTGATATATTTGGGAGAAATCTGGCATTTCTGGAAGAAAATGTCCTATTTGGGGGATAAAACACGTATTTCTGGGTGAAAAGGTCCTATTTCAAGGGGGAAACCTGGTATTTCTTGGAGAAGATGTGATATATTTGGGAGAAATCTGGCATTTCTGGAAGAAAATGTCCTACTTTGGGGATAAAACAGGTATTTCTGGGAGAAAAGGTCCTATTTCAAGGGGGAAACCTGGTATTTCTTGGAGAAGATGTGATATATTTGGGAGAAATCTGGCATTTCTGGAAGAAAATGTCCTATTTGGGGGATAAAACAGGTATTTCTGGGTGAAAAGGTCCTATTTCAAGGGGGAAACCTGGTATTTCTTGGAGAAGATGTGATATATTTGGGAGAAATCTGGCATTTCTGGAAGAAAATGTCCTATTTGGGGGATAAAACAGGTATTTGTGGGTGAAAAGGTCCTATTTCAAGGAGGAATCCTGGTATTTCTTGGAGAAGATGTGATATATTTGGGAGAAATCTGGCATTTCTGGAAGCAACTGTCCTATTTGGGGGATAAAACAGGTATTTCAGGGTGAAAAGGTCCTATTTCAAGGGGGAAACCTGGTATTTCTTGGAGAAGATGTTCTACATTTGGGAGAAATCTGGCATTTCTGGAAGAAAATGTCCTATTTTGGGGATGAATCAGGTCTTTCTGGGTGAAAAGGTCCTGTTTCAAGGGGGAAACCTGGTATTTCTTGGAGAAGATGTGATATATTTGGGAGAAATCTGGCATTTCTGGAAGAAAATGTCCTATTTGGGGGATAAAACAGGTATTTGTGGGTGAAAAGGTCCTATTTGAAGGGGGAAACCCGGTATTTCTTGGAGAAGATGTGATATATTTGGGAGAAATCTGGCATTTCTGGAATAAAATGTCCTATTATGGCGATTAAACAGGCACTTCTGGGTGAAAAGGTCCTATTTCAAGAGAGAAACCTGGTATTTCTTGGAGAAGATGTGATATATTTGGGAGAAATCTGGCATTTCTGGAAGAAAATGTCCTATTTGGGGGGAGAAGGCTGGTATTTGTGGGAGAAAAGGTCCTATTTCAAGCGGGAAACCTGGTATTTCTTGGAGAAGATGTGATATATTTGGGAGAAATCTGGCATTTCTGGAAGAAAATGTCCCATTTGGGGGATAAAACAGGTATTTGTGGGTGAAAAGGTCCTATTTCAAGGGGGAAACCTGGTATTTCTTGGAGAAGATGTGATATATTTGGGAGAAATCTGGCATTTCTGGAAGAAAATGTCCTATTTGGGGGATAAAACAGGCATTTCTGGGTGAAAAGGTCCTATTTCAAGGGGGAAACCTGGTGTTTCTTGGAGAAGATGTGATATATTTGGGAGAAATCTGGCATTTCTGGAAGAAAATGTCCTATTTGGGGGATAAAACAGGCACTTTTGGGTGAAAAGGTCCTATTTCAAGGGGGAAACCTGGTATTTCTTGGAGTAGATGTTCTACATTTGGGAGAAATCTGGCATTTCTGGAAGACAATGTCCTATTTGGGGGATAAAACAGGTATTTGGGGGATAAAACGGGTATTTGTGGGTGAAAAGGTCCTATTTCAAGGGGGAAACCTGGTATTTCTTGGAGAAGATGTTATATATTTGGGAGAAATCTGGCATTTCTGGAAGAAAATGTCCTATTTTGGGGATAAAACAGGCACTTCTGGGTGAAAAGGTCCTATTTCAAGGGGGAAACCTGGTATTTCTTGGAGAAGATGTGATATATTTGGGAGAAATCTGGCATTTCTGGAAGAAAATGTCCTATTTGGGGGATAAAACACGTATTTCTGGGTGAAAAGGTCCTATTTCAAGGGGGAAACCCGGTATTTCTTGGAGAAGATGTGATATATTTGGGAGAAATCTGGCATTTCTGGAATAAAATGTCCTATTTTGGGGATAAAACAGGTATTTGTGGGTGAAAAGGTCCTATTTCAAGAGAGAAACCTGGTATTTCTTGGAGAAGATGTGATATATTTGGGAGAAATCTGGCATTTCTGGAAGAAAATGTCCTATTTTGGGGATAAAACAGGTCATTCTGGGTGAAAAGGTCCTATTTCAAGGAGGAATCCTGGTATTTCTTGGAGAAGATGTGATATATTTGGGAGAAATCTGGCATTTCTGGAAGAAAATGTCCTATTTGGGGGGAGAAGGCTGGTATTTGTGGGAGAAAAGGTCCTATTTCAAGCGGGAAACCTGGTATTTCTTGGAGAAGATGTGACATATTTGGGAGAAATCTGGCATTTCTGAAAGAGAATGTCCTATTTGGGAGATAAAACAGGTATTTGTGGGTGAAAAGGTCCTATTTCAAGGGGGAAACCTGGTATTTCTTGGAGAAGATGTGATATATTTGGGAGAAATCTGGCATTTCTGCAAGAAAATGTCCTATTTGGGGGATGAATCAGGTATTTCTGGGTGAAAAGGTCCTATTTCAAGGGGGAAACCTGGTATTTCTTGGAGAAGATGTTCTACATTTGGGAGAAATCTGGCATTTCTGTAAGAAAATGTCCTATTTTGGGGATAGAACAGGCACTTCTGGGTGAAAAGGTCCTATTTCAAGGGGGAAACCTGGTATTTCTTGGAGAAGATGTGACATATTTGGGAGAAATCTGGCATTTCTGAAAGAGAATGTCCTATTTGGGAGATAAAACAGGTATTTGTGGGTGAAAAGGTCCTATTTCAAGGAGGAAATCTGGTATTTCTTGGAGAAGATGTGATATATTTGGGAGAAATCTGGCATTTCTGGAAGAAAATGTCCTATTTGGGGGGAGAAGACTGGTATTTGTGGGTGAAAAGGTCCTATTTCAAGGGGGAAACCTGGTATTTCTTGGAGAAGAGGTTATATATTTGGGAGAAATCTGGCATTTCTGGAAGAAAATGTCCTATTTGGGGGATAATACAGGTATTTCTGGGTGAAAAGGTCCTATTTCAAGGAGGAATCCTGGTATTTCTTGGAGAAGATGTGATATATTTGGGAGAAATCTGGCATTTCTGGAAGGAAATGTCCTATTTGGGGGATAAAACGGGTATTTGTGGGTGAAAAGGTCCTATTTCAAGGGGGAAACCTGGTATTTCTTGGAGAAGATGTTCTACATTTGGGAGAAATCTGGCATTTCTGGAAGAAAATGTCCTATTTGGGGGATAAAACACGAATTTCTGGTTGAAAAGGTCCTATTTCAAGGGGGAAACCTGGTATTTCTTGGAGAAGATGTGATATATTTGGGAGAAATCTGGCATTTCTGGAAGAAAATGTCCTATTTTGGGGATGAATCAGGTCTTTCTGGGTGAAAAGGTCCTATTTCAAGGGGGAAACCTGGTATTTCTTGGAGAAGATGTTCTACATTTGGGAGAAATCTGGCATTTCTGGAAGAAAATGTCCTATTTGGGGGATAAAACAGGTATTTCTGGGTGAAAAGGTCCTGTTTCAAGGGGGAAACCTGGTATTTCTTGGAGAAGATGTGATATATTTGGGAGAAATCTGGCATTTCTGGAAGAAAATGTCCTATTTTGGGGATAAAACAGGTATTTGTGGGTGAAAAGGTCCTATTTCAAGGGGGAAACCTGGTATTTCTTGGAGAAGATGTTCTACATTCGGGAGAAATCTGGCATTTCTGGAAGAAAATGTCCTATTTTGGGGATAAAACAGGTATTTCTGGGTGAAAAGGTCCTATTTCAAGCGGGAAACCTGGTATTTCTTGGAGAAGATGTTCTACATTCGGGAGAAATCTGGCATTTCTGGAAGAAAATGTCCTATTTTGGGGGATAAAACAGGTATTTGTGGGTGAAATGGTCCTATTTCAAGGGGGAAACCTGGTATTTCTTGGAGAAGATGTGATATATTTGGGAGAAATCTGGCATTTCTGGAAGAAAATGTCCTATTTGGGGGATAAAACAGGTATTTGTGGGTGAAAAGGTCTTATTTCAAGGGGGAAACCTGGTATTTCTTGGAGAAGATGTGATATATTTGGGAGAAATCTGGCATTTCTGGAAGAAAATGTCCAATTTGGGGGATAAAACAGGTATTTGTGGGTGAAAAGGTCCTATTTCAAGGAGGAAACCTGGTATTTCTTGGAGAAGATGTGATATATTTGGGAGAAATCTGGCATTTCTGGAAGAAAATGTCCTATTTTGGGGATAAAACAGGCACTTCTGGGTGAAAAGGTCCTATTTCAAGGGGGAAACCTGGTATTTCTTGGAGAAGATGTTCTACATTTGGGAGAAATCTGGCATTTCTGGAAGAAAATGTCCAATTTGGGGGATAAAACAGGTATTTCTGGGTGAAAAGGTCCTATTTGAAGGGGGAAACCTGGTATTTCTTGGAGAAGATGTTCTACATTTGGGAGAAATCTGGCATTTCTGGAAGAAAATGTCCAATTTGGGGGATAAAACAGGTATTTGTGGGTGAAAAGGTCCTATTTGAAGGGGGAAACCTGGTATTTCTTGGAGAAGATGTGATATATTTGGGAGAAATCTGGCATTTCTGGAAGGACATGTCCTATTTGGGGGATAAAACAGGTATTTCTGGGTGAAAAGGTCCTATTTCAAGGGGGAATCCTGGTATTTCTTGGAGAAGATGTGATATATTTGGGAGAAATCTGGCATTTCTGGAAGGACATGTCCTATTTGGGGGATAAAACAGGTATTTGTGGGTGAAAAGGTCCTATTTCAAGGGGGAAACCTGGTATTTCTTGGAGAAGATGTTCTACATTTGGGAGAAATCTGGCATTTCTGGAAGCAACTGTCCTATTTTGGGGATAAAACAGGTATTTCTGGGTGAAAAGGTCCTATTTCAAGGGGGAAATCTGGTATTTCTTGGAGAAGATGTGATATATTTGGGAGAAATCCGGCATTTCTGGAAGCAACTGTCCTATTTTGGGGATAAAACAGGTATTTCTGGGTGAAAAGGTCCTATTTCAAGGGGGAAACCTGGTATTTCTTGGAGAAGATGTGATATATTTGGGAGAAATCTGGCATTTCTGGAAGCAACTGTCCTATTTTGGGGATAAAACAGGTATTTCAGGGTGAAAAGGTCCTATTTCAAGGGGGAAACCTGGTATTTCTTGGAGAAGATGTGATTTATTTGGGAGAAATCTGGCATTTCTGGAAGAAAATGTCCTATTTGGGGGATAAAACAGGTATTTCTGGGTGAAAAGGTCCTATTTCAAGGGGGAAACCTGGTATTTCTTGGAGAAGATGTTCTACATTTGGGAGAAATCTGGCATTTCTGGAAGAAAATGTCCTATTTGGGGGGAGAAGGCTGGTATTTGTGGGAGAAAAGGTCCTATTTCAAGGGGGAAACCTGGTATTTCTTGGAGAAGATGTGATATATTTGGGAGAAATCTGGCATTTCTGGAAGAAAATGTCCTATTTTGGGGATAAAACAGGTATTTGGGGGATAAAACGGGTATTTGTGGGTGAAAAGGCCCTATTTCAAGGGGGAAACCTGGTATTTCTTGGAGAAGATGTTATATATTTGGGAGAAATCTGGCATTTCTGGAAGAAAATGTCCTATTTTGCGGATAAAACAGGCACTTCTGGGTGAAAAGGTCCTATTTCAAGGGGGAAACCTGGTATTTCTTGGAGAAGATGTGATATATTTGGGAGAAATCTGGCATTTCTGGAAGAAAATGTCCTATTTTGGGGATGAATCAGGTCTTTCTGGGTGAAAAGGTCCTATTTCAAGGGGGAAACCTGGTATTTCTTGGAGAAGATGTGATATATTTGGGAGAAATCTGGCATTTCTGGAAGCAACTGTCCTATTTTGGGGATAAAACAGGTATTTGTGGGTGAAAAGGTCCTATTTCAAGGGGGAAACCTGGTATTTCTTGGAGAAGATGTGATATATTTGGGAGAAATCTGGCATTTCTGGAAGAAAATGTCCTATTTGGGGGATAGAACAGGCACTTCTGGGTGAAAAGGTCCTATTTCAAGGGGGAAACCTGGTATTTCTTGGAGAAGATGTGATATATTTGGGAGAAATCTGGCATTTCTGGAAGAAAATGTCCTATTTTGGGGATGAATCAGGTCTTTCTGGGTGAAAAGGTCCTATTTCAAGGGGGAAACCTGGTATTTCTTGGAGAAGATGTGATATATTTGGGAGAAATCTGGCATTTCTGGAAGAAAATGTCCTATTTTGGGGATAGAACAGGCACTTCTGGGTGAAAAGGTCCTATTTCAAGGAGGAATCCTGGTATTTCTTGGAGAAGATATGATATATTTGGGAGAAATCTGGCATTTCTGGAAGAAAATGTCCTATTTGGGGGGAGAAGGCTGGTATTTGTGGGAGAAAAGGTCCTATTTCAAGCGGGAAACCTGGTATTTCTTGGAGAAGATGTGACATATTTGGGAGAAATCTGGCATTTCTGAAAGAGAATGTCCTATTTGGGAGATAAAACAGGTATTTGTGGGTGAAAAGGTCCTATTTCAAGGGGGAAACCTGGTATTTCTTGGAGAAGATGTGATATATTTGGGAGAAATCTGGCATTTCTGCAAGAAAATGTCCTATTTGGGGGATGAATCAGGTCTTTCTGGGTGAAAAGGTCCTATTTCAAGGGGGAAACCTGGTATTTCTTGGAGAAGATGTTCTACATTTGGGAGAAATCTGGCATTTCTGTAAGAAAATGTCCTATTTTGGGGATAGAACAGGCACTTCTGGGTGAAAAGGTCCTATTTCAAGGGGGAAACCTGGTATTTCTTGGAGAAGATGTGACATATTTGGGAGAAATCTGGCATTTCTGAAAGAGAATGTCCTATTTGGGAGATAAAACAGGTATTTGTGGGTGAAAAGGTCCTATTTCAAGGAGGAAATCTGGTATTTCTTGGAGAAGATGTGATATATTTGGGAGAAATCTGGCATTTCTGGAAGAAAATGTCCTATTTGGGGGAGAAGACTGGTATTTGTGGGTGAAAAGGTCCTATTTCAAGCGGGAAACCTGGTATTTCTTGGGGAAGATGTGATATATTTGGGAGAAATCTGGCATTTCTGGAAGAAAATGTCCTATTTGGGGGATAATACAGGTATTTCTGGGTGAAAAGGTCCTATTTCAAGGAGGAATCCTGGTATTTCTTGGAGAAGATGTGATATGTTTGGGAGAAATCTGGCATTTCTGGAAGGAAATGTCCTATTTGGGGGATAAAACGGGTATTTGTGGGTGAAAAGGTCCTATTTCAAGGGGGAAACCTGGTATTTCTTGGAGAAGATGTTCTACATTTGGGAGAAATCTGGCATTTCTGGAAGAAAATGTCCTATTTGGGGGATAAAACACGAATTTCTGGTTGAAAAGGTCCTATTTCAAGGGGGAAACCTGGTATTTCTTGGAGAAGATGTGATATATTTGGGAGAAATCTGGCATTTCTGGAAGAAAATGTCCTATTTTGGGGATAAAACAGGTATTTCTGGGTGAAAAGCTCCTATTTCAAGGGGGAAACCTGGTATTTCTTGGAGAAGATGTTCTACATTTGGGAGAAATCTGGCATTTCTGGAAGAAAATGTCCTATTTGGGGGATAAAACAGGTATTTCTGGGTGAAAAGGTCCTGTTTCAAGGGGGAAACCTGGTATTTCTTGGAGAAGATGTGATATATTTGGGAGAAATCTGGCATTTCTGGAAGAAAATGTCCTATTTGGGGGATAAAACAGGTATTTGTGGGTGAAAAGGTCCTATTTCAAGGGGGAAACCTGGTATTTCTTGGAGAAGATGTTCTACATTCGGGAGAAATCTGGCATTTCTGGAAGAAAATGTCCTATTTTGGGGATAAAACAGGTATTTCTGGGTGAAAAGGTCCTATTTCAAGCGGGAAACCTGGTATTTCTTGGAGAAGATGTTCTACATTCAGGAGAAATCTGGCATTTCTGGAAGAAAATGTCCTATTTTGGGGGATAAAACAGGTATTTGTGGGTGAAATGGTCCTATTTCAAGGGGGAAACCTGGTATTTCTTGGAGAAGATGTGATATATTTGGGAGAAATCTGGCATTTCTGGAAGAAAATGTCCTATTTGGGGGATAAAACAGGTATTTCTGGGTGAAAAGGTCTTATTTCAAGGGGGAAACCTGGTATTTCTTGGAGAAGATGTGATATATTTGGGAGAAATCTGGCATTTCTGGAAGAAAATGTCCAATTTGGGGGATAAAACAGGTATTTGTGGGTGAAAAGGTCCTATTTCAAGGAGGAATCCTGGTATTTCTCGGAGAAGATGTGATATATTTGGGAGAAATCTGGCATTTCTGGAAGAAAATGTCCTATTTTGGGGATGAATCAGGTCTTTCTGGGTGAAAAGGTCCTATTTCAAGGGGGAAACCTGGTATTTCTTGGAGAAGATGTTCTACATTTGGGAGAAATCTGGCATTTCTGGAAGAAAATGTCCAATTTGGGGGATAAAACAGGTATTTGTGGGTGAAAAGGTCCTATTTGAAGGGGGAAACCTGGTATTTCTTGGAGAAGATGTGATATATTTGGGAGAAATCTGGCATTTCTGGAAGGACATGTCCTATTTGGGGGATAAAACAGGTATTTCTGGGTGAAAAGGTCCTATTTCAAGGAGGAATCCTGGTATTTCTTGGAGAAGATGTGATATATTTGGGAGAAATCTGGCATTTCTGGAAGCAACTGTCCTATTTGGGGGATAAAACAGGTATTTCTGGGTGAAAAGGTCCTATTTCAAGGGGGAATCCTGGTATTTCTTGGAGAAGATGTGATATATTTGGGAGAAATCTGGCATTTCTGGAAGAAAATGTCCTATTTGGGGGATAAAACAGGTATTTGTGGGTGAAAAGGTCCTATTTCAAGGGGGAAACCTGGTATTTCTTGGAGAAGATGTGATATATTTGGGAGAAATCTGGCATTTCTGGAAGAAAATGTCCTATTTGGGGGATAAAACAGGTCTTTCTGGGTGAAAAGGTCCTATTTCAAGGAGGAATCCTGGTATTTCTTGGAGAAGATGTGATATATTTGGGAGAAATCTGGCATTTCTGGAAGAAAATGTCCTATTTGGGGGATAAAACAGGTATTTGTGGGTGAAAAGGTCCTATTTCAAGGGGGAAACCTGGTATTTCTTGGAGAAGATGTGATATATTTGGGAGAAATCTGGCATTTCTGGAAGAAAATGTCCTATTTGGGGGATAAAACAGGTATTTGTGGGTGAAAAGGTCCTATTTCAAGGGGGAAACCTGGTATTTCTTGGAGAAGATGTGATATATTTGGGAGAAATCTGGCATTTCTGGAAGAAAATGTCCTATTTGGGGGATAAAACAGGTATTTCTGGGTGAAAAGGTCCTATTTCAAGGGGGAAATCTGGTATTTCTTGGAGAAGATGTGATATATTTGGGAGAAATCCGGCATTTCTGGAAGCAACTGTCCTATTTTGGGGATAAAACAGGTATTTCTGGGTGAAAAGGTCCTATTTCAAGGGGGAAACCTGGTATTTCTTGGAGAAGATGTGATATATTTGGGAGAAATCTGGCATTTCTGGAAGAAAATGTCCTATTTGGGGGATAAAACAGGTATTTCTGGGTGAAAAGGTCCTATTTCAAGGGGGAAATCTGGTATTTCTTGGAGAAGATGTGATATATTTGGGAGAAATCCGGCATTTCTGGAAGCAACTGTCCTATTTTGGGGATAAAACAGGTATTTCTGGGTGAAAAGGTCCTATTTCAAGGGGGAAACCTGGTATTTCTTGGAGAAGATGTGATATATTTGGGAGAAATCTGGCATTTCTGGAAGCAACTGTCCTATTTTGGGGATAAAACAGGTATTTCAGGGTGAAAAGGTCCTATTTCAAGGGGGAAACCTGGTATTTCTTGGAGAAGATGTGATTTATTTGGGAGAAATCTGGCATTTCTGGAAGAAAATGTCCTATTTGGGGGATAAAACAGGTATTTCTGGGTGAAAAGGTCCAATTTCAAGGGGGAAACCTGGTATTTCTTGGAGAAGATGTTCTACATTTGGGAGAAATCTGGCATTTCTGGAAGAAAATGTCCTATTTGGGGGGAGAAGGCTGGTATTTGTGGGAGAAAAGGTCCTATTTCAAGGGGGAAACCTGGTATTTCTTGGAGAAGATGTGATATATTTGGGAGAAATCTGGCATTTCTGGAAGAAAATGTCCTATTTTGGGGATAAAACAGGTATTTGGGGGATAAAACGGGTATTTGTGGGTGAAAAGGCCCTATTTCAAGGGGGAAACCTGGTATTTCTTGGAGAAGATGTGATATATTTGGGAGAAATCTGGCATTTCTGGAAGAAAATGTCCTATTTTGCGGATAAAACAGGCACTTCTGGGTGAAAAGGTCCTATTTCAAGGGGGAAACCTGGTATTTCTTGGAGAAGATGTGATATATTTGGGAGAAATCTGGCATTTCTGGAAGAAAATGTCCTATTTTGGGGATGAATCAGGTCTTTCTGGGTGAAAAGGTCCTAGTTCAAGGGGGAAACCTGGTATTTCTTGGAGAAGATGTGATATATTTGGGAGAAATCTGGCATTTCTGGAAGCAACTGTCCTATTTTGGGGATAAAACAGGTATTTGTGGGTGAAAAGGTCCTATTTCAAGGGGGAAACCTGGTATTTCTTGGAGAAGATGTGATATATTTGGGAGAAATCTGGCATTTCTGGAAGCAACTGTCCTATTTTGGGGATAAAACAGGCACTTCTGGGTGAAAAGGTCCAATTTCAAGGGGGAAACCTGGTATTTCTTGGAGAAGATGTGATATATTTGGGAGAAATCTGGCATTTCTGGAAGAAAATGTCCTATTTGGGGGATAAAACAGGTATTTGTGGGTGAAAAGGTCCTATTTCAAGGAGGAATCCTGGTATTTCTTGGAGAAGATGTGATATATTTGGGAGAAATCTGGCATTTCTGGAAGAAAATGTCCTATTTGGGGGAGAAGGCTGGTATTTGTGGGAGAAAAGGTCCTATTTCAAGGGGGAAACCTGGTATTTCTTGGATAAGATGTTCTACATTTGGAAGAAATCTGGCATTTCTGGAAGAAAATGTCCTATTTGGGGGGAGAAGGCTGGTATTTGTGGGAGAAAAGGTCCTATTTCAAGCGGGAAACCTGGTATTTCTTGGAGAAGATGTTCCACATTCGGGAGAAATCTGGCATTTCTGGAAGAAAATGTCCTATTTGGGGGATAAAACAGGCATTTCTGGGTGAAAAGGTCCTATTTCAAGGGGGAAACCTGGTATTTCTTGGAGAAGATGTGATATATTTGGGAGAAATCTGGCATTTCTGGAAGAAAATGTCCTACTTGGGGGATAAAACAGGTATTTGTGGGTGAAAAGGTCCTATTTCAAGGGGGAAACCTGGTATTTCTTGGAGAAGATGTGATATATTTGGGAGAAATCTGGCATTTCTGGAAGGAACTGTCCCATTTGGGGGATAAAACAGGTATTTGTGGGAGAGAAGGTCCTATTTCAAGGGGGAAACCTGGTATTTCTTGGAGAAGATGTGATATATTTGGGAGAAATCTGGCATTTCTGGAAGAGAAGGTCCTATTTTGGGGATAAAAGAGTTATTTGTGGGTGAAAAGGTCCTATTTCAAGGGGGAAACCTGGTATTTCTTGGAGAAGATGTGATATATTTGGGAGAAATCTGGCATTTCTGGAAGAAAATGTCCTATTTGGGGGATAAAACAGGTATTTCTGGGTGAAAAGGTCCTATTTCAAGGGGGAAACCTGGTATTTCTTGGAGAAGATGTGATATATTTGGGAGAAATCTGGCATTTCTGGAAGAAAATGTCCTATTTGGGGGATAAAACAGGTATTTCTGGGTGAAAAGGTCCTATTTCAAGGGGGAAACCTGGTATTTCTTGGAGAAGATGTGATATATTTGGGAGAAATCTGGCATTTCTGGAAGAAAATGTCCTATTTGGGGGATAAAACAGGTATTTGTGGGTGAAAAGGTCCTATTTCAAGGGGGAAACCTGGTATTTCTTGGAGAAGATGTGATATATTTGGGAGAAATCTGGCATTTCTGGAAGAAAATGTCCTATTTGGGGGATAAAACAGGTATTTCTGGGTGAAAAGGTCCTATTTCAAGGGGGAAAGCTGGTATTTCTTGGAGAAGATGTGACATGTTTGGGAGAAATCTGGCATTTCTGTAGAAAATGTCCTATTTGGGGGATAAAACAGGTATTTCTGGGTGAAAAGGTCCTATTTCAAGGGGGAAACCTGGTATTTCTTGGATAAGATGTTCTACATTTGGGAGAAATCTGGCATTTCTGGAAGAAAATGTCCTATTTTGGCGATAAAACAGGCACTTCTGGGTGAAAAGGTCCTATTTCAAGGGGGAAACCTGGTATTTCTTGGAGAAGATGTGATATAGTTGGGAGAAATCTGGCATTTCTGGAAGAAAATGTCCTATTTGGGGGATGAATCAGGTCTTTCTGGGTGAAAAGGTCCTATTTCAAGGGGGAAACCTGGTATTTCTTGGAGAAGATGTGATATATTTGGGAGAAATCTGGCATTTCTGGAAGAAAACGTCCTATTTGGGGGATAAAACAGGTATTTGTGGGTGAAAAGGTCCTATTTCAAGGGGGAAACCTGGTATTTCTTGGAGAAGATGTGATATATTTGGGAGAAATCTGGCATTTCTGGAAGAAGATGTCCTACTTGGGGGATAAAACAGGTATTTGTGGGTGAAAAGGTCCTATTTTAAGGGGGAAACCTGGTATTTCTTGGAGAAGATGTGATATATCTGGGAGAAATCTGGCATTTCTGGAAGAAAATGTCCTATTTGGGGGATAAAACAGGTATTGGTGGGTGAAAAGGTCCTATTTCAAGGAGGAATCCTGGTATTTCTTGGAGAAGATGTGATATATTTGGGAGAAATCTGGCATTTCTGGAAGAAAACGTCCTATTTGGGGGATAAAACAGGTCTTCCTGGGTGAAAAGGTCCTATTTCAAGGGGGAATCCTGGTATTTCTTGGAGAAGATGTGATTTATTTGGGAGAAATCTGGCATTTCTGGAAGAAAATGTCCTATTTTGGGGATAAAACAGGCACTTCTGGGTGAAAAGGTCCTATTTCAAGGGGGAAACCTGGTATTTCTTGGAGAAGATGTGATATATTTGGGAGAAATCTGGCATTTCTGGAAGAAAATGTCCTATTTGGGGGATAAAACAGGCATTTCTTGGTGAAAAGGTCCTATTTCAGGAGGAATCCTGGTATTTCTTGGAGAAGATGTGATATATTTGGGAGAAATCTGGCATTTCTGGAAGAAAATGTCCTATTTGGGGGATAAAACAGGCACTTCTGGATGAAAAGGTCCTATTTCAAGGGGGAAACCTGGTATTTCTTGGAGAAGATGTGATATATTTGGGAGAAATCTGGCATTTCTGGAAGAAAATGTCCTATTTGGGGGATAAAACAGGTATTTGTGGGTGAAAAGGAGCTATTTCAAAGGGGAAACCTGGTATTTCTTGGAGAAGATGTGATATAGTTGGGAGAAATCTGGCATTTCTGGAAGAAAATGTCCTATTTGGGGGGAGAAGGCTGGTATTTGTGGGAGAAAAGGTCCTATTTCAGGAGGAAACCTGGTATTTCTTGGAGATGTGATATATTTGGGAGAAATCTGGCATTTCTGGAAGCAACTGTCCTATTTTGGGGATAAAACAGGTATTTGTGGGAGAAAAGGTCCTATTTCAAGGGGGAAACCTGGTATTTCTTGGAGAAGATGTGATATATTTGGGAGAAATCTGGCATTTCTGGAAGAAACTGTCCTATTTTGGGGATAAAACAGGTCTTTCTGGGTGAAAAGGTCCTATTTCAAGGAGGAATCCTGGTATTTCTTGGAGAAGATGTGATATATTTGGGAGAAATCTGGCATTTCTGGAAGAAAATGTCCTATTTTGGGAATAAAACAGGTCTTACGGGGTGAAAAGGTCCTATTTCAAGGGGGAAACCTGGTATTTCTTGGAGAAGATGTGATATATTTGGGAGAAATCTGGCATTTCTGGAAGAACATGTCCTATTTGGGGGGAGAAGGCTGGTATTTGTGCGAGAAAAGGTCCTATTTCAAGGGGGAAACCTGGTATTTCTTGGGGAAGATGTGATATATTTGGGAGAAATCTGGCATTTCTGGAAGAACATTTCCCATTTGGGGGGAGAAGGCTGGTATTTGTGGGAGAAAAGGTCCTATTTCAGGAGGAATCCTGGTATTTCTTGGAGAAGATGTGATATATTTGGGAGAAATCTGGCATTTCTGGAAGAGAAGGTCCTATTTTGGGGATAAAAGAGTTATTTGTGGGTGAAAAGGTCCTATTTCAAGGGGGAAACCTGGTATTTCTTGGAGAAGATGTGATATATTTGGGAGAAATCTGGCATTTCTGGAAGAAAATGTCCTATTTGGGGGATAAAACAGGTATTTGTGGGTGAAAAGGTTCTATTTCAAGGGGGAAACCTGGTATTTCTTGGAGAAGATGTGATATATTTGGGAGAAATCTGGCATTTCTGGAAGAAAATGTCCTATTTGGGGGATAAAACAGGTATTTGTGGGTGAAAAGGTCCTATTTCAAGGGGGAAACCTGGTATTTCTTGGAGAAGATGTGATATATTTGGGAGAAATCTGGCATTTCTGGAAGAAAATGTCCTCTTTGGAGGATAAAACAGGTATTTCTGGGTGAAAAGGTCCTATTTCAAGGGGGAAACCTGGTATTTCTTGGAGAAGATGTGATATATTTGGGAGAAATCTGGCATTTCTGGAAGCAACTGTCCTATTTTGGGGATAAAACAGTTATTTCTGGGTGAAAAGGTCCTATTTCAAGGGGGAAACCTGGTATTTCTTGGAGAAGATGTGATTTATTTGGGAGAAATCTGGCATTTCTGGAAGAAAATGTCCTATTTGGGGGATAAAACAGGTATTTCTGGGTGAAAAGGTCCTATTTCAAGGGGGAAACCTGGTATTTCTTGGATAAGATGTTCTACATTTGGGAGAAATCTGGCATTTCTGGAAGAAAATGTCCTATTTTGGGGATAAAACAGGTATTTGGGGGATAAAACGGGTATTTGTGGGTGAAAAGGTCCTATTTCAAGGGGGAAACCTGGTATTTCTTGGAGAAGATGTGATATATTTGGGAGAAATCTGGCATTTCTGGAAGAAAATGTCCTATTTTGGGGATAAAACAGGCACTTCTGGGTGAAAAGGTCCTATTTCAAGGGGGAAACCTGGTATTTCTTGGAGAAGATGTGATATATTTGGGAGAAATCTGGCATTTCTGGAAGAAAATGTCCTATTTGGGGGATAAAACAGGCACTTCTGGATGAAAAGGTCCTATTTCAAGCGGGAAACCTGGTATTTCTTGGAGAAGATGTGATATATTTGGGAGAAATCTGGCATTTCTGGAAGAAAATGTCCTATTTTGGGGATAAAACAGGTATTTGTGGGTGAAAAGGAGCTATTTCAAAGGGGAAACCCGGTATTTCTTGGAGAAGATGTGATATATTTGGGAGAAATCTGGCATTTCTGGAAGAAAATGTCCTATTTGGGGGGAGAAGGCTGGTATTTGTGGGAGAAAAGGTCCTATTTCAGGAGGAAACCTGGTATTTCTTGGAGATGTGATATATTTGGGAGAAATCTGGCATTTCTGGAAGAAACTGTCCTATTTTGGGGATAAAACAGGTATTTGTGGGTGAAAAGGTCCTATTTCAAGGGGGAAACCTGGTATTTCTTGGAGAAGATGTGATATATTTGGGAGAAATCTGGCATTTCTGGAAGAAACTGTCCTATTTTGGGGATAAAAGAGTTATTTGTGGGTGAAAAGGTCCTATTTCAAGGAGGAATCCTGGTATTTCTTGGAGAAGATGTGATATATTTGGGAGAAATCTGGCATTTCTGGAAGAAAATGTCCTATTTTGGGAATAAAACAGGTCTTTCTGGGTGAAAAGGTCCTATTTCAAGGGGGAAACCTGGTATTTCTTGGAGAAGATGTGATATATTTGGGAGAAATCTGGCATTTCTGGAAGAACATGACCTATTTGGGGGGAGAAGGCTGGTATTTGTGCGAGAAAAGGTCCTATTTCAAGGGGGAAACCTGGTATTTCTTGGGGAAGATGTGATATATTTGGGAGAAATCTGGCATTTCTGGAAGGGAAGGTCCTATTTTGGGGATAAAACAGGTATTTGTGGGTGAAAAGGTTCTATTTCAAGGGGGAAACCTGGTATTTCTTGGAGAAGATGTGATATATTTGGGAGAAATCTGGCATTTCTGGAAGAAAATGTCCTATTTGGGGGATAAAACAGGTATTTGTGGGTGAAAAGGTCCTATTTCAAGGGGGAAACCTGGTATTTCTTGGAGAAGATGTTCTACATTTGGGAGAAATCTGGCATTTCTGGAAGAAAATGTCCTATTTTGGGGATAAAACAGGCACTTCTGGGTGAAAAGGTCCTATTTCAAGGGGGAAACCTGGTATTTCTTGGAGAAGATGTGATATATTTGGGAGAAATCTGGCATTTGTGGAAGAAAATGTCCTATTTTGGGGGATGAATCAGTTCTTTCTGGGTGAAAAGGTCCTATTTCAAGGGGGAAACCTGGTATTTCTTGGAGAAGATGTGATATATTTGGGAGAAATCTGGCATTTCTGGAAGAAAATGACCTATTTTGGGGATAAAACAGGTATTTCTGGGTGAAAAGGTCCTATTTCAAGGGGGAAACCTGGTATTTCTTGGAGAAGATGTTATATATTTGGGAGAAATCTGGCATTTCTGGAAGAAAACGTCCTATTTGGGGGATAAAACAGGTATTTCTGGGTGAAAAGGTCCTAGTTCAAGGGGGAATCCTGGTATTTCTTGGAGAAGATGTTCTACATTTGGGAGAAATCTGGCATTTCTGGAAGAAAACGTCCTATTTGGGGGATAAAACAGGTATTTGTGGGTGAAAAGGTCCTATTTCAAGCGGGAATCCTGGTATTTCTTGGAGAAGATGTGATATATTTGGGAGAAATCTGGCATTTCTGGAAGAAAATGTCCTATTTGGGGGATAAAACAGGTATTTGTGGGTGAAAAGGTCCTATTTCAGCGAGGAAACCTGGTATTTCTTGGAGAAGATGTTCTACATTTGGGAGAAATCTGGCATTTCTGGAAGAAAATGTCCTATTTGGGGGATAAAACAGGCACTTCTGGGTGAAAAGGTCCTATTTCAAGGGGGAAACCTGGTATTTCTTGGAGAAGATGTGATATATTTGGGAGAAATCTGGCATTTCTGGAAGAAAATGTCCTATTTTGGGGATGAATCAGGTCTTTCTGGGTGAAAAGGTCCTATTTCAAGGGGGAAACCTGGTATTTCTTGGAGAAGATGTTCTACATTTGGGAGAAATCTGGCATTTCTGGAAGAAAATGTCCTATTTGGGGGATAAAACAGGTATTTGTGGGTGAAAAGGTCCTATTTCAAGGGGGAAACCTGGTATTTCTTGGATAAGATGTTCTACATTTGGGAGAAATCTGGCATTTCTGGAAGAAAATGTCCTATTTGGGGGATAAAACAGGCATTTCTGGGTGAAAAGGTCCTATTTCAAGGGGGAAACCTGGTATTTCTTGGAGAAGATGTGATATATTTGGGAGAAATCTGGCATTTCTGGAAGAAAATGTCCTATTTTGGGGATAAAACAGGTATTTGTGGGTGAAAAGGTCCTATTTCAAGGGGGAATCCTGGTATTTCTTGGAGAAGATGTGATATATTTGGGAGAAATCTGGCATTTCTGGAAGAAAATGTCCTATTTGGGGGGAGAAGGCTGGTATTTGTGGGAGAAAAGGTCCTATTTCAGGAGGAATCCTGGTATTTCTTGGAGAAGATGTGATATATTTGGGAGAAATCTGGCATTTCTGGAAGAAAATGTCCTATTTTGGGGATAAAACAGGCATTTCTGGGTGAAAAGGTCCTATTTCAAGGGGGAAACCTGGTATTTCTTGGAGAAGATGTTCTACATTTGGGAGAAATCTGGCATTTCTGGAAGAAAATGTCCTATTTGGGGGATAAAACAGGTATTTCTGGGTGAAAAGGTCCTATTTCAAGGGGGAACCCTGGTATTTCTTGGAGAAGATGTTCTACATTTGGGAGAAATCTGGCATTTCTGGAAGCAACTGTCCTATTTTGGGGATAAAACAGGTATTTGTGGGTGAAAAGGTCCAATTTCAAGGGGGAAACCTGGTATTTCTTGGAGAAGATGTGATATATTTGGGAGAAATCTGGCATTTCTGGAAGAAAATGTCCTGTTTTGGGGGATAAAACAGGCATTTCTGGGTGAAAAGGTCCTAGTTCAAGGGGGAAATCTGGTATTTCTTGGAGAAGATGTGATATATTTGGGAGAAATCTGGCATTTCTGGAAGGAAATGTCCTATTTGGGGGGAGATGGCTGGTATTTGTGGGAGAAAAGGTCCTATTTCAGGAGGAATCCTGGTATTTCTTGGAGAAGATGTGATATATTTGGGAGAAATCTGGCATTTCTGGACGAAAATTTCCTATTTGGGGGATAAAACAGGTATTTTTGGGTGAAAAGGTCCTATTTCAAGGGGGAAACCTGGTATTTCTTGGAGAAGATGTTCTACATTTGGGAGAAATCTGGCATTTCTGGAAGAACATGTCCTATTTTGGGGATAAAACAGGTATTAGTGGGTGAAAAGGTCCTATTTCAAGGGGGAAACCTGGTATTTCTTGGACAAGATGTTCTACATTTGGGGGAAATCTGGCATTTCTGGAAGAAAATGTCCTATTTGGGGGATAAAACAGGTATTTCTGGGTGAAAAGGTCCTATTTCAAGGGGGAATCCTGGTATTTCTTGGAGAAGATGTGATATATTTGGGAGAAATCTGGCATTTCTGGAAGAAAATGTCCTATTTGGGGGATAAAACAGGTATTTCTGGGTGAAAAGGTCCTATTTCAAGGGGGAAACCTGGTATTTCTTGGAGAAGATGTTCTACATTTCGGAGAAATCTGGCATTTCTGGAAGAAAATGTCCTATTTGGGGGATAAAACAGGTATTTGTGGGTGAAAAGGTCCTATTTCAAGGGGGAAACCTGGTATTTCTTGGAGAAGATGTTCTACATTTGGGAGAAATCTGGCATTTCTGGAAGAAAATGTCCTATTCTGGGGATAAAAGAGGTATTTGTGGGTGAAAAGGTCCTATTTCAAGGGGGAAACCTGGTATTTCTTGGAGAAGATGTGATATATTTGGGAGAAATCTGGCATTTCTGGAAGAAAATGTCCTATTTTGGGGATAAAACAGGCGTTTCTGGGTGAAAAGGTCCTATTTCAAGGGGGAAACCTGGTATTTCTTGGAGAAGATGTGACATATTTGGGAGAAATCTGGCATTTCTGGAAGAAAATGTCCTATTTGGGGGATAGAACAGGTATTTGTGGGAGAAAAGGTCCTATTTCAGGAGGAATCCTGGTATTTCCTGGAGGAGATGTGATATATTTGTGAGAAATCTGGCATTTCTGGAAGAACATGTCCTATTTGGGGGATAAAACAGGCATTTCTTGGTGAAAAGGTCCTATTTCAGGAGGAATCCTGGTATTTCTTGGAGAAGATGTGATATATTTGGGAGAAATCCGGCATTTCTGGAAGAAAATGTCCTATTTGGGGGATAAAACAGGTCTTTCTGGGTGAAAAGGTCCTATTTCAAGGGGGAAACCTGGTATTTCTTGGAGAAGATGTGATATATTTGGGAGAAATCTGGCATTTCTGGAAGAACTTGTCCTATTTGGGGGGAGAAGGCTGGCATTTGTGGGAGAAAAGGTCCTATTTCAGGAGGAATCCTGGTATTTCTTGGAGAAGATGTGATATATTTGGGAGAAATCTGGCATTTCTGGAAGAAAATGTCCTGTTTTGGGGGATAAAACAGGCATTTCTGGGTGAAAAGGTCCTAGTTCAAGGGGGAAACCTGGTATTTCTTGGAGAAGATGTGATATATTTGGGAGAAATCTGGCATTTCTGGAAGAAAATGTCCTATTTGGAGGGACAAGACTGGTATTTGCGGGAGAAAAGGTCCTATTTCAGGAGGAATCCTGGTATTTCGTGGAGAAGATGTGATATATTTGGGAGAAATCTGGCATTTCTGGAAGAAAATGTCCTATTTTGGGAATAAGACAGGTCTTTCTGGGTGAAAAGGTCCTATTTCAAGGGGGAAACCTGGTATTTCTTGGGGAAGATGAGATATATTTGGGAGAAATCTGGCATTTCTGGAAGAAACTGTCCTATTTTGGGATAAAACAGGTGTTTCTGGGTGAAAAGGTCCTAGTTCAAGGGGGAATCCTGGTATTTCTTGGAGAAGATCTGATATATTTGGGAGAAATCTGGCATTTCTGGAAGAATATGTCCTATTTGGGGGATAAAACAAGTATTTGTGGGTGAAAAGGTCCTATTTCAAGGGGGAAACCTGGTATTTCTTGGAGAAGATGTGATATATTTGGGAGAAATCTGGCATTTCTGGAAGAAAATGTCCTATTTGGGGGATAAAACAGGTATTTGTGGGTGAAAAGGTCCTATTTCAAGGGGGAAACCTGGTATTTCTTGGAGGAGATGTGATATATTTGGGAGAAATCTGGCATTTCTGGAAGAAAATGTCCTATTTGGGGGGAGAAGGCTGGTATTAGTGGGAGAAAAGGTCCTATTTCAGGAGGAATCCTGGTATTTCTTGGAGAAGATGTGATATATTTGGGAGAAATCTGGCATCTCTGGAAGAAAATGTCCTATTTTGGGGTTAAAACAGGTATTTGTGGGAGAAAAGGTCCTATTTCAAGGGGGAAACCTGGTATTTCTTGGAGAAGATGTGATATGTTTGGGAGAAATCTGGCATTTCTGGAAGAGAATGTCCCATTTCAAGGGGGAAACCTGGTATTTCTTGGAGAAGATGTGATATATTTGGGAGAAATCTGGCATTTCTGGAAGAAAATGTCCTAATTGGGGGATAAAACAGGTCTTTCTGGGTGAAAAGGTCCTATTTCAAGGGGGAATCCTGGTATTTCTTGGAGAAGATGTGATATATTTGGGAGAAATCTGGCATTTCTGGAAGAAAATGTCCTATTTGGGGGATCAAACAGGTATTTCTTGGTGAAAAGGTCCGAGTTCAAGGGGGAAACCTGGTATTTCTTGGAGAAGATGTGATATATTTGGGAGAAATCTGGCATTTCTGGAAGAAAATGTCCTATTTGGGGGGAGAAGGCTGGTATTTGTGGGAGAAAAGGTCCTATTTCAGGAGGAAACCTGGTATTTCTTGGAGATGTGATATATTTGGGAGAAATCTGGCATTTCTGGCAGAAAATGTCCTATTTTGGGGATAAAACAAGTATTTCTGGGTGAAAAGGTCCTATTTCAGGAGGAATCCTGGTATTTCTTGGAGAAGATGTGATATATTTGGGAGAAATCTGGCATTTCGGGAAGAAAATGTCCTATTTTGGGGATAAAACAGGCATTTCTGGGTGAAAAGGTCCTATTTCAAGGGGAAACCTGGTATTTCTTGGAGAAGATGTGATATATTTGGGAGAAATCTGGCATTTCTGGAAGAAAATGTCCTATTTGGGGGATAAAACAGGTATTTCTGGGTGAAAAGGTCCTATTTCAAGCGGGAAACCTGGTATTTCTTGGAGAAGATGTGATATATTTGGGAGAAATCTGGCATTTCTGGAAGAAAATGTCCTATTTGGGGGATAAAACAGGCATTTGTGCGAGAAAAGTTCCTATTTCAGGAGGAATCCTGGTATTTCTTGGAGAAGATGTGATATATTTGGGAGAAATCTGGCATTTCTGGAAGAAAATGTCCTATTTGGGGGGAGAAGGCTGGTATTTGTGGGAGAAAAGGTCCTATTTCAAGGGGGAAACCTGGTATTTCTTGGAGAAGATGTGATATATTTGGGAGAAATCTGGCATTTCTGGAAGAAAATGTCCTATTTGGGGGATAAAACAGGTCTTTCTGGGTGAAAAGGTCCTATTTCAAGGGGGAATCCTTGTATTTCTTGGAGAAGATGTGATATATTTGGGAGAAATCTGGCATTTCTGGAAGAAAATGTCCTATTTGGGGGATAAAACAGGCCTTTCTGGGTGAAAAGGTCCTATTTCAAGGGGGAAACCTGGTATTTCTTGGAGAAGATGTGATATATTTGGGAGAAATCTGGCATTTCTGGAAGAAAATGTCCTATTTGGGGGATAAAACAGGCATTTCTGGGTGAAAAGGTCCTATTTCAAGGGGGAAACCTGGTATTTCTTGGAGAAGATGTGATTTATTTGGGAGAAATCTGGCATTTCTGGAAGAACATGTACTGTTTTGGGGATAAAACAGGTATTTGTGGGTGAAAAGGTCCTAGTTCAAGGGGGAAACCTGGTATTTCTTGGAGAAGATGTGATATATTTGGGAGAAATCTGGCATTTCTGGAAGAAAATGTCCTATTTGGGGGGAGAAGGCTGGTATTTGAGGGAGAAAAGGTCCTATTTCAGGAGGAATCCTGGCATTTCTTGGAGAAGATGTGATATATTTGGGAGAAATCTGGCATTTCTGGAAGAAAATGTCCTATTTAGGGGGAGAAAGCTGGTATTAGTGGGAGAAAAGGTCCTATTTCAAGGAGGAATCCTGGTATTTCTTGGAGAAGATGTGATATATTTGGGAGAAATCTGGCATTTCTGGAAGATAATGTCCTATTTGGGGGGAGAAGGCTGGTATTTGTGGGTGAAAAGGTCCTATTTCAAGGGGGAAACCTGGTATTTCTTGGAGAAAATGTGATATATTTGTGAGAAATCTGGCATTTCTGTAAGAAAACGTCCTATTTGGGGGATAAAACAGGCATTTCTGGGTGAAAAGGTCCTATTTCAAGGGGGAAACCTGGTATTTCTTGGAGAAGATGTGATATATTTGGGAGAAATCTGGCATTTCTGCAAGAAAATGTCCTCTTTTGGGGATAAAACAGGCATTTCTTGGTGAAAAGGTCCTTTTTCAAGGGGGAAACCTGGTATTTCTTGGAGAAGATGTGATATATTTGGGAGAAATCTGGCATTTCTGCAAGAAAATGTCCTATTTGGGGGATAAAACAGGTATTTGTGGGAGAAAAGGTCCTATTTCAGGAGGAATCCTGGTATTTCTTGGAGAAGATGTGATATATTTGGGAGAAATCTGGCATTTCTGGAAGAAAATGTCCTGTTTTGGGGAATAAAACAGGCATTTCTGGGTGAAAAGGTCCTATTTCAAGGGGGAAACCTGGTATTTCTTGGAGAAGATGTGATATATTTGGGAGAAATCTGGCATTTCTGGAAGAAAATGTCCTATTTGGAGGGACAAGACAGGTATTTGCGGGAGAAAAGGTCCTATTTCAGGAGGAATCCTGGTATTTCTTGGAGAAGATGTGATATATTTGGGAGAAATCTGGCATTTCGGGAAGAAAATGTCCCATATGGGAGGAAAAGGCTGGTATTTGTGGGTCAAAAGGTCCTATTTCAAGGGGGAAACCTGGTATTTCTTGGAGAAGATGTGATATATTTGGGAGAAATCTGGCATTTCTGGAAGATAATGTCCTATTTGGGGGGAGAAGGCTGGTATTTGTGCGAGAAAAGGTCCTATTTCAAGGGGGAAACCTGGTATTTCTTGGGGAAGATGTGATATATTTGGGAGAAATCTGGCATTTCTGGAAGAAAATGTCCTATTTGGGGGATAAAACAGGTATTTGTGGGTGAAAAGGTCCTATTTCAAGGGGGAAACCTGGTATTTCTTGGAGAAGATGTGATATATTTGGGAGAAATCTGGCATTTCTGGAAGAAAATGTCCTATTTGGGGGATAAAACAGGTATTTGTGGGTGAAAAGGTCCTAGTTCAAGGGGGAATCCTGGTATTTCTTGGAGAAGATGTGATATATTTGGGAGAAATCTGGCATTTCTGGAAGAAAATGTCCTATTTTGGGGATAAAACAGGCCCTTCTGGGTGAAAAGGTCCTATTTCAAGCGGGAAACCTGGTATTTCTTGGAGAAGATGTGATATATTTGGGAGAAATCTGGCATTTCTGGAAGAAAATGTCCTATTTGGGGGATAAAACAGCTATTTGTGGGTGAAAAGGAGCTATTTCAAAGGGGAAACCTGGTATTTCTTGGAGAAGATGTGATATAGTTGGGAGAAATCTGGCATTTCTGGAAGAAAATGTCCTATTTGGGGGGAGAAGGCTGGTATTTGTGGGAGAAAAGGTCCTATTTCAGGAAGAAACCTGGTATTTCTTGGAGATGTGATATATTTGGGAGAAATCTGGCATTTCTGGAAGAAACTGTCCTATTTTGGGGATAAAACAGGTATTTGTGGGTGAAAAGGTCCTATTTCAAGGGGGAAACCTGGTATTTCTTGGAGAAGATGTGATATATTTGGGAGAAATCTGGCATTTCTGGAAGAACGTCCTATTTGGGGGATTAAACAGGTCTTTCCGGGTGAAAAGGTCCTAGTTCAAGGGGGAAACCTGGTATTTCTTGGAGAAGATGTGATATATTTGGGAGAAATCTGGCATTTCTGGAAGAAAATGTCCTATTTGGGGGGAGAAGGCTGGTATTTGAGGGAGAAAAGGTCCTATTTCAGGAGGAATCCTGGTATTTCTTGGAGAAGATGTGATATATTTGGGAGAAATCTGGCATTTCTGGAAGAAAATGTCCTATTTGGGGGGAGAAAGCTGGTATTAGTGGGAGAAAAGGTCCTATTTCAGGAGGAATCCTGGTATTTCTTGGAGAAGATGTGATATATTTGGGAGAAATCTGGCATTTCTGGAAGATAATGTCCTATTTGGGGGGAGAAGGCTGGTATTTGTGGGTGAAAAGGTCCTATTTCAAGGGGGAAACCTGGTATTTCTTGGAGAAGATGTGATATAGTTGGGAGAAATCTGGCATTTCTGCAAGAAAATGTCCGATTTGGGGGATAAAACAGGTATTTGTGGGAGAAAAGGTCCTATTTCAAGGGGGAAACCTTGTATTTCTTGGAGAAGATGTGACATAGTTGGGAGAAATCTGGCATTTCTGGAAGAAAATGTCCTATTTGGGGGGAGAAGGCTGGCATTTGCGGGAGAAAAGGTCCTATTTCAGGAGGAATCCTGGTATTTCTTGGAGAAGATGTGATATATTTGGGAGAAATCTGGCATTTCTGGAAGAAAATGTCCTGTTTTGGGGGATAAAACAGGCATTTCTGGGCGAAAAGGTCCTAGTTCAAGGGGGAAACCTGGTATTTCTTGGAGAAGATGTGATATATTTGGGAGAAATCTGGCATTTCTGGAAGAAAATGTCCTATTTGGAGGGACAAGACTGGTATTTGCGGGAGAAAAGGTCCTATTTCAGGAGGAATCCTGGTATTTCTTGGAGAAGATGTGATATATTTGGGAGAAATCTGGCATTTCGGGAAGAAAATGTCCCATATGGGAGGAGAAGGCTGGTATTTGTGGGTGAAAAGGTCCTATTTCAAGGGGGAAACCTGGTATTTCTTGGAGAAGATGTGATATAGTTGGGAGAAATCTGGCATTTCTGGAAGATAATGTCCTATTTGGGGGGAGAAGGCTGGTATTTCTGGGTGAAAAGGTCCTATTTCAAGGGGGAAACCTGGTATTTCTTGGGGAAGATGTGATATATTTGGGAGAAATCTGGCATTTCTGGAAGAAAATGTCCTATTTGGGGGATAAAACAGGTGTTTCTGGGTGAAAAGGTCCTATTTCAAGGGGGAAACCTGGTATTTCTTGGAGAAGATGTGATATATTTGGGAGAAATCTGGCATTTCTGGAAGAAAATGTCCTATTTGGGGGATAAAACAGGTCTTTCTGGGTGAAAAGGTCCTAGTTCAAGGGGGAATCCTGGTATTTCTTGGAGAAGATGTGATATATTTGGGAGAAATCTGGCATTTCGGGAAGAAAATGTCCCATATGGGAGGAGAAGGGTGGTATTTGTGGGTGAAAAGGTCCTATTTCAAGGGGGAAACCTGGTATTTCTTGGAGAAGATGAGATATTTGGGAGAAATCTGGCATTTCTGGAAGAAAATGTCCTACTTGGGGGATAAAACAGGCACTTCTGGGTGAAAAGGTCCTATTTCAAGCGGGAAACCTGGTATTTCTTGGAGAAGATGTGATATATTTGGGAGAAATCTGGCATTTCTGGAAGAAAATGTCCTATTTGGGGGATAAAACAGCTATTTGTGGGTGAGAAGGAGCTATTTCAAAGGGGAAACCTGGTATTTCTTGGAGAAGATGTGATATAGTTGGGAGAAATCTGGCATTTCTGGAAGAAAATGTCCTATTTGGGGGGAGAAGGCTGGTATTTGTGGGAGAAAAGGTCCTATTTCAGGAAGAAACCTGGTATTTCTTGGAGATGTGATATATTTGGGAGAAATCTGGCATTTCTGGAAGAAACTGTCCTATTTTGGGGATAAAACAGGTATTTGTGGGTGAAAAGGTCCTATTTCAAGGGGGAAACCTGGTATTTCTTGGAGAAGATGTGATATATTTGGGAGAAATCTGGCATTTCTGGAAGAACGTCCTATTTGGGGGATTAAACAGGTCTTTCCGGGTGAAAAGGTCCTAGTTCAAGGGGGAAACCTGGTATTTCTTGGAGAAGATGTGATATATTTGGGAGAAATCTGGCATTTCTGGAAGAAAATGTCCTATTTAGGAGGAGTAGGCTGGAATTTGTGCAAGAAAAGGTCCTATTTCAGGAGGAATCCTGGTATTTCTTGGAGAAGATGTGATATATTTGGGAGAAATCTGGCATTTCTGGAAGAAAATGTCCTATTTGGGGGGAGAAAGCTGGTATTTGTGCGAGAAAAGGTCCTATTTCAGGAGGAATCCTGGTATTTCTTGGAGAAGATGTGATATATTTGGGAGAAATCTGGCATTTCGGGAAGAAAATGTCCTATTTGGGGATAAAACAGGTATTTGTGGGTGAAAAGGTCCTATTTCAAGGGGGAAACCTGGTATTTCTTGGAGAAGATGTGATATATTTGGGAGAAATCTGGCATTTCTGGAAGAAAATGTCCTATTTGGGGGATAAAACAGGTATTTGTGGGTGAAAAGGTTCTATTTCAAGGGGGAAACCTGGTATTTCTTGGAGAAGAAGTTATATATTTGGGAGAAATCTGGCATTTCTGGAAGAAAATGTCCTATTTGGGAGGAGAAGGCTGGAATTTGTGGGAGAAGATGTCCTATTTCAAGGGGGAAACCTGGTATTTCTTGGAGAAGATGTGATATAGTTGGGAGAAATCTGGCATTTCTGGAAGAGAATGTCCTATTTGGGAGGAGAACGCTGGAATTTGTGCAAGAAAAGGTCCTATTTCAGGAGGAATCCTGGTATTTCTTGGAGAAGATGTGATATATTTGGGAGAAATCTGGCATTTCTGGAAGATAATGTCCTATTTGGGGGGAGAAGGCTGGTATTTGTGGGTGAAAAGGTCCTATTTCAAGGGGGAAACCTGGTATTTCTTGGAGAAGATGTGATATATTTGTGAGAAATCTGGCATTTCTGTAAGAAAACGTCCTATTTGGGGGATAAAACAGGCATTTCTGGGTGAAAAGGTCCTATTTCAAGGGGGAAACCTGGTATTTCTTGGAGAAGATGTGATCTATTTGGGAGAAATCTGGCATTTCTGGAAGAAGATGTCCTATTTGGGGGATAAAACAGGTATTTGTGGGAGAAAAGGTCCTATTTCAAGGGGGAAACCTGGTATTTCTTGGAGAAGATGTGATATATTTGGGAGAAATCTGGCATTTCTGGAAAAACTTGTCCTATTTGGGGGGAGAAGGCTGGCATTTGTGGGAGAAAAGGTCCTATTTCAGGAGGAATCCTGGTATTTCTTGGAGAAGATGTGATATATTTGGGAGAAATCTGGCATTTCTTGAACAAAATGTCCTGTTTTGGGGGATAAAACAGGCATTTCTGGGTGAAAAGGTCCTAGTTCAAGGGGGAAACCTGGTATTTCTTGGAGAAGATGTGATATATTTGGGAGAAATCTGGCATTTCTGGAAGAAAATGTCCTATTTGGAGGGACAAGACTGGTATTTGCGGGAGAAAAGGTCCTATTTCAGGAGGAATCCTGGTATTTCTTGGAGAAGATGTGATATATTTGGGAGAAATCTGGCATTTCGGGAAGAAACTGTCCTATTTGGGGGATAAAACAGGTATTTGTGGGTGAAAAGGTCCTATTTCAAAGGGGAAACCTGGTATTTCTTGGAGAAGATGTGATATAGTTGGGAGAAATCTGGCATTTCTGGAAGAAAATGTCCTATTTGGGGGGAGAAGGCTGGTATTTGTGCAAGAAAAGGTCCTATTTCAGGAGGAAACCTGGTACTTCTTGGAGATGTGATATATTTGGGAGAAATCTGCCATTTCTGGAAGAAAATGTCCTATTTTGGGATAAAACAGGTCTTTCTGGGTGAAAAGGTCCTATTTCAAGGGGGAAACCTGGTATTTCTTGGAGAAGATGTGATATATTTGGGAGAAATCTGGCATTTCTGGAAGAAAATGTCCTATTTTGGGGATAAAACAGGTATTTCTGGGTGAAAAGGTCCTATTTCAAGGGGGAAACATGGTAGTTCTTGGAGAAGATGTGATATATTTGGAAGAAATCTGGCATTTCTGGAAGAAACTGTCCTATTTTGGGGATCAAACAGGCATTTCTGGGTTAAAATGTCCTATTTCAAGGAGGAATCCTGGTATTTCTTGGAGAAGATGTGATATATTTGGGAGAAATCTGGCATTTCTGGAAGCAACTGTCCTATTTTGGGAATGAAACAGGTCTTTCTGGGTGAAAAGGTCCTATTTCAAGGGGGAAACCTGGTATTTCTTGGAGAAGATGTGATATATTTGGGAGAAATCTGGCATTTCGGGAAGAAAATGTCCCATATGGGAGGAGAAGGGTGGTATTTGTGGGTGAAAAGGTCCTATTTCAAGGGGGAAACCTGGTATTTCTTGGAGAAGATGAGATATATTTGGGAGAAATCTGGCATTTCTGGAAGAAGATGTCCTATTTGGGGGATAAAACAGGCACTTCTGGGTGAAAAGGTCCTATTTCAAGCGGGAAACCTGGTATTTCTTGGAGAAGATGTGATATATTTGGGAGAAATCTGGCATTTCTGGAAGAAAGTGTCCTATTTTGGGGATCAAACAGGCATTTCTGGGTGAAAAGGTCCTATTTCAAGGGGGAAACCTGGTATTTCTTGGAGAAGATGTGATATATTTGGGAGAAATCTGGCATTTCTGGAAGAAAGTGTCCTATTTGGGGGATAAAACAGGCATTTCTGGGTGAAAAGGTCCTATTTCAAGGGGGAAACCTGGTATTTCTTGGAGAAGATGTGATCTATTTGGGAGAAATCTGGCATTTCTGGAAGAAACTGTCCTATTTTGGGGATAAAACAGGCACTTCTGGGTGAAAAGGTCCTATTTCAGGAGGAAACCTGGTATTTCTTGGAGAAGATGTGATCTATTTGGGAGAAATCTGGCATTTCTGGAAGAAACTGTCCTATTTGGGGGATAAAACAGGCACTTCTGGGTGAAAAGGTCCTATTTCAGGAGGAAACCTGGTATTTCTTGGAGAAGATGTTCTATATTTGGGAGAAATGTGGCATTTCTGGAAGAAAACGTCCTATTTGGGGGGTAAAGGCTGGTATTTGTGGGAGAAAAGGTCCTATTTGAAGGGGGAAACCTGGTATTTCTTAGAGAAGATGTGATCTATTTGGGAGAAATCTGGCATTTCTGTAAGAAAACGTCCTCTTTTGGGGATAAAACAGGCATTTCTTGGTGAAAAGGTCCTTTTTCAAGGGGGAAACCTGGTATTTCTTGGAGAAGATGTGATATATTTGGGAGAAATCTGGCATTTCTGGAAGAAAATGTCCTATTTGGGGGATAAAACAGGTATTTGTGGGAGAAAAGGTCCTATTTCAAGGGGGAAACCTGGTATTTCTTGGAGAAGATGTCATATATTTGGGAGAAATCTGGCATTTCTGGAAGAAAATGTCCTATTTGGGGGGAGAAGGCTGGCATTTGTGGGAGAAAAGGTCCTATTTCAGGAGGAATCCTGGTATTTCTTGGAGAAGATGTGATATATTTGGGAGAAATCTGGCATTTCTGGAAGAAAATGTCCTGTTTTGGGGGATAAAACAGGCATTTCTGGTTGAAAAGGTCCTATTTCCAGGGGGAAACCTGGTATTTCTTGGAGAAGATGTGATATATTTGGGAGAAATCTGGCATTTCTGGAAGAAAATGTCCTATTTGGAGGGACAAGACTGGTATTTGCGGGAGAAAAGGTCCTATTTCAGGAGGAATCCTGGTATTTCTTAGAGAAGATGTGATATATTTGGGAGAAATCTGGCATTTCGGGAAGAAAATGTCCCATATGGGAGGAGAAGGCTGGTATTTGTGGGTGAAAAGGTCCTATTTCAAGGGGGAAACCTGGTATTTCTTGGAGAAGATGTGATATAGTTGGGAGAAATCTGGCATTTCTGGAAGATAATGTCCTATTTGGGGGATAAAACAGGTGTTTCTGGGTGAAAAGGTCCTATTTCAAGGGGGAAACCTGGTATTTCTTGGAGAAGATGTGATATATTTGGGAGAAATCTGGCATTTCTGGAAGAAAATGTCCTATTTGGGGGATAAAACAGGTCTTTCTGGGTGAAAAGGTCCTATTTCAGGAGGAATCCTGGTATTTCTTGGAGAAGATGTGATATATTTGGGAGAAATCTGGCATTTCTGGAAGAAAATGTCCCATATGGGAGGAGAAGGGTGGTATTTGTGGGTGAAAAGGTCCTATTTCAAGGGGGAAACCTGGTATTTCTTGGAGAAGATGTGATATATTTGGGAGAAATCCGGCATTTCTGGAAGAAACTGTCCTATTTTGGGGATAAAACAGGTGTTTCTGGGTGAAAAGGTCCTATTTCAAGGGGGAAACCTGGTATTTCTTGGAGAAGATGTGATATATTTGGGAGAAATCTGGCATTTCTGGAAGAAAATGTCCTATTTGGGGGATAAAACAGGTCTTTCTGGGTGAAAAGGTCCTATTTCAGGAGGAATCCTGGTATTTCTTGGAGAAGATGTGATATATTTGGGAGAAATCTGGCATTTCTGGAAGAAAATGTCCCATATGGGAGGAGAAGGGTGGTATTGGTGGGTGAAAAGGTCCTATTTCAAGGGGGAAACCTGGTATTTCTTGGAGAAGATGTGATATATTTGGGAGAAATCTGGCATTTCTGGAAGAAAATGTCCTATTTGGGGGATAAAATAGCTATTTGTGGGTGAAAAGGAGCTATTTCAAAGGGGAAACCTGGTATTTCTTGGAGAAGATGTGATATAGTTGGGAGAAATCTGGCATTTCTGGAAGAAAATGTCCTATTTGGGGATAAAACAGGCACTTCTGGGTGAAAAGGTCCTATTTCAAGCGGGAAACCTGGTATTTCTTGGAGAAGATGTGATATATTTGGGAGAAATCTGGCATTTCTGGAAGAAACTGTCCTATTTGGGGGATAAAACAGCTATTTGTGGGTGAAAAGGAGCTATTTCAAAGGGGAAACCTGGTATTTCTTGGAGAAGATGTGATATAGTTGGGAGAAATCTGGCATTTCTGGAAGAAAATGTCCTATTTGGGGGGAGAAGGCTGGTATTTGTGGGAGAAAAGGTCCTATTTCAGGAAGAAACCTGGTATTTCTTGGAGATGTGATATATTTGGGAGAAATCTGGCATTTCTGGAAGAAACTGTCCTATTTTGGGGATAAAACAGGTATTTGTGGGTGAAAAGGTCCTATTTCAAGGGGGAAACCTGGTATTTCTTGGAGAAGATGTGATATATTTGGGAGAAATCTGGCATTTCTGGAAGAACATGTCCTATTTGGGGGATTAAACAGGTCTTTCCGGGTGAAAAGGTCCTAGTTCAAGGGGGAAACCTGGTATTTCTTGGAGAAGATGTGATATATTTGGGAGAAATCTGGCATTTCTGGAAGAAAATGTCCTATTTAGGAGGAGTAGGCTGGAATTTGTGCAAGAAAAGGTCCTATTTCAGGAGGAATCCTGGTATTTCTTGGAGAAGATGTGATATATTTGGGAGAAATCTGGCATTTCTGGAAGAAAATGTCCTATTTGGGGGGAGAAAGCTGGTATTTGTGCGAGAAAAGGTCCTATTTCAGGAGGAATCCTGGTATTTCTTGGAGATGTGATATATTTGGGAGAAATCTGGCATTTCTGGAAGAAAATGTCCTATTTTGGGGATAAAACAGGTATTTGTGGGTGAAAAGGTCCTATTTCAAGGGGGAATCCTGGTATTTCTTGGAGAAGATGTGATATATTTGGGAGAAATCTGGCATTTCTGGAAGAAAATGTCCTATTTGGGAGGAGAAGGCTGGAATTTGTGGGAGAAGATGTCCTATTTCAAGGGGGAAACCTGGTATTTCTTGGAGAAGATGTGATATATTTGGGAGAAATCTGGCATTTCTGGCTGAAAATGTCCTCTTTTGGGGATAAAACAGGTATTTCTGGGTGAAAAGGTCCTATTTCAAGGGGGAAACCTGGTATTTCTTGGAGAAGATGTGATATATTTGGGAGAAATCTGGCATTTCTGGAAGAAAATGTCCAATTTGGGGGATAAAACAGGCATTTCTGGGTGAAAAGGTCCTAGTTCAAGGGGGAAACCTGGTATTTCTTGGAGAAGATGTGATATATTTGGGAGAAATCTGGCATTTCTGGAAGAAAATGTCCTATTTGGAGGGACAAGACTGGTATTTGCGGGAGATAAGGTCCTATTTCAGGAGGAATCCTGGTATTTCTTGGAGAAGATGTGATATATTTGGGAGAAATCTGGCATTTCGGGAAGAAAATGTCCTATTTGGGGGATAAAACAGGTATTTGTGGGTGAAAAGGTCCTATTTCAAAGGGGAAACCTGGTATTTCTTGGAGAAGATGTGATATAGTTGGGAGAAATCTGGCATTTCTGGAAGAAAATGTCCTATTTGGGGGGAGAAGGCTGGTATTTGTGCAAGAAAAGGTCCTATTTCAGGAGGAAACCTGGTATTTCTTGGAGAAGATGTGATATATTTGGGAGAAATCTGGCATTTCTGGAAGAAAATGTCCTATTTTGGGATAAAACAGGTCTTTCTGGGTGAAAAGGTCCTATTTCAAGGGGGAAACCTGGTATTTCTTGGAGAAGATGTGATATATTTGGAAGAAATCTGGCATTTCTGGAAGAAACTGTCCTATTTTGGGGATCAAACAGGTATTTGTGGGTGAAAAGGTCCTATTTCAAGGGGGAAACCTGGTATTTCTTGGAGAAGATGTGATATATCTGGGAGAAATCTGGCATTTCGGGAAGAAAATGTCCCATATGGGAGGAGAAGGGTGGTATTTGTGGGTGAAAAGGTCCTATTTCAAGGGGGAAACCTGGTATTTCTTGGAGAAGATGAGATATATTTGGGAGAAATCTGGCATTTCTGGAAGAAGATGTCCTATTTGGGGGATAAAACAGGTACTTCTGGGTGAAAAGGTCCTATTTCAAGCGGGAAACCTGGTATTTCTTGGAGAAGATGTGATATATTTGGGAGAAATCTGGCATTTCTGGAAGAAAATGTCCTATTTGGGGGATAAAACAGCTATTTGTGGGTGAAAAGGAGCTATTTCAAAGGGGAAACCTGGTATTTCTTGGAGAAGATGAGATATATTTGGGAGAACTCTGGCATTTCTGGAAGAAACTGTCCTATTTGGGGGATAAAACAGGTATTTGTGGGTGAAAAGGTCCTATTTCAAGGGGGAAACCTGGTATTTCTTGGAGAAGATGTGATATATTTGGGAGAAATCTGGCATTTCTGGAAGAAAGTGTCCTATTTTGGGGATCAAACAGGCATTTCTGGGTGAAAAGGTCCTATTTCAAGGGGGAAACCTGGTATTTCTTGGAGAAGATGTGATATATTTGGGAGTAATCTGGCATTTCTGGAAGAAAGTGTCCTATTTGGGGGATAAAACAGGCATTTCTGGGTGAAAAGGTCCTATTTCAAGGGGGAAGCCTGGTATTTCTTGGAGAAGATCTATTTGGGAGAAATCTGGCATTTCTGGAAGAAACTGTCCTATTTGGGGGATAAAACAGGCACTTCTGGGTGAAAAGGTCCTATTTCAGGAGGAAACCTGGTATTTCTTGGAGAAGATGTGATCTATTTGGGAGAAATCTGGCATTTCTGGAAGAAACTGTCCTATTTGGGGGATAAAACAGGCACTTCTGGGTGAAAAGGTCCTATTTCAAGGGGGAAACCTGGTATTTCTTGGAGAAGATGTGATATATTTGGGAGAAATCTGGCATTTCTGGAAGAAAATGTCCTATTTGGGGGATAAAACAGGCATTTCTTGGTGAAAAGGTCCTATTTCAAGGAGGAATCCTGGTATTTCTTGGAGAAGATGTGATATATTTGGGAGAAATCTGGCATTTCTGGAAGAAAATGTCCTGTTTTGGGGGATAAAACAGGCATTTCTGGGTGAAAAGGTCCTATTTCAAGGGGGAATCCTGGTATTTCTTGGAGAAGATGTGATATATTTGGGAGAAATCTGGCATTTCTGGAAGAAAATGTCCTGTTTTGGGGGATAAAACAGGCATTTCTGGGTGAAAAGGTCCTATTTCAAGGGGGAAACCTGGTATTTCTTGGAGAAGATGTGATCTATTTGGGAGAAATCTGGCATTTCTGGAAGAAACTGTCCTATTTTGGGGATAAAACAGGCACTTCTGGGTGAAAAGGTCCTATTTCAGGAGGAAACCTGGTATTTCTTGGAGAAGATGTGATCTATTTGGGAGAAATCTGGCATTTCTGGAAGAAACTGTCCTATTTGGGGGATAAAACAGGCACTTCTGGGTGAAAAGGTCCTATTTCAGGAGGAAACCTGGTATTTCTTGGAGAAGATGTTCTATATTTGGGAGAAATGTGGCATTTCTGGAAGAAAACGTCCTATTTGGGGGGTAAAGGCTGGTATTTGTGGGAGAAAAGGTCCTATTTGAAGGGGGAAACCTGGTATTTCTTAGAGAAGATGTGATCTATTTGGGAGAAATCTGGCATTTCTGTAAGAAAACGTCCTCTTTTGGGGATAAAACAGGCATTTCTTGGTGAAAAGGTCCTTTTTCAAGGGGGAAACCTGGTATTTCTTGGAGAAGATGTGATATATTTGGGAGAAATCTGGCATTTCTGCAAGAAAATGTCCGATTTGGGGGATAAAACAGGTATTTGTGGGAGAAAAGGTCCTATTTCAAGGGGGAAACCTGGTATTTCTTGGAGAAGATGTCATATATTTGGGAGAAATCTGGCATTTCTGGAAGAAAATGTCCTATTTGGGGGGAGAAGGCTGGCATTTGTGGGAGAAAAGGTCCTATTTCAGGAGGAATCCTGGTATTTCTTGGAGAAGATGTGATATATTTGGGAGAAATCTGGCATTTCTGGAAGAAAATGTCCTGTTTTGGGGGATAAAACAGGCATTTCTGGGTGAAAAGGTCCTATTTCCAGGGGGAAACCTGGTATTTCTTGGAGAAGATGTGATATATTTGGGAGAAATCTGGCATTTCTGGAAGAAAATGTCCTATTTGGAGGGACAAGACTGGTATTTGCGGGTGAAAAGGTCCTATTTCAAGGGGGAATCCTGGTATTTCTTAGAGAAGATGTGATATATTTGGGAGAAATCTGGCATTTCTGGAAGAAAATGTCCTATTTGGGAGGAGAAGGCTGGTATTTGTGGGTGAAAAGGTCCTATTTCAAGGGGGAAACCTGGTATTTCTTGGAGAAGATGTGATATAGTTGGGAGAAATCTGGCATTTCTGGAAGATAATGTCCTATTTGGGGGATAAAACAGGTGTTTCTGGGTGAAAAGGTCCTATTTCAAGGGGGAAACCTGGTATTTCTTGGAGAAGATGTGATATATTTGGGAGAAATCTGGCATTTCTGGAAGAAAATGTCCTATTTTGGGGATAAAACAGGTCTTTCTGGGTGAAAAGGTCCTATTTCAGGAGGAATCCTGGTATTTCTTGGAGAAGATGTGATATATTTGGGAGAAATCTGGCATTTCTGGAAGAAAATGTCCCATATGGGAGGAGAAGGGTGATATTTGTGGGTGAAAAGGTCCTATTTCAAGGGGGAAACCTGGTATTTCTTGGAGAAGATGTGATATATTTGGGAGAAATCTGGCATTTCTGGAAGAAACTGTCCTATTTTGGGGATAAAACAGGTGTTTCTGGGTGAAAAGGTCCTATTTCAAGGGGGAAACCTGGTATTTCTTGGAGAAGATGTGATATATTTGGGAGAAATCTGGCATTTCTGGAAGAAAATGTCCTATTTGGGGGATAAAACAGGTCTTTCTGGGTGAAAAGGTCCTATTTCAGGAGGAATCCTGGTATTTCTTGGAGAAGATGTGATATATTTGGGAGAAATCTGGCATTTCTGGAAGAAAATGTCCCATATGGGAGGAGAAGGGTGGTATTGGTGGGTGAAAAGGTCCTATTTCAAGGGGGAAACCTGGTATTTCTTGGAGAAGATGTGATATATTTGGGAGAAATCTGGCATTTCTGGAAGAAAATGTCCTATTTGGGGGATAAAATAGCTATTTGTGGGTGAAAAGGAGCTATTTCAAAGGGGAAACCTGGTATTTCTTGGAGAAGATGTGATATAGTTGGGAGAAATCTGGCATTTCTGGAAGAAAATGTCCTATTTGGGGATAAAACAGGCACTTCTGGGTGAAAAGGTCCTATTTCAAGCGGGAAACCTGGTATTTCTTGGAGAAGATGTGATATATTTGGGAGAAATCTGGCATTTCTGGAAGAAAATGTCCTATTTGGGGGATAAAACAGCTATTTGTGGGTGAAAAGGAGCTATTTCAAAGGGGAAACCTGGTATTTCTTGGAGAAGATGTGATATAGTTGGGAGAAATCTGGCATTTCTGGAAGAAAATGTCCTATTTGGGGGGAGAAGGCTGGTATTTGTGGGAGAAAAGGTCCTATTTCAGGAAGAAACCTGGTATTTCTTGGAGATGTGATATATTTGGGAGAAATCTGGCATTTCTGGAAGAAACTGTCCTATTTTGGGGATAAAACAGGTATTTGTGGGTGAAAAGGTCCTATTTCAAGGGGGAAACCTGGTATTTCTTGGAGAAGATGTGATATATTTGGGAGAAATCTGGCATTTCTGGAAGAACATGTCCTATTTGGGGGATTAAACAGGTCTTTCCGGGTGAAAAGGTCCTAGTTCAAGGGGGAAACCTGGTATTTCTTGGAGAAGATGTGATATATTTGGGAGAAATCTGGCATTTCTGGAAGAAAATGTCCTATTTAGGAGGAGTAGGCTGGAATTTGTGCAAGAAAAGGTCCTATTTCAGGAGGAATCCTGGTATTTCTTGGAGAAGATGTGATATATTTGGGAGAAATCTGGCATTTCTGGAAGAAAATGTCCTATTTGGGGGGAGAAAGCTGGTATTTGTGCGAGAAAAGGTCCTATTTCAGGAGGAATCCTGGTATTTCTTGGAGATGTGATATATTTGGGAGAAATCTGGCATTTCTGGAAGAAAATGTCCTATTTTGGGGATAAAACAGGTATTTGTGGGTGAAAAGGTCCTATTTCAAGGGGGAATCCTGGTATTTCTTGGAGAAGATGTGATATATTTGGGAGAAATCTGGCATTTCTGGAAGAAAATGTCCTATTTGGGAGGAGAAGGCTGGAATTTGTGGGAGAAGATGTCCTATTTCAAGGGGGAAACCTGGTATTTCTTGGAGAAGATGTGATATATTTGGGAGAAATCTGGCATTTCTGGCAGAAAATGTCCTCTTTTGGGGATAAAACAGGTATTTCTGGGTGAAAAGGTCCTATTTCAAGGGGGAAACCTGGTATTTCTTGGAGAAGATGTGATATATTTGGGAGAAATCTGGCATTTCTGGAAGAAAATGTCCTATTTGGGGGATAAAACAGGCATTTCTGGGTGAAAAGGTCCTAGTTCAAGGGGGAAACCTGGTATTTCTTGGAGAAGATGTGATATATTTGGGAGAAATCTGGCATTTCTGGAAGAAAATGTCCTATTTGGAGGGACAAGACTGGTATTTGCGGGAGATAAGGTCCTATTTCAGGAGGAATCCTGGTATTTCTTGGAGAAGATGTGATATATTTGGGAGAAATCTGGCATTTCGGGAAGAAAATGTCCTATTTGGGGGATAAAACAGGTATTTGTGGGTGAAAAGGTCCTATTTCAAAGGGGAAACCTGGTATTTCTTGGAGAAGATGTGATATAGTTTGGAGAAATCTGGCATTTCTGGAAGAAAATGTCCTATTTGGGGGGAGAAGGCTGGTATTTGTGCAAGAAAAGGTCCTATTTCAGGAGGAAACCTGGTACTTCTTGGAGATGTGATATATTTGGGAGAAATCTGGCATTTCTGGAAGAAAATGTCCTATTTTGGGATAAAACAGGTCTTTCTGGGTGAAAAGGTCCTATTTCAAGGGGGAAACCTGGTATTTCTTGGAGAAGATGTGATATATTTGGAAGAAATCTGGCATTTCTGGAAGAAACTGTCCTATTTTGGGGATCAAACAGGTATTTGTGGGTGAAAAGGTCCTATTTCAAGGGGGAAACCTGGTATTTCTTGGAGAAGATGTGATATATCTGGGAGAAATCTGGCATTTCGGGAAGAAAATGTCCCATATGGGAGGAGAAGGGTGGTATTTGTGGGTGAAAAGGTCCTATTTCAAGGGGGAAACCTGGTATTTCTTGGAGAAGATGAGATATATTTGGGAGAAATCTGGCATTTCTGGAAGAAGATGTCCTATTTGGGGGATAAAACAGGTACTTCTGGGTGAAAAGGTCCTATTTCAAGCGGGAAACCTGGTATTTCTTGGAGAAGATGTGATATATTTGGGAGAAATCTGGCATTTCTGGAAGAAAATGTCCTATTTGGGGGATAAAACAGCTATTTGTGGGTGAAAAGGAGCTATTTCAAAGGGGAAACCTGGTATTTCTTGGAGAAGATGAGATATATTTGGGAGAACTCTGGCATTTCTGGAAGAAACTGTCCTATTTGGGGGATAAAACAGGTATTTGTGGGTGAAAAGGTCCTATTTCAAGGGGGAAACCTGGTATTTCTTGGAGAAGATGTGATATATTTGGGAGAAATCTGGCATTTCTGGAAGAAAGTGTCCTATTTTGGGGATCAAACAGGCATTTCTGGGTGAAAAGGTCCTATTTCAAGGGGGAAACCTGGTATTTCTTGGAGAAGATGTGATATATTTGGGAGTAATCTGGCATTTCTGGAAGAAAGTGTCCTATTTTGGGGATAAAACAGGCATTTCTGGGTGAAAAGGTCCTATTTCAAGGGGGAAGCCTGGTATTTCTTGGAGAAGATCTATTTGGGAGAAATCTGGCATTTCTGGAAGAAACTGTCCTATTTGGGGGATAAAACAGGCACTTCTGGGTGAAAAGGTCCTATTTCAGGAGGAAACCTGGTATTTCTTGGAGAAGATGTGATCTATTTGGGAGAAATCTGGCATTTCTGGAAGAAACTGTCCTATTTGGGGGATAAAACAGGCACTTCTGGGTGAAAAGGTCCTATTTCAAGGGGGAAACCTGGTATTTCTTGGAGAAGATGTGATATATTTGGGAGAAATCTGGCATTTCTGGAAGAAAATGTCCTATTTGGGGGATAAAACAGGCATTTCTTGGTGAAAAGGTCCTATTTCAAGGAGGAATCCTGGTATTTCTTGGAGAAGATGTGATATATTTGGGAGAAATCTGGCATTTCTGGAAGAAAATGTCCTGTTTTGGGGGATAAAACAGGCATTTCTGGGTGAAAAGGTCCTATTTCAAGGGGGAATCCTGGTATTTCTTGGAGAAGATGTGATATATTTGGGAGAAATCTGGCATTTCTGGAAGAAAACATCCTATTTGTGGGATAAAACAGGTATTTGTGGGTGAAAAGGTCCTATTTCAAGGGGGAAACCTGGTATTTCTTGGAGGAGATGTGATATATTTGGGAGAAATCTGGCATTTCTGGAAGAAAATGTCCTATTTGGAGGGACAAGACTGGTATTTGCGGGAGAAAAGGTCCTATTTCAAGGGGGAAACCTGGTATTTCTTGGAGAAGATGAGATATATTTGGGAGAAATCTGGCATTTCTGGAAGAAAATGTCCTATTTGGGGGATAAAACAGGCACTTCTGGGTGAAAAGGTCCTATTTCAAGGGGGAAACCTGGTATTTCTTGGAGAAGATGTGATATATTTGGGAGAAATCTGGCATTTCTGGAAGAAAATGTCCTATTTGGGGGACAAAACAGGCATTTCTTGGTGAAAAGGTCCTATTTCAAGGAGGAATCCTGGTATTTCTTGGAGAAGATGTTATATATTTGGGAGAAATCTGGCATTTCTGGAAGAAAATGTCCTATCTGGGGGATAAAACAGGTATTTCTGGGTGAAAAGGTCCTATTTCAAGGGGGAATCCTGGTATTTCTTGGAGAAGATGTGATATATTTGGGAGAAATCTGGCATTTCTGGAAGAATATGTCCTATTTTGGGGTTAAAACAGGTATTTGTGGGAGAAAAGGTCCTATTTCAAGGGGGAAACCTGGTATTTCTTGGAGAAGATGTGATATGTTTGGGAGAAATCTGGCATTTCTGGAAGAGAATGTCCCATTTCAAGGGGGAAACCTGGTATTTCTTGGAGAAGATGTGATATATTTGGGAGAAATCTGGCATTTCTGGAAGAAAATGTCCGATTTGGGGGATAAAACAGGCCTTTCTGAGTGAAAAGGTCCTATTTCAAGAGGGAAACCTGGTATTTCTTGGAGAACATGTGATATATTCGGGAGAAATCCGGCATTTCTGGAAGATAATGTCCTATTTCAAGGGGGAAACCTGGTATTTCTTGGAGAAGATGTGATATATTTGGGAGAAATCTGGCATTTCTGGAAGAACATGTCCTATTTTGGGGATAAAACAGGTATTTGTGGGTGAAAAGGTCCTATTTCAAGGGGGAAAGCTGGTATTTCTTGGAGAAGATGTGATATATTTGGGAGAAATCTGGCATTTCTGGAAGAAAAATTCCTGTTTGGGGGATAAAACAGGTATTTCTGGGTGAAAAGGTCCTATTTCAGGAGGAATCCTGGTATTTCTTGGAGAAGATGTGATATATTTGGGAGAAATCTGGCATTTCTGGAAGAGAAGGTCCTATTTTGGGGATAAAACAGGTGATTCCGGGTGAAAAGGTCCAATTTCAAGGGGGAAACCTGGTATTTCTTGGAGAAGATGTGATATATTTGGGAGAAATCTGGCATTTCTGGAAGAAAATGTCCTATTTGGGGGGAGAAAGCTGGTATTTGTGCGAGAAAAGGTCCTATTTCAGGAGGAATCCTGGTATTTCTTGGAGATGTGATATATTTGGGAGAAATCTGGCATTTCTGGCAGAAAATGTCCTCTTTTGGGGATAAAACAGGTATTTCTGGGTGAAAAGGTCCTATTTCAAGGGGGAATCCTGGTATTTCTTGGAGAAGATGTGATATATTTGGGAGAAATCTGGCATTTCTGGAAGAAAATGTCCTATTTGGGGGATAAAACAGGTATTTCTGGGTGAAAAGGTCCTATTTCAAGGGGGAAACCTGGTATTTCTTGGAGAAGAAGTGATATATTTGGGAGAAATCTGGCATTTCTGGAAGAAAATGTCCTATTTGGGAGGAGAAGGCTGGAATTTGTGGGAGAAGATGTCCTATTTCAAGGGGGAAACCTGGTATTTCTTGGAGAAGATGTGATATATTTGGGAGAAATCTGGCATTTCTGTAAGAAAACGTCCTATTTGGGGGATAAAACAGGCATTTCTGGGTGAAAAGGTCCTATTTCAAGGGGGAAACCTGGTATTTCTTGGAGAAGATGTGATATATTTGGGAGAAATCTGGCATTTCTGGAAGAAAATGTCCTCTTTTGGGGATAAAACAGGCATTTCTTGGTGAAAAGGTCCTTTTTCAAGGGGGAAACCTGGTATTTCTTGGAGAAGATGTGATATATTTGGGAGAAATCTGGCATTTCTGGAAGAACATGTCCTATTTGGGGGATTAAACAGGTCTTTCCGGGTGAAAAGGTCCTATTTCAAGGGGGAAACCTGGTATTTCTTGGAGAAGATGTGATATATTTGGGAGAAATCTGGCATTTCTGGAAGAAAATGTCCTATTTGGGGGGAGAAGGCTGGCATTTGTGGGAGAAAAGGTCCTATTTCAGGAGGAATCCTGGTATTTCTTGAAGAAGATGTGATATATTTGGGAGAAATCTGGCATTTCTGGAAGAAAATGTCCTGTTTTGGGGGATAAAACAGGCATTTCTGGGTGAAAAGGTCCTAGTTCAAGGGGGAAACCTGGTATTTCTTGGAGAAGATGTGATATATTTGGGAGAAATCTGGCATTTCTGGAAGAAAATGTCCTATTTGGAGGGACAAGACTGGTATTTGCGGGAGAAAAGGTCCTATTTCAGGAGGAATCCTGGTATTTCTTGGAGAAGATGTGATATATTTGGGAGAAATCTGGCATTTCGGGAAGAAAATGTCCCATATGGGAGGAGAAGGCTGGTATTTGTGGGTGAAAAGGTCCTATTTCAAGGGGGAAACCTGGTATTTCTTGGAGAAGATGTGATATATTTGGGAGAAATCTGGCATTTCTGGAAGAAACTGTCCTATTTTGGGGATAAAACAGGTATTTGTGGGTGAAAAGGTCCTATTTCAAGGGGGAAACCTGGTATTTCTTGGAGAAGATGTGATATATTTGGGAGAAATCTGGCATTTCTGGAAGAACATGTCCTATTTGGGGGATTAAACAGGTCTTTCCGGGTGAAAAGGTCCTAGTTCAAGGGGGAAACCTGGTATTTCTTGGAGAAGATGTGATATATTTGGGAGAAATCTGGCATTTCTGGAAGAAAATGTCCTATTTAGGAGGAGTAGGCTGGAATTTGTGCAAGAAAAGGTCCTATTTCAGGAGGAATCCTGGTATTTCTTGGAGAAGATGTGATATATTTGGGAGAAATCTGGCATTTCTGGAAGAAAATGTCCTATTTGGGGGGAGAAAGCTGGTATTTGTGCGAGAAAAGGTCCTATTTCAGAAGGAATCCTGGTATTTCTTGGAGATGTGATATATTTGGGAGAAATCTGGCATTTCTGGAAGAAAATGTCCTATTTTGGGGATAAAACAGGTATTTCTGGGTGAAAAGGTCCTATTTCAAGTGGGAAACCTGGTATTTCTTGGAGAAGAAGTGATATATTTGGGAGAAATCTGGCATTTCTGGAAGAAAATGTCCTATTTGGGAGGAGAAGGCTGGAATTTGTGGGAGAAGATGTCCTATTTCAAGGGGGAAACCTGGTATTTCTTGGAGAAGATGTGATATATTTGGGAGAAATCTGGCATTTCTGGCAGAAAATGTCCTCTTTTGGGGATAAAACAGGTATTTCTGGGTGAAAAGGTCCTATTTCAGGAGAAATCCTGGTATTTCTTGGAGAAGATGTGATATATTTGGGAGAAATCTGGCATTTCTGGAAGAAAATGTCCTATTTGGGGGATAAAACAGGTATTTGTGGGAGAAAAGGTCCTATTTCAAGGGGGAAACCTGGTATTTCTTGGAGAAGATGTGATATATTTGGGAGAAATCTGGCATTTCTGGAAGAAAATGTCCTATTTGGGAGGAGAAGGCTGGAATTTGTGGGAGAAAAGGTCCTATTTCAAGGGGGAAACCTGGTATTTCTTGGAGAAGATGTGATATATTTGGGAGATATCTGGCATTTCTGGCAGAAAATGTCCTCTTTAGGGGATAAAACAGGTATTTCTGGGTGAAAAGGTCCTATTTCAGGAGAAATCCTGGTATTTCTTGGAGAAGATGTGATATATTTGGGAGAAATCTGGCATTTCTGGAAGAAAATGTCCTGTTTTGGGGGATAAAACAGGCATTTCTGGGTGAAAAGGTCCTAGTTCAAGGGGGAAACCTGGTATTTCTTGGAGAAGATGTGATATATTTGGGAGAAATCTGGCATTTCTGGAAGAAAATGTCCTATTTGGAGGGACAAGACTGGTATTTGCGGGAGATAAGGTCCTATTTCAGGAGGAATCCTGGTATTTCTTGGAGAAGATGTGATATATTTGGGAGAAATCTTGCATTTCGGGAAGAAAATGTCCTATTTGGGGGATAAAACAGGTATTTGTGGGTGAAAAGGTCCTATTTCAAAGGGGAAACCTGGTATTTCTTGGAGAAGATGTGATATATTTGGGAGAAATCTGGCATTTCTGGAAGAAAATGTCCTATTTTGGGGATAAAACAGGTCTTTCTGGGTGAAAAGGTCCTATTTCAAGGGGGAAGCCTGGTATTTCTTGGAGAAGATCTATTTGGGAGAAATCTGCCATTTCTGGAAGAAAATGTCCTATTTGGGGGATAAAACAGGCACTTCTGGGTGAAAAGGTCCTATTTCAGGAGGAAACCTGGTATTTCTTGGAGAAGATGTGATCTATTTGGGAGAAATCTGGCATTTCTGGAAGAAACTGTCCTATTTGGGGGATAAAACAGGCATTTCTGGGTGAAAAGGTCCTATTTCAAGGGGGAAACCTGGTATTTCTTGGAGAAGATGTGATATATTTGGGAGAAATCTGGCATTTCTGGAAGAAAATGTCCTATTTGGGGGATAAAACAGGCACTTCTGGGTGAAAAGGTCCTATTTCAGGAGGAAACCTGGTATTTCTTGGAGAAGATGTTCTATATTTGGGAGAAATGTGGCATTTCTGGAAGAAAACGTCCTATTTGGGGGGTGAAGGCTGGTATTTGTGCGAGAAAAGGTCCTATTTCAAGGGGGAAACCTGGTATTTCTTGGAGAAGATGTGATATATTTGGGAGAAATCTGGCATTTCTGGAAGAAAATGTCCTCTTTTGGGGATAAAACAGGTATTTCTGGGTGAAAAGGTCCTATTTCAGGAGAAATCCTGGTATTTCTTGGAGAAGATGTGATATATTTGGGAGAAATCTGGCATTTCTGGAAGAAAATGTCCTATTTGGGGGATAAAACAGGTATTTGTGGGAGAAAAGGTCCTATTTCAAGGGGGAAACCTGGTATTTCTTGGAGAAGATGTGATATATTTGGGAGAAATCTGGCATTTCTGGAAGAAAATGTCCTATTTGGGAGGAGAAGGCTGGAATTTGTGGGAGAAAAGGTCCTATTTCAAGGGGGAAACCTGGTATTTCTTGGAGAAGATGTGATATATTTGGGAGATATCTGGCATTTCTGGCAGAAAATGTCCTCTTTAGGGGATAAAACAGGTATTTCTGGGTGAAAAGGTCCTATTTCAGGAGAAATCCTGGTATTTCTTGGAGAAGATGTGATATATTTGGGAGAAATCTGGCATTTCTGGAAGAAAATGTCCTGTTTTGGGGGATAAAACAGGCATTTCTGGGTGAAAAGGTCCTAGTTCAAGGGGGAAACCTGGTATTTCTTGGAGAAGATGTGATATATTTGGGAGAAATCTGGCATTTCTGGAAGAAAATGTCCTATTTGGAGGGACAAGACTGGTATTTGCGGGAGATAAGGTCCTATTTCAGGAGGAATCCTGGTATTTCTTGGAGAAGATGTGATATATTTGGGAGAAATCTTGCATTTCGGGAAGAAAATGTCCTATTTGGGGGATAAAACAGGTATTTGTGGGTGAAAAGGTCCTATTTCAAAGGGGAAACCTGGTATTTCTTGGAGAAGATGTGATATATTTGGGAGAAATCTGGCATTTCTGGAAGAAAATGTCCTATTTTGGGGATAAAACAGGTCTTTCTGGGTGAAAAGGTCCTATTTCAAGGGGGAAGCCTGGTATTTCTTGGAGAAGATCTATTTGGGAGAAATCTGCCATTTCTGGAAGAAAATGTCCTATTTGGGGGATAAAACAGGCACTTCTGGGTGAAAAGGTCCTATTTCAGGAGGAAACCTGGTATTTCTTGGAGAAGATGTGATCTATTTGGGAGAAATCTGGCATTTCTGGAAGAAACTGTCCTATTTGGGGGATAAAACAGGCATTTCTGGGTGAAAAGGTCCTATTTCAAGGGGGAAACCTGGTATTTCTTGGAGAAGATGTGATATATTTGGGAGAAATCTGGCATTTCTGGAAGAAAATGTCCTCTTTTGGGGATAAAACAGGCATTTCTTGGTGAAAAGGTCCTTTTTCAAGGGGGAAACCTGGTATTTCTTGGAGAAGATGTGATATATTTGGGAGAAATCTGGCATTTCTGGAAGAAAATGTCCTATTTGGGGGATAAAACAGGTATTTCTGGGAGAAAAGGTCCTATTTCAAGGGGGAAACCTGGTATTTCTTGGAGAAGATGTGATATATTTGGGAGAAATCTGGCATTTCTGGAAGAAAATGTCCTATTTGGGAGGAGAAGGCTGGAATTTGTGGGAGAAAAGGTCCTATTTCAAGGGGGAAACCTGGTATTTCTTGGAGAAGATGTGATATATTTGGGAGATATCTGGCATTTCTGGCAGAAAATGTCCTCTTTAGGGGATAAAACAGGTATTTCTGGGTGAAAAGGTCCTATTTCAGGAGAAATCCTGGTATTTCTTGGAGAAGATGTGATATATTTGGGAGAAATCTGGCATTTCTGGAAGAAAATGTCCTGTTTTGGGGGATAAAACAGGCATTTCTGGGTGAAAAGGTCCTAGTTCAAGGGGGAAACCTGGTATTTCTTGGAGAAGATGTGATATATTTGGGAGAAATCTGGCATTTCTGGAAGAAAATGTCCTATTTGGAGGGACAAGACTGGTATTTGCGGGAGATAAGGTCCTATTTCAGGAGGAATCCTGGTATTTCTTGGAGAAGATGTGATATATTTGGGAGAAATCTTGCATTTCGGGAAGAAAATGTCCTATTTGGGGGATAAAACAGGTATTTGTGGGTGAAAAGGTCCTATTTCAAAGGGGAAACCTGGTATTTCTTGGAGAAGATGTGATATATTTGGGAGAAATCTGGCATTTCTGGAAGAAAATGTCCTATTTTGGGGATAAAACAGGTCTTTCTGGGTGAAAAGGTCCTATTTCAAGGGGGAAGCCTGGTATTTCTTGGAGAAGATCTATTTGGGAGAAATCTGCCATTTCTGGAAGAAAATGTCCTATTTGGGGGATAAAACAGGCACTTCTGGGTGAAAAGGTCCTATTTCAGGAGGAAACCTGGTATTTCTTGGAGAAGATGTGATCTATTTGGGAGAAATCTGGCATTTCTGGAAGAAACTGTCCTATTTGGGGGATAAAACAGGCATTTCTGGGTGAAAAGGTCCTATTTCAAGGGGGAAACCTGGTATTTCTTGGAGAAGATGTGATATATTTGGGAGAAATCTGGCATTTCTGGAAGAAAATGTCCTATTTGGGGGATAAAACAGGCACTTCTGGGTGAAAAGGTCCTATTTCAGGAGGAAACCTGGTATTTCTTGGAGAAGATGTTCTATATTTGGGAGAAATGTGGCATTTCTGGAAGAAAACGTCCTATTTGGGGGGTGAAGGCTGGTATTTGTGCGAGAAAAGGTCCTATTTCAAGGGGGAAACCTGGTATTTCTTGGAGAAGATGTGATATATTTGGGAGAAATCTGGCATTTCTGGAAGAAAATGTCCTGTTTTGGGGGGATAAAACAGGCATTACAGGGTGAAAAGGTCCTATTTCAAGGGGGAAACCTGGTATTTCTTGGAGAAGATGTGATATATTTGGGAGAAATCTGGCATTTCTGGAAGAAAATGTCCTATTTGGGGGATAAAACAGGCATTTCTTGGTGAAAAGGTCCTATTTCAAGGAGGAATCCTGGTATTTCTTGGAGAAGATGTGATATATTTGGGAGAAATCTGGCATTTCTGGAAGAAAATGTCCTGTTTTGGGGGATAAAACAGGCATTTCTGGGTGAAAAGGTCCTATTTCAAGGGGGAATCCTGGTATTTCTTGGAGAAGATGTGATATATTTGGGAGAAATCTGGCATTTCTGGAAGAAAATGTCCTATTTGTGGGATAAAACAGGTATTTGTGGGTGAAAAGGTCCTATTTCAAGGGGGAAACCTGGTATTTCTTGGAGGAGATGTGATATATTTGGGAGAAATCTGGCATTTCTGGAAGAAAATGTCCTATTTGGGGGGAGAAGGCTGGTATTAGTGGGAGAAAAGGTCCTATTTCAGGAGGAAACCTGGTATTTCTTGAAGAAGATGTGATATATTTGGGAGAAATCTGGCATTTCTGGAAGAAAATGTCCTATTTTGGGGTTAAAACAGGTATTTGTGGGAGAAAAGGTCCTATTTCAAGGGGGAAACCTGGTATTTCTTGGAGAAGATGTGATATGTTTGGGAGAAATCTGGCATTTCTGGAAGAGAATGTCCCATTTCAAGGGGGAAACCTGGTATTTCTTGGAGAAGATGTGATATATTTGGGAGAAATCTGGCATTTCTGGAAGAAAATGTCCTATTTGGTTGATAAAACAGGCCTTTCTGAGTGAAAAGGTCCTATTTCAAGGGGGAAACCTGGTATTTCTTGGAGAAGATGTGATATATTTGGGAGAAATCTGGCATTTCTGGAAGATAATGTCCTATTTCAAGGGGGAAACCTGGTATTTCTTGGAGAAGATGTGATATATTTGGGAGAAATCTGGCATTTCTGGAAGAACATGTCCTATTTTGGGGATAAAACAGGTATTTCTGGGTGAAAAGGTCCTATTTCAAGGGGGAAACCTGGTATTTCTTGGAGAAGATGTGATATATTTGGGAGAAGTCTGGCATTTCTGGAAGGACATGTCCTATTTGGGGGATAAAACAGGTATTTGTGGGTGAAAAGGTCCTATTTCAAGGGGGAAACCTGGTATTTCTTGGAGAAGATGTGATATATTTGGGAGAAATCTGGCATTTCTGGAAGAAAATGTCCTATCTGGGGGATAAAACAGGTATTTCTGGGTGAAAAGGTCCTATTTCAAGGGGGAAACCTGGTATTTCTTGGAGAAGATGTGATATATTTGGGAGAAATCTGGCATTTCTGGAAGAAAGTGTCCTATTTTGGGGAGAAAACAGGTATTTGTGGGAGAAAAGGTCCTATTTCAAGGGGGAAACCTGGTATTTCTTGGAGAAGATGTGATATATTTGGGAGAAATCTGGCATTTCTGGAAGATAATGTCCTATTTGGGGGGAGAAGGCTGGTATTTGTGGGAGAGAAGGTCCTATTTCAAGGGGGAAACCTGGTATTTCTTGGAGAAGATGTGACATATTTGGGTGAAATCTGGCATTTCTGGAAGAAAATGTCCTATTTGGGGGATAAAACAGGTATTTCTGGGTGAAAACGTCCTATTTCAAGGGGGAAACCTGGTATTTCTTGGAGAAGATGTGATATATTTGGGAGAAATCTGGCATTTCTGGAAGAAACTGTCCTATTTTGGGGATCAAACAGGTATTTGTGGGTGAAAAGGTCCTAGTTCAAGGGGGAAACCTGGTATTTCTTGGAGAAGATGTGATATATTTGGGAGAAATCTGGCATTTCTGGAAGAAAATGTCCTATTTACGAGGAGTAGGCTGGAATTTGTGCAAGAAAAGGTCCTATTTCAGGAGGAATCCTGGTATTTCTTGGAGAAGATGTGATATATTTAGGAGAAATCTGGCATTTCTGGAAGAAAACGTCCTATTTGGGGGATAAAACAGATATTTCTGGGTGAAAAGGTCAGATTTCAAGGGGGAAACCTGGTATTTCTTGGAGAAGATGTGATATATTTGGGAGAAATCTGGCATTTCTGGAAGAAACTGTCCTATTTTGGGGATAAAACAGGTATTTGTGGGTGAAAAGGTCCTATTTCAAGGGGGAAACCTGGTATTTCTTGGAGAAGATAAGATATATTTGGGAGAACTCTGGCATTTCTGGAAGAAAATGTCCTGTTTTGGGGGGATAAAACAGGCATTACAGGGTGAAAAGGTCCTATTTCAAGGGGAAAACCTGGTATTTCTTGGAGAAGATGTGATATATTTGGGAGAAATCTGGCATTTCTGGAAGAAAGTGTCCTATTTTGGGGATCAAACAGGCATTTCTGGGTGAAAAGGTCCTATTTCAAGGGGGAAACCTGGTATTTCTTGGAGAAGATGTGATATATTTGGGAGAAATCTGGCATTTCTGGAAGAAAATGTCCTATTTGGGGGATAAAACAGGCATTTCTTGGTGAAAAGGTCCTATTTCAAGGAGGAATCCTGGTATTTCTTGGAGAAGATGTTATATATTTGGGAGAAATCTGGCATTTCTGGAAGAAAATGTCCTATCTGGGGGATAAAACAGGTATTTCTGGGTGAAAAGGTCCTATTTCAAGGGGGAATCCTAGTATTTCTTGGAGAAGATGTGATATATTTGGGAGAAATCTGGCATTTCTGGAAGAAAATGTCCGATTTGGGGGATAAAACAGGTATTTGTGGGTGAAAAGGTCCTATTTCAAGGGGGAAACCTGGTATTTCTTGGAGGAGATGTGATATATTTGGGAGAAATCTGGCATTTCTGGAAGAAAATGTCCGATTTGGGGGGAGAAGGCAGGTATTAGTGGGAGAAAAGGTCCTATTTCAGGAGGAATCCTGGTATTTCTTGGAGAAGATGTGATATATTTGGGAGAAATTTGGCATTTCTGGAAGAAAATGTCCTATTTTGGGGTTAAAACAGGTATTTGTGGGAGAAAAGGTCCTATTTCAAGGGGGAAACCTGGTATTTCTTGGAGAAGATGTGATATGTTTGGGAAAAATCTGGCATTTCTGGAAGAGAATGTCCCATTTCAAGGGGGAAACCTGGTATTTCTTGGAGAAGATGTGATATATTTGGGAGAAACCTGGCATTTCTGCAAGAAAATGTCCGATTTGGGGGATAAAACAGGCCTTTCTGAGTGAAAAGGTCCTATTTCAAGAGGGAAACCTGGTATTTCTTGGAGAAGATGTGATATATTTGGGAGAAATCTGGCATTTCTGGAAGATAATGTCCTATTTCAAGGGGGAAACCTGGTATTTCTTGGAGAAGATGTGATATATTTGGGAGAAATCTGGCATTTCTGGAAGAACATGTCCTATTTTGGGGATAAAACAGGTATTTCTGGGTGAAAAGGTCCTATTTCAAGGGGGAAAGCTGGTATTTCTTGGAGAAGATGTGATATATTTGGGAGAAATCTGGCATTTCTGGAAGAAAAATTCCTGTTTGGGGGATAAAACAGGTATTTCTGGGTGAAAAGGTCCTATTTCAGGAGGAATCCTGGTATTTCTTGGAGAAGATGTGATATATTTGGGAGAAATCTGGCATTTCTGGAAGAGAAGGTCCTATTTTGGGGATAAAACAGGTGATTCCGGGTGAAAAGGTCCTATTTCAAGGGGGAAACCTGGTATTTCTTGGAGAAGATGTGATATATTTGGGAGAAATCTGGCATTTCTGGAAGAACATGCCCTATTTCGGGGGAGAAGGCTGGTATTTGTGGGAGAAAAGGTCCTAGTTCAAGGGGGAAACCTGGTATTTCTTGGAGAAGATGTGATATATTTGGGAGAAATCTGGCATTTCTGGAAGAAAATGTCCCATTTTGGAGATAAAACAGTTATTTCTGGGAGAAAAGGTCCTATTTCAGGAGGAAACCTGGTATTTCTTGGAGAAGATGTGATATATTTGGGAGAAATCTGGCATTTCTGGAAGATAATGTCCTATTTCAAGGGGGAAACCTGGTATTTCTTGGAGAAGATGTGATATATTTGGGAGAAATCTGGCATTTCTGGAAGAACATGTCCTATTTTGGGGATAAAACAGGTATTTCTGGGTGAAAAGGTCCTATTTCAAGGGGGAAACCTGGTATTTCTTGGAGAAGATGTGATATATTTGGGAGAAATCTGGCATTTCTGGAAGAAAAATTCCTGTTTGGGGGATAAAACAGGTATTTCTGGGTGAAAAGGTCCTATTTCAGGAGGAATCCTGGTATTTCTTGGAGAAGATGTGATATATTTGGGAGAAATCTGGCATTTCTGGAAGAACATGTCCTATTTTGGGGATAAAACAGGTGTTTCTGGGTGAAAAGGTCCTAGTTCAAGGGGGAAACCTGGTATTTCTTGGAGAAGATGTGATATATTTGGGAAAAATCTGGCATTTCTGGAAGAAAATGTCCCATTTTGGAGATAAAACAGTTATTTCTGGGAGAAAAGGTCCTATTTCAGGAGGAAACCTGGTATTTCTTGGAGAAGATGTGATATATTTGGGAGAAATCTGGCATTTCTGGAAGAAAATGTCCTATTTGGGGGATAAAACAGGTATTGGTGGGTGAAAAGGTCCTATTTCAAGGGGGAAACCTGGTATTTCTTGGAGAAGATGTGATATATTTGGGAGAAATCTGGCATTTCTGGAAGAAAACATCCTATTTGGGGGGTGAAGGCTGGTATTTGTGCGAGAAAAGGTCCTATTTCAAGGGGGAATCCTGGTATTTCTTGGAGAAGATCTGATATATTTGGGAGAAATCTGGCATTTCTGGAAGAAAATGTCCTATTTGGAGGGACAAGACTGGTATTTGCGGGAGAAAAGGTCCTATTTCAAGGGGGAAACCTGGTATTTCTTGGAGAAGATGAGATATATTTGGGAGAAATCTGGCATTTCTGGAAGAAAATGTCCTATTTGGGGGATAAAACAGGCACTTCTGGGTGAAAAGGTCCTATTACAAGCGGGAAACCTGGTATTTCTTGGAGAAGATGTGATCTATTTGGGAGAAATCTGGCATTTCTGGAAGAAAATGTCCTATTTGGGGGATAAAACAGGTATTTGTGGGTGAAAAGGTCCTATTTCAAGGGGGAAACCTGGTATTTCTTGGAGAAGATGTGATATATTTGGGAGAAATCTGGCATTTCAGGAAGAAAATGTCCTATTTGGGGAGTAAACAGGTCTTTCCGGGTGAAAAGGTCCTATTTCAAGGGGGAAACCTGGTATTTCTTGGAGAAGATGTGATATATTTAGGAGAAATCTGGCATTTCTGGAAGAAAACGTCCTATTTGGGGGATAAAACAGATATTTCTGGGTGAAAAGGTCAGATTTCAAGGGGGAAACCTGGTATTTCTTGGAGAAGATGTGATATATTTGGGAGAAATCTGGCATTTCTGGAAGAAAGTGTCCTATTTTGGGGATCAAACAGGCATTTCTGGGTGAAAAGGTCCTATTTCAAGGGGGAAACCTGGTATTTCTTGGAGAAGATGTTCTATATTTGGGAGAAATGTGGCATTTCTGGAAGAGAACGTCCTATTTGGGGGGAGAAGGCTGGTATTTGTGCGAGAAAAGGTCCTATTTCAAGGGGGAAACCTGGTATTTCTTGGAGAAGATGTGATATATTTGGGAGAAATCTGGCATTTCTGGAAGAACATGTCCCATTTGGGGGAAGAAGGCTGGTATTTGTGGGAGAAAAGGTCCTATTTGAAGGGGGAAACCTGGTATTTCTTGGAGAAGATGTTCTATATTTGGGAGAAATGTGGCATTTCTGGAAGAGAACGTCCTATTTGGGGGGAGAAGGCTGGTATTTGGGGGTGAAAAGGTCCTATTTCAAGGGGGAAACCTGGTATTTCTTGGAGAAGATGTGATATATTTGGGAGAAATCTGGCATTTCTGGAAGAAAATGTCCTATTTGGGGGGAGAAAGCTGGTATTTGTGCGAGAAAAGGTCCTATTTCAGGAGCAATCCTGGTATTTCTTGGAGAAGATGTGATATATTTGGGAGAAATCTGGCATTTCTGGAAGAAAATGTCCTATTTGGGGGGATAAAACAGGCATTACAGGGTGAAAAGGTCCTATTTCAAGGGGGAAACCTGGTATTTCTTGGAGAAGATGTGATATATTTGGGAGAAATCTGGCATTTCTGGAAGAAAATGTCCTATCTGGGGGATAAAACAGGTATTTCTGGGTGAAAAGGTCCTATTTCAAGGGGGAAACCTGGTATTTCTTGGAGAAGATGTGATATGTTTGGGAGAAATCTGGCATTTCTGGAAGAAAATGTCCTATTTGGGGGATAAAACAGGTCTTTCTGGGTGAAAAGGTCCTATTTCAAGGGGGAAACCTGGTATTTCTTGGAGAAGATGTGATATATTTGTGAGAAATCTGGCATTTCGGGAAGAAAATGTCCTATTTGGGGGATCAAACAGGTATTTGTGGATGAAAATGTCCGAGTTCAAGGGGGAAACCTGGTATTTCTTGGAGAAGATGTGATATATTTGGGAGAAATCTGGCATTTCTGGAAGAAAATGTCCTATTTGGGGGGAGAAGGCTGGAATTTGTGGGAGAAAAGGTCCTATTTCAGGAGGAAACCTGGTATTTCTTGGAGAAGATGTGATATATTTGGGAGAAATCTGGCATTTCTGGCAGAAAATGTCCTATTTTGGGGATAAAACACGTATTTCTGGGTGAAAAGGTCCTATTTCAGGAGGAATCCTGGTATTTCTTGGAGAAGATGTGATATATTTGGGAGAAATCTGGCATTTCTGGAAGAAAATGTCCTATTTTGGGGATAAAACAGGTATTTGTGGGTGAAAAGGTCCTATTTCAAGGGGGAAACCTGGTATTTCTTGGAGAAGATGTGATATATTTGGGAGAAATCTGGCATTTCTGGAAGAAAATGTCCTATTTGGGGGATAAAACAGGTATTTGTGGGTGAAAAGGTCCTATTTCAAGGGGGAAACCTGGTATTTCTTGGAGAAGATGTGATATATTTGGGAGAAATCTGGCATTTCTGGAAGAAAATGTCCTATTTGGGAGGAGAACGCTGGAATTTGTGCAAGAAAAGGTCCTATTTCAGGAGGAATCCTGGTATTTCTTGGAGAAGATGTGATATATTTGGGAGAAATCTGGCATTTCTGGAAGAAAATGTCCTATTTGGGGGATAAAACAGGCATTTCTGGGTGAAAAGGTCCTATTTCAAGGGGGAAACCTGGTATTTCTTGGAGAAGATATGATATATTTGGGAGAAATCTGGCATTTCTGGAAGAAAATGTCCTATTTGGGGGATAAAACAGGCATTTGTGGGAGAAAAGGTCCTATTTCAGGAGGAATCCTGGTATTTCTTGGAGAAGATGTGATATATTTGGGAGAAATCTGGCATTTCTGGAAGAAAATGTCCTATTTTGGGGGGAGAAGGCTGGTATTTGTGGGAGAAAAGGTCCTATTTCAAGGGGGAAACCTGGTATTTCTTGGAGAAGATGTGATATATTTGGGAGAAATCTGGCATTTCTGGAAGAAAATGTCCTATTTGGGGGGAGAAAGCTGGTATTTGTGCGAGAAAAGGTCCTATTTCAGGAGCAATCCTGGTATTTCTTGGAGAAGATGTGATATATTTGGGAGAAATCTGGCATTTCTGGAAGAAAATGTCCTATTTGGGGGGATAAAACAGGCATTACAGGGTGAAAAGGTCCTATTTCAAGGGGGAAACCTGGTATTTCTTGGAGAAGATGTGATATATTTGGGAGAAATCTGGCATTTCTGGAAGAAAATGTCCTATCTGGGGGATAAAACAGGTATTTCTGGGTGAAAAGGTCCTATTTCAAGGGGGAAACCTGGTATTTCTTGGAGAAGATGTGATATGTTTGGGAGAAATCTGGCATTTCTGGAAGATAATGTCCTATTTGGGGGATAAAACAGGTCTTTCTGGGTGAAAAGGTCCTAGTTCAAGGGGGAAACCTGGTATTTCTTGGAGAAGATGTGATATATTTGGGAGAAATCTGGCATTTCGGGAAGAAAATGTCCTATTTGGGGGATCAAACAGGTATTTCTTGGTGAAAAGGTCCGAGTTCAAGGGGGAAACCTGGTATTTCTTGGAGAAGATGTGATATATTTGGGAGAAATCTGGCATTTCTGGAAGAAAATGTCCTATTTGGGGGGAGAAAGCTGGTATTTGTGCGAGAAAAGGTCCTATTTCAGGAGCAATCCTGGTATTTCTTGGAGAAGATGTGATATATTTGGGAGAAATCTGGCATTTCTGGAAGAAAATGTCCTATTTGGGGGGATAAAACAGGCATTACAGGGTGAAAAGGTCCTATTTCAAGGGGGAAACCTGGTATTTCTTGGAGAAGATGTGATATATTTGGGAGAAATCTGGCATTTCTGGAAGAAAATGTCCTATCTGGGGGATAAAACAGGTATTTCTGGGTGAAAAGGTCCTATTTCAAGGGGGAATCCTGGTATTTCTTGGAGAAGATGTGATATGTTTGGGAGAAATCTGGCATTTCTGGAAGAAAATGTCCTATTTGGGGGATAAAACAGGTATTTCTGGGTGAAAAGGTCCTATTTCAAGGGGGAAACCTGGTATTTCTTGGAGAAGATGTGATATATTTGTGAGAAATCTGGCATTTCGGGAAGAAAATGTCCTATTTGGGGGATCAAACAGGTATTTGTGGATGAAAAGGTCCGAGTTCAAGGGGGAAACCTGGTATTTCTTGGAGAAGATGTGATATATTTGGGAGAAATCTGGCATTTCTGGAAGAAAATGTCCTATTTGGGGGGAGAAGGCTGGTATTTGTGGGAGAAAAGGTCCTATTTCAGGAGGAAACCTGGTATTTCTTGGAGATGTGATATATTTGGGAGAAATCTGGCATTTCTGGCAGAAAATGTCCTATTTTGGGGATAAAACACGTATTTCTGGGTGAAAAGGTCCTATTTCAGGAGGAATCCTGGTATTTCTTGGAGAAGATGTGATATATTTGGGAGAAATCTGGCATTTCTGGAAGAAAATGTCCTATTTTGGGGATAAAACAGGTATTTGTGGGTGAAAAGGTCCTATTTCAAGGGGGAAACCTGGTATTTCTTGGAGAAGATGTGATATATTTGGGAGAAATCTGGCATTTCTGGAAGAAAATGTCCTATTTGGGGGATAAAACAGGTCTTTCTGGGTGAAAAGGTCCTATTTCAAGGGGGAAACCTGGTATTTCTTCGAGAAGATGTGATTTATTTGGGAGAAATCTGGCATTTCTGGAAGAAAATGTCCTATTTTGGGGTTAAAACAGGTATTTGTGGGAGAAAATGTCCTATTTCAGGAGGAATCCTGGTATTTCTTGGAGAAGATGTGATATATTTGGGAGAAATCTGGCATTTCTGGAAGAAAGTGTCCTATTTGGGGGGATAAAATGCCTGAACAAGAAAGCAGGCAGAGGAGGGAGGAGGCCGGTGTGGCTCAGTAAGGACCTGATGAGAATGCTGAGGGCGAAGAAAGGTGTGTACAAACTCTGGAAACAAGGGCGTGCCACCTGGGAAGAATACAGGGATGCCGTCCGGACTTGCAGATGTGGGATCAGGAAAGCCAAGGCGCATGTGGAACTGAATTTGGCGAGGGACGTGAAAAGCAACAGGAAGACTTTCTATAGGTACATTGGCCAGAAGAGACAGGCCAAAGGGAGAGTACCTCCTTTGGTAAATGTAAAAGGAGAACTGGCTTCAACGGACAGAGAGAAGGCTGAGGTACTGAATGAGTTCTTTGCCTCAGTCTTCACTAGTGGCCAGGACTCCAGTACTTCTCCCATCCCTGAGCCCTGCATCCCTACACCTCCAGGTGGGGACTGGGGTGGTAAATCCCCTCCCGCTGTGAGGACAGAGCAGGTCCGAGACCGCCTCACGAGACTGAATGTATACAAGTCTATGGGGCCGGATGGCGTGCATCCCAGGGTTCTGAAGGAGCTGGCTGAGGTGGTTGCCGAGCCGCTCTCCATCATATTTGAGAAGTCGTGGCTGTCAGGTGTGGTCCCGGATGACTGGAGGAAGGGTCACGTCACTCCCATTTACAAGAAAGGGAGCAAGGAGGACCCCGGGAACTACAGGCCGGTGAGTCTCACCTCTGTGCCTGGGAAGATCATGGAACAGATCATCCTGGACGACATGCTTGATCACATGAGGAAAGGGCGTGTGATCCGTGACAGCCAGCATGGCTTCACCAGAGGAAGGTCGTGCTTGACCAATCTGGTGGCCTTTTATGATGGAGTGACGGCATCGGTGGACAAGGGAAAGGCGACCGATGTCATTTACCTGGACTTGAGCAAGGCCTTTGACATGGTCCCCCACCACATCCTTATCTCCAAATTGGAGGGATGTGGATTTGATGGGTGGACCACTCGATGGATAAGAAACTGGTTGAAAGGCCGCAGACAGAGGGTAGTCATCAATGGCTCTATGTCCAGGTGGAGGCCGGTAACAAGTGGCGTCCCCCAGGGGTCTGTCTTGGGACCGGTGCTCTTTAATATCTTTATCAATGACATCGATGATGGAATTGAGTGCACCCTCAGCAAGTTTGCTGATGACACCAAGCTGAGTGGTGCGGTCGACACAGCTGAAGGAAGGGATGCCATTCAGAGGGACCTCGAGAGACTAGAAAGGTGGGCCCGGGTGAACCTGATGCGGTTCAACACGGCGAAGTGCAGAGTTTGGCACTTGGGCCGGAGGAATCCCAGGCATCCCTACAGACTGGAAGGAGCGGTCCTTGAGAGCAGCCCTGTGGAGAAGGACCTGGGGGTCCTGATAGATGAAAAACTTAATATGAGCCAGCAGTGTGCCCTTGTGGCTCGGAAGGCGAATGGGATCCTCGGCTCCATCAAAAGAGGGGTGGCCAGCAGGGACAGGGAGGTGATTGTTCCTCTCTACTCTGCTCTTGTGAGGCCCCATCTGGAGTACTGCGTCCAGGTCTGGAGCCCCCAGTACAAGAAAGACAGGGAGCTGTTGGAGAGAGTCCAGAGGAGAGCCACCAAGATGATCAGGGGATTGGAGCACCTCCCCTATGAGGACAGGCTGAAGGAGCTGGGTTTGTTCAGCCTAGAGAAAAGAAGGCTGCGGGGTGACCTCATTGCGGCCTTTCAGTACCTAAAGGGAGCCTACAAAGAGGAAGGGAATCAACTCTTTGAAAGGGTGAGTGACAGCAGGACAAGGGGAAATGGTTTTAAGTTGAGGGAAGGGAGATTTAGGTTGGACGTCAGGGGGAAATTCTTCACAGAGAGAGTGGTGAGGTACTGGAACAGGCTGCCCAGAGAGGTTGTGGATGCCCCGTCCCTGGAGGTGTTCAAGGCCAGATTGGATGGGGCCCTGGGCAGCCTGGTCTAGCATTAGGTGGGATGGTTGGTGGCCCTGCATGTAGCAGGGGGGTTGGAGATTCATGATCCATGAGGTCCCTTCCAACCCTGGCAATTCTGTGATTCTGTGATTCTGTGATTCTGTGATAAAACAGGCATTACAGTGTGAAAAGGTCCTATTTCAAGGGGGAAACCTGGTATTTCTTGGAGAAGATGTGATATATTTGGGAGAAATCTGGCATTTCTGGAAGAAAATGTCCTATTTGGGGGATAAAACAGGCATTTCTTGGTGAAAAGGTCCTATTTCAAGGGGGAATCCTGGTATTTCTTAGAGAAGATGTGATATATTTGGGAGAAATCTGGCATTTCTGGAAGAAAGTGTCCTATTTGGGGGGATAAAACAGGCATTACAGGGTGAAAAGGTCCTATTTCAAGGGGGAATCCTGGTATTTCTTGGAGAAGATGTGATATATTTGGGAGAAATCTGGCATTTCTGGAAGAAAATGTCCTATTTGGGGGATAAAACAGGTATTTGTGGGTGAAAAGGTCCTATTTCAAGGGGGAAACCTGGTATTTCTTGGAGGAGATGTGATATATTTGGGAGAAATCTGGCATTTCTGGAAGAAAATGTCCTATTAGGGGGTTAAAACAGGTATTTGTGGGAGAAAAGGTCCTATTTCAAGGGGGAAACCTGGTATTTCTTGGAGAAGATGTGATATGTTTGGGAGAAATCTGGCATTTCTGGAAGAGAATGTCCCATTTCAAGGGGGAAACCTGGTATTTCTTGGAGAAGATGTGATATATTTGGGAGAAATCTGGCATTTCTGGAAGAAAATGTCCTATTTGGTTGATAAAACAGGCCTGAGTGAAAAGGTCCTATTTCAAGAGGTAAACCTGGTATTTCTTGGAGAAGATGTGATATAGTTGGGAGAAATCTGGCATTTCTGGAAGATAATGTCCTATTTCAAGGGGGAAACCTGGTATTTCTTGGAGAAGATGTGATATATTTGGGAGAAATCTGGCATTTCTGGAAGAGAAGGTCCTATTTTGGGGATAAAACAGCTGATTCCGGGTGAAAAGGTCCTATTTCAAGGGGGAAACCTGGTATTTCTTGGAGAAGATGTGATATATTTGGGAGAAATCTGGCATTTCTGGAAGAAAATGTCCTATTTGGGGGGAGAAGGCTGGTATTTGTGGGAGAAAAGGTCCTATTTCAAGGGGGAAACCTGGTATTTCTTGGAGAAGATGTGATATATTTGGGAGAAATCTGGCATTTCTGGAAGAAAATGTCCTATTTGGGAGGAGAAGGCTGGTATTTGTGGGAGAAAAGGTCCTATTTCAAGGGGGAAACCTGGTATTTCTTGGAGAAGATGTGATATATTTGGGAGAAATCTGGCATTTCTGGAAGAAAATGTCCTATTTGGGGGGAGAAGGCTGGTATTTGTGGGAGAAAAGGTCCTATTTCAAGGGGGAAACCTGGTATTTCTTGGAGAAGATGTGATATATTTGGGAGAAATCTGGCATTTCTGGAAGAAAACGTCCTATTTGGGGGGTGAAGGCTGGTATTTGTGCGAGAAAAGGTCCTATTTCAAGGGGGAATCCTGGTATTTCTTGGAGAAGATGTGATATATTTGGGAGAAATCTGGCATTTCTGGAAGAAAATGTCCTATTTTGGGGATAAAACAGGTATTTGCGGGAGAAAAGGTCCTATTTCAAGGGGGAAACCTGGTATTTCTTGGAGAAGATGAGATATATTTGGGAGAAATCTGGCATTTCTGGAAGAAAATGTCCTATTTGGGGGATAAAACAGGCACTTCTGGGTGAAAAGGTCCTATTTCAAGCGGGAAACCTGGTATTTCTTGGAGAAGATGTGATATATTTGGGAGAAATCTGGCATTTCTGGAAGATAATGTCCTATTTGGGGGATCAAACAGGTATTTGTGGGTGAAAAGGTCCTATTTCAAGGGGGAAACCTGGTATTTCTTGGAGAAGATGTGATATATTTGGGAGAAATCTGGCATTTCTGGAAGAAAGTGTCCTATTTTGGGGATAAAACAGGCATTTCTGGGTGAAAAGGTCCTATTTCAAGGGGGAATCCTGGTATTTCTTGGATAAGATGTGATATATTTGGGAGAAATCTGGCATTTCTGGAAGAAAATGTCCTATTTTGGGGAGTAAACAGGTATTTCTGGGTGAAAAGGTCCTATTTCAAGGGGGAATCCTGGTATTTCTTGGATAAGATGTGATATATTTGGGAGAAATCTGGCATTTCTGCAAGAAAATGTCCTATTTACGAGGAGTAGGCTGGAATTTGTGCAAGAAAAGGTCCTATTTCAGGAGGAATCCTGGTATTTCTTGGAGAAGATGTGATATATTTAGGAGAAATCTGGCATTTCTGGAAGAAAACGTCCTATTTGGGGGATAAAACAGATATTCCTGGGTGAAAAGGTCAGATTTCAAGGGGGAAACCTGGTATTTCTTGGAGAAGATGTGATATATTTGTGAGAAATCTGGCATTTCTGGAAGAAAGTGTCCTATTTTGGGGATAAAACAGGCATTTCTGGGTGAAAAGGTCCTATTTCAAGGGGGAAACCTGGTATTTCTTGGAGAAGATGTGATATATTTGGGAGAAATCTGGCATTTCTGGACGAAAGTGTCCTATTTGGGGGATAAAACAGGCATTTCTGGGAGAAAAGGTCCTATTTCAGGAGGAAACCTGGTATTTCTTGGAGAAGATGTGATATATTTGGGAGAAATCTGGCATTTCTGGAAGAAAGTGTCCTATTTGGGGGATAAAACAGGTATTGGTGGGTGAAAAGGTCCTATTTCAAGGGGGAAACCTGGTATTTCTTGGAGAAGATGTGATATATTTGGGAGAAATCTGGCATTTCTGGAAGAAAATGTCCTATCTGGGGGATAAAACAGGTATTTGTGGGTGAAAAGGTCCTATTTCAAGGGGGAATCCTGGTATTTCTTGGAGAAGATGTGATATGTTTGGGAGAAATCTGGCATTTCGGGAAGAAAATGTCCTATTTGGGGGATCAAACAGGTATTTCTTGGTGAAAAGGTCCGAGTTCAAGGGGGAAACCTGGTATTTCTTGGAGAAGATGTGATATATTTGGGAGAAATCTGGCATTTCTGGAAGAAAATGTCCTATTTTGGGGATAAAACACGTATTTCTGGGTGAAAAGGTCCTATTTCAGGAGGAATCCTGGTATTTCTTGGAGAAGATGTGATATATTTGGGAGAAATCTGGCATTTCTGGAAGAAAATGTCCTATTTGGGGGGAGAAGGCTGGTATTTGTGGGAGAAAAGGTCCTATTTCAAGGGGGAAACCTGGTATTTCTTGGAGAAGATGTGATATATTTGGGAGAAATCTGGCATTTCTGGAAGAAAATGACCTGTTTTGGGGATAAAACAGGTATTTGTGGGAGATAAGGTCCTATTTCAGGAGGAATCCTGGTATTTCTTGGAGAAGATGTGATATATTTGGGAGAAATCTGGCATTTCTGGAAGAGAAGGTCCTATTTGGGGGGAGAAGGCTGGTATTTGTGGGTGAAAAGGTCCTATTTCAAGGGGGAAACCTGGTATTTCTTGGAGAAGATGTGATATATTTGGGAGAAATCTGGCATTTCTGGAAGAAAATGTCCTCTTTTGGGGATAAAACAGGCATTTCTTGGTGAAAAGGTCCTTTTTCAAGGGGGAAACCTGGTATTTCTTGGAGAAGATGTGATATATTTGGGAGAAATCTGGCATTTCTGGAAGAAAATGTCCGATTTGGGGGATAAAACAGGTATTTGTGGGAGAAAAGGTCCTATTTCAAGGGGGAAACCTGGTATTTCTTGGAGAAGATGTGATATATTTGGGAGAAATCTGGCATTTCTGGAAGAAAATGTCCTATTTGGGGGGAGAAGGCTGGCATTTGTGGGAGAAAAGGTCCTATTTCAGGAGGAATCCTGGTATTTCTTGGAGAAGATGTGATATATTTGGGAGAAATCTGGCATTTCTGGAAGAAAATGTCCTGTTTTGGGGGATAAAACAGGCATTTCTGGGTGAAAAGGTCCTAGTTCAAGGGGGAAACCTGGTATTTCTTGGAGAAGATGTGATATATTTGGGAGAAATCTGGCATTTCGGGAAGAAAATGTCCCATATGGGAGGAGAAGGCTGGTATTTGTGGGTGAAAAGGTCCTATTTCAAGGGGGAAACCTGGTATTTCTTGGAGAAGATGAGATATATTTGGGAGAAATCTGGCATTTCTGGAAGAAAATGTCCTATTTGGGGGATAAAACAGGCACTTCTGGGTGAAAAGGTCCTATTTCAAGGGGGAAACCTGGTATTTCTTGGAGAAGATGTGATATATTTGGGAGAAATCTGGCATTTCTGGAAGAAAATGTCCTATTTGGGGGATATAACAGGTCTTTCTGGGTGAAAAGGTCCTAGTTCAAGGGGGAATCCTGGTATTTCTTGGAGAAGATGTGATATATTTGGGAGAAATCTGGCATTTCGGGAAGAAAATGTCCCATATGGGAGGAGAAGGGTGGTATTTGTGGGTGAAAAGGTCCTATTTCAAGGGGGAAACCTGGTATTTCTTGGAGAAGATGAGATATATTTGGGAGAAATCTGGCATTTCTGGAAGAAAATGTCCTCTTTTGGGGATAAAAAAGGCACTTCTGGGTGAAAAGGTCCTATTTCAAGGGGGAAACCTGGTATTTCTTGGGGAAGATGTGATATATATGGGAGAAATCTGGCATTTCTGGAAGAAAATGTCCTATCTGGGGGATAAAACAGGTGTTTCTGGGTGAAAAGGACCTATTTCAAGGGGGAAACCTGGTATTTCTTGGAGAAGATGTGATATATTTGGGAGAAATCTGGCATTTCTGGAAGAAAATGTCCTATTTGGGAGGAGAACGGTAGAATTTGTGCAAGAAAAAGTCCTATTTCAGGAGGAATCCTGGTATTTCTTGGAGAAGATGTGATATATTTGGGAGAAATCTGGCATTTCTGGAAGAAAATGTCCTATTTGGGGGATAAAACAGGCATTTCTGGGTGAAAAGGTCCTATTTCAAGGGGGAAACCTGGTATTTCTTGGAGAAGATGTGATATATTTGGGAGAAATCTGGCATTTCTGGAAGAAAATGTCCTATTTGGGGGATCAAACAGGCATTTCTGGGTGAAAAGGTCCTATTTCAAGGGGGAAACCTGGTATTTCTTGGAGAAGATGTGATATATTTGGGAGAAATCTGGCATTTCTGGAAGAAAATGTCCTATTTGGGGGATAAAACAGGCATTTGTGGGAGAAAAGGTCCTATTTCAGGAAGAATCCTGGTACTTCTTGGAGAAGATGTGATATATTTGGGAGAAATCTGGCATTTCTGGAAGAAAATGTCCTATTTGGGGGGAGAAGGCTGGTATTTGTGGGAGAAAAGGTCCTATTTCAAGGGGGAAACCTGGTATTTCTTGGAGAAGATGTGATATATTTGGGAGAAATCTGGCATTTCTGGAAGAAAATGTCCTATTTGGGGAATAAAACAGGTATTTCTGGGTGAAAAGGTCCTATTTCAAGGGGGAAACCTGGTATTTCTTGGAGAAGATGTGATATATTTGGGAGAAATCTGGCATTTCTGGAAGAAAATGTCCTATTTGGGGGGAGAAAGCTGGTATTTGTGCGAGAAAAGGTCCTATTTCAGGAGCAATCCTGGTATTTCTTGGAGAAGATGTGATATATTTGGGAGAAATCTGGCATTTCTGGAAGAAAATGTCCTATTTGGGGGATAAAACAGCTATTTGTGGGTGAAAAGGAGCTATTTCAAAGGGGAAACCTGGTATTTCTTGGAGAAGATGTGATATAGTTGGGAGAAATCTGGCATTTCTGGAAGAAAATGTCCTATTTGGGGGATAAAACAGGCATTTCTTGGTGAAAAGGTCCTATTTCAAGGAGGAATCCTGGTATTTCTTGGAGAAGATGTGATATATTTGGGAGAAATCTGGCATTTCTGGAAGAAAATGTCCTATTTGGGGGGAGAAAGCTGGTATTTGTGCGAGAAAAGGTCCTATTTCAGGAGGAATCCTGGTATTTCTTGGAGATGTGATATATTTGGGAGAAATCTGGCATTTCTGGAAGAAAATGTCCTATTTTGGGGATAAAACAGGTGTTTGTGGGTGAAAAGGTCCTATTTCAAGGGGAAACCTGGTATTTCTTGGAGAAGATGTGATATATTTGGGAGAAATCTGGCATTTCTGGAAGAAAATGTCCTATTTGGGGGATAAAACAGGTATTTCTGGGTGAAAAGGTCCTATTTCAAGGGGGAAACCTGGTATTTCTTGGAGAAGAAGTGATATATTTGGGAGAAATCTGGCATTTCTGGCAGAAAATGTCCTATTTGGGGGATAAAACAGGTATTTCTGGGTGAAAAGGTCCTATTTCAGGAGGAATCCTGGTATTTCTTGGAGAAGATGTGATATATTTGGGAGAAATCTGGCATTTCTGGAAGAGAAGGTCCTATTTGGGAGGAGAAGGCTGGTATTTGTGGGTGAAAAGGTCCTATTTCAAGGGGGAAACCTGGTATTTCTTGGAGAAGATGTTCTACATTTGGGAGAAATCTGGCATTTCTGGAAGATAATGTCCTATTTGGGGGGAGAAGGCTGGTATTTGTGGGTGAAAAGGTCCTATTTCAAGGGGGAAACCTGGTATTTCTTGGAGAAGATGTGATATATTTGTGAGAAATCTGGCATTTCTGGAAGAAAATGTCCTATTTGGGGGATAAAACAGGCATTTCTGGGTGAAAAGGTCCTATTTCAAGGGGGAAACCTGGTATTTCTTGGAGAAGATGTGATATATTTGGGAGAAATCTGGCATTTCTGGAAGAAAATGTCCTATTTGGGGGATAAAACAGGTATTTGTGGGAGAAAAGGTCCTATTTCAAGGGGGAAACCTGGTATTTCTTGGAGAAGATGTGATATATTTGGGAGAAATCTGGCATTTCTGGAAAAACTTGTCCTATATGGGGGGAGAAGGCTGGCATTTGTGGGAGAAAAGGTCCTACTTCAGGAGGAATCCTGGTATTTCTTGGAGAAGATGTGATATATTTGGGAGAAATCTGGCATTTCTGGAAGAAAATGTCCTGTTTTGGGGGATAAAACAGGCATTTCTGGGTGAAAAGGTCCTATTTCAAGGGGGAAACCTGGTATTTCTTGGGGAAGATGTGATATATTTGGGACAAATCTGGCATTTCTGGAAGAAAATGTCCTATTTTGGGGTTAAAACAGGTCTTTCTGGGTGAAAAGGTCCTATTTCAAGGGGGAAATCTGGTATTTCTTGGAGAAGATGTGATATATTTGGGAGAAATCTGGCATTTCTGGAAGAAAATGTCCTATTTGGGGGATAAAACAGGTCTTTCTGGGTGAAAAGGTCCTATTTCAAGGGGGAAACCTGGTATTTCTTGGAGAAGATGTGATATATTTGGGAGAAATCTGGCATTTCTGGAAGAAAAATGTCCCATATGGGAGGAGAAGGGTGCTATTTGTGGGTGAAAAGGTCCTATTTCAAGGGGGAAACCTGGTATTTCTTGGAGAAGATGTGATATATTTGGGAGAAATCTGGCATTTCTGGAAGAAAGTGTCCTATTTTGGGGATCAAACAGGCATTTCTGGGTGAAAAGGTCCTATTTCAAGGGGGAAACATGGTATTTCTTGGAGAAGATGTGATATATTTGGGAGAAATCTGGCATTTCTGGAAGAAACTGTCCCATTTGGGGGATAAAACAGGCACTTCTGGGTGAAAAGGTCCTATTTCAAGCGGGAAACCTGGTATTTCTTGGAGAAGATGTTCTATATTTGGGAGAAATGTGGCATTTCTGGAAGAAAACGTCCTATTTGGGGGGTGAAGGCTGGTATTTGTGCGAGAAAAGGTCCTATTTCAAGGGGGAAACCTGGTATTTCTTGGAGAAGATGTTCTATATTTGGGAGAAATCTGGCATTTCTGGAAGAAAATGTCCTATTTGGGGGGATAAAACAGGCATTACAGGGTGAAAAGGTCCTATTTCAAGGGGGAAACCTGGTATTTCTTGGAGAAGATGTGATATATTTGGGAGAAATCTGGCATTTCTGGAAGAAAATGTCCTATTTGGGGGGAGAAGGCTGGTATTAGTGGGAGAAAAGGTCCTATTTCAGGAGGAATCCTGGTATTTCTTGGAGAAGATGTGATATATTTGGGAGAAATCTGGCATTTCTGGAAGAAAATGTCCTATTTGGGGGGAGAAGGCTGGTATTAGTGGGAGAAAAGGTCCTATTTCAGGAGGAATCCTGGTATTTCTTGGAGAAGATGTGATATATTTGGGAGAAATCTGGCATTTCTGGAAGAAAATGTCCTATTTTGGGGTTAAAACAGGTATTTGTGGGATAAAAGGTCCTATTTCAAGGGGGAAACCTGGTATTTCTTGGAGAAGATGTGATATGTTTCGGAGAAATCTGGCATTTCTGGAAGAGAATGTCCCATTTCAAGGGGGAAACCTGGTATTTCTTGGAGAAGATGTGATATATTTGGGAGAAATCTGGCATTTCTGGAAGAACATGTCCTATTTTGGGGATAAAACAGGTATTTGTGGGTGAAAAGGTCCTATTTCAAGGGGGAAACCTGGTATTTCTTGGAGAAGATGTGATATATTTGGGAGAAATCTGGCATTTCTGGAAGAAAAATTCCTGTTTGGGGGATAAAACAGGTATTTCTGGGTGAAAAGGTCCTATTTCAGGAGGAATCCTGGTATTTCTTGGAGAAGATGTGATATATTTGGGAGAAATCTGGCATTTCTGGAAGAGAAGGTCCTATTTTGGGGATAAAATAGGTGATTCTGGGTGAAAAGGTCCTATTTCAAGGGGGAAACCTGGTATTTCTTGGAGAAGATGTGATATATTTGGGAGAAATCTGGCATTTCTGGAAGAAAACGTCCTATTTGGGGGGTGAAGGCTGGTATTTGTGCGAGAAAAGGTCCTATTTCAAGGGGGAAACCTGGTATATCTTGGGGAAGATGTGATATATTTGGGAGAAATCTGGCATTTCTGGAAGAAAATGTCCTATTTGGGGGATCAAACAGGTATTTGTGGGTGAAAAGGTCCTAGTTCAAGGGGGAAACCAGGTATTTCTTGGAGAAGATGTGATATATTTGGGAGAAATCTGGCATTTCTGGAAGAAAATGTCCCATTTTGGAGATAAAACAGTTATTTCTGGGAGAAAAGGTCCTATTTCAGGAGGAAACCTGGTATTTCTTGGAGAAGATGTGATATATTTGGGAGAAATCTGGCATTTCTGGAAGAAAATGTCCTATTTGGGGGATAAAACAGGTATTGGTGGGTGAAAAGGTCCTATTTCAAGGGGGAAACCTGGTATTTCTTAGAGAAGATGTGATATATTTGGGAGAAATCTGGCATTTCTGGAAGAAAACGTCCTATTTGGGGGGTGAAGGCTGGTATTTGTGCGAGAAAAGGTCCTATTTCAAGGGGGAAACCTGGTATATCTTGGGGAAGATGTGATATATTTGGGAGAAATCTGGCATTTCTGGAAGAAAATGTCCTATTTGGGGGGATAAAACAGGCATTACAGGGTGAAAAGGTCCTATTTCAAGGAGGAAACCTGGTATTTCTTGGAGAAGATGTGATATATTTGGGAGAAATCTGGCATTTCTGGAAGAAAATGTCCTATTTGGGGGATAAAACAGGTATTTGTGGGTGAAAAGGTCCTATTTCAAGGGGGAAACCTGGTATTTCTTGGAGGAGATGTGATATATTTGGGAGAAATCTGGCATTTCTGGAAGAAAATGTCCTATTTGGGGGGAGAAGGCTGGTATTAGTGGGAGAAAAGGTCCTATTTCAGGAGGAATCCTGGTATTTCTTGGAGAAGATGTGATATATTTGGGAGAAATCTGGCATTTCTGGAAGAAAATGTCCTATTTTGGGGTTAAAACAGGTATTTATGGGAGAAAAGGTCCTATTTCAAGGGGGAAACCTGGTATTTCTTGGAGAAGATGTGATATATTTGGGAGAAATCTGGCATTTCTGGAAGAAAATGTCCTATTTTGGGGATAAAACAGGTCTTTCTGAGTGAAAAGGTCCTATTTCAAGGGGGAAACCTGGTATTTCTTGGAGAAGATGTGATATATTTGGGAGAAATCTGGCATTTCTGGAAGAACATGTCCTATTTGGGGGATAAAACAGGTATTTCTGGGTGAAAAGGTCCTATTTCAAGGGGGGAAACCTGGTATTTCTTGGAGAAGATGTGATATATTTGGGAGAAATCTGGCATTTCTGGAAGAAAATGTCCTATTTGGAGGATAAAACAGGCATTTCTGGGTGAAAAGGTCCTATTTCAGGAGGAAACCTGGTATTTCTTGGAGAAGATGTGATATATTTGGGAGAAATCTGGCATTTCTGGAAGAAAATGTCCTATTCTGGGGATAAAACAGGTCTTTCTGGGTGAAAAGGTCCTATTTCAAGGGGGAAACCTTGTATTTCTTGGAGAAGATGTGATATATTTGGGAGAAATCTGGCATTTCTGGAAGAAAATGTCCTATTTTGGGGATAAAACAGGCACTTCTGGGTGAAAAGGTCCCTGCTGTCAGGGAGGGGAGTTCAGGCCTGCCCCAGCACCAGAGGTCTCCATGACACGACACAACATGGGGAGGTGGCAAAGGTGACAGGGCTAGGGGGAGAGCTGGCGGAGGAGGAAGGTTGGATGCCTGGCAGATTGAGAGGGACTGAGGTAGACTCACCCATCACAGACATGGTCAGCGCAGGCACTTTGGTGTCCGACATGATGTAAAGTGTCTTTGTAGGGCTGGTCGTGGTCACTGCAGAGAAGGAAAGAACGTGGTCAGCAGCTGTGGGGACCTACGTGAACACAACAATATCATTTACTGCTGCATGAACTCCTCCTTGTGCACCTAACAACATACCTGAAGCCCTTCTACGTTGCAATACCACCCAGGCCAAGCTCTGGACCCTTTCCCTTTTCTTCTTCCCTTCTGCCCCTCTTCCCCTCCCTCCTTCTTCCTTTCCTTTCCTTCTTTTCCCTCCTCCTCTTTCTCCCCTTCTCCATTTCTCCCTCCCCTCTCCCTCCCTTCCTCCCTTCCTTTCTTCCCACTCCCTCCCCCCTCCCTCCCTATCAGCCTGGCTCTCACGCTGTTGTCCAGATGCCCGTCTTCCTTTTCCCACACCTCCATGTTCTGCCCACATCCCACTGTTTGGCTGCATCTCCCTGCGGATGTCCCAGCCCACAGCCCCACTCCCAGCCGCCATCCGCGGAGCTCTGCCCTCCCCCAGTCGCTCGCCCACCTCCCCAGGAGATCCCCGAGGGCTCTCCGTTCCCCCCCCACCCTTCTTCGCCCCCCGCTGCCCCTCGAGCCCCGCTCGGGCTTCAGGCCGTGCGCGCAGGCTGCGCTGCCACGGCGACAGCGCGCCCTCCCTCCTTGCGGCGCGGGAAGCCGTCCCCGCGGCGACAGCGCATGCGCGGCGGCGTCTCCACAGCAAGAGCGCCCCGGCGCGTCCGTTGCTCTGGCGACGCGCCGTCCCCGCCGAGTGACGTCATCACCTCGCGACCCGAGGACGCGGCCGTGCGGAAGCGGAGCGGGGCCCCGCGCTGCTCCAGCGCCGCGGCGCAGCCCCGGGACTCCGAGCGCCGCCTCAGCTTCTACGAGTGGGTGTTCGGGGGCGGCGGGGGCACCGGGGCTGGGGCCGTCCTGTCTTGGCCCCGTGGCTCCTCTGGTGCTCAGGGCCTCTGCTCGGCGGCGGGAGGTGCCCTGTGCCCCCGCCCTTCCCCCCCACCCACCGCAAGGTTTCACTGCCTTTCCCCCACCCCCCCCGCCGCGGGTCGCCCACAACCTCCCGAGTCCCTCAGTCTGACCCCTGGGCTTACGCTCTCCCCCCCGTTCCCCGCCTCCACTTCCCCCATTCTCATCGCTGGAGTCCTCTTCCACCCGTCCCCTCAGTTCCTCCGCCCCTGTCTGTCCCTGTTCCCCATTCTGACCCCCAGGGCTCCGTGTCTGTCTGTCTCCCACTCTGATCCCTTGCGTCCCCATTCTCGCCCCCCCACGAGTCTTCCCGTTTTCTCCCCTACATTTGTCTGCCCCCCGTCCCTTCTATCTGACCCCCAGAATTCCCTGTCCCCTCAAGTTCCCCTGCTCCAATTCCCCCATTCTGATCCATAGAGTCTCCTACCATCCCCCAGTCCCCTCAGTTTACCCCGCAGGGTCCCTTGTCTTCCCTTCCTCCCCCTGCTTCTGACCCCATTTTCTGACCCCGGCAGTCCCCTGTACCCCCATGCCTTCCTCCCTGCCCTCTGGAGTCCGTTTCCCCTATGTTGGTCCCCAATTTCCCCCAAGTGGACCTCCTTTATGTCCCATAGAAGCCCCCCCCACAACCTCCAGTTCTCCCCTCCAACCCCTCCCTCCACCCGCAGACCCCCTTTCCACTCACGTGGTCTGCCTCTCCTCTTTAGCCCCCCCCCCCACACTACTGGCACTCTCTCCTCCCAGACCCCCTTTCCACCCCACAGAAGCTCCACACAACTCTCCAGTTTCCCCCTTCCACCCCTCCCTCCATCCCCAGACCCCCTTTCCACCCCACAGAAGCCTCACTAGCTCATTTCTCCCCCTCCCACCCCCTGCTAAACCCCTTTATCCCCCGTTGGAATCATGCAAAAGGATCTGCAGGAGAAGTCCTAGAGAGGTCTGGGGGCATCCAGGGGGTTCCAGGCTCATCCAGAAGAGTCTGGAGTTATCCCAGAGTGGTACTGGGGCATCCAGGGAGTCCCCAGGTTGATCCCGTGGACCCCTGGAAAGGTCTGTGAGCTCCCACTATGAGTCCAGGAGCACTGAGAAGTCTCTGGTTGTGAGAATCCTTCTTTGTTTTTTGGCTCAAAGCTTGCTTCCTGAGGTATTTCTTGTGATGGGACTCTGATTGATTTGTTGAGAAGGCAAGTGATGGGTGGTACCGTGTGACAATTGACATCCCTCTGGGAACATTTGAAAGCCCCTTCCTGCAGAGTTGCTTAGCTCTGGAAGAGAGTGCTCAGGAGTGCTTACTGGTGGAAGATCTGGCCTGTGACTCAATAGCTCCAGCCTTGTATGGGAAAACTGGGGAACGATACCATCGTGTCCTGTGAAAAACAGGATGCAGATGGGCATCCCTGCTCCCTCTTCTCTGCTGGCAAGACCCGGAAGGTGGGAACAAAGGAATTTCTGCTGAGATCCCAGAGCCAGAAACTGCCACTCCAAGGAGAGCTGACTCAACCACTTTGGATTTGAGCTATCACTCCAAAGACAGCTGACTCGACCACTTTGGAAGCATTGAAAAGGGGCCATCATCACCATGGTCACCATCGTCGTCGTCGCCATCAACAACAATGCCCGATGACCCACCATTACTGAAGATCAAAGGCTGAACTACGAACCACGCTGGATCCTTGGTGGTGACTATGTCCCTCTTTCTTCCTATAAAGACTCCTTGCTTCTTCTTTCCTACCTTTTCTATCACCCTCCTTTCCTTCCCCATTACCCTAATTCATAATAGCGTCTGTCCTCCCCTTCCCCATCTCCCTAATTAAGATCTGTAATAAACTGGTCGGACCAACATTTGAACCGTTGTTTCTTAATCTCACGCCGGGTCTACAGATATTAAAAGAACCTCCTCTCCCTCCTATAAATCGGAGTGAGACACTGGTCTGATCTGAAGATGTCCCAGTAGAGTCTGGTACGGTGCAGGGAGTCCTCGTGAGGGTCTGAATGGTCCTGGAGTCATCCAGAATGGTTTGGGGATGTTCCAGAGAGGATTTGGCGGGTCCGGGGGGTCCTCATGTTGATCCATGGGGTCTGTGGATTCATCCAGAAGGGTCTGGAGATGTCCCAGAAGGATCCTGTGGGGTCCAGGGGGTCCCAGGTGTGTCCAGGACATCCTCGGAGGCATTCAGAAGGGTCTGAGGATGTCCCTGAGAGGACTTGTAGGGTCTGGGGGGTCCTTAGGTGGGTTCCAGGGGACCTGTTGTCTACTGGAAGGGTCTGGAGATGACCCAGAGGGGCACAGGGTGACTGCTGTCACCGTCATTGGGAGTCACTGGGTGTCGGCATCACTCGGGTGTCACCGTTATCACCGTCTTTGAATGTCAGCGTCACTGGGTGCCTCCGGGTGTCACTGGATCTCACCGTCAACAGCTGTCACCATCACTGGGTGTCACCATTGTGACTGTCTTCAGGTGTCGCTATCGTTGGGTGTCACTTCTTTCACTGCCATTGGGTGTCACTGCTTTTGGGTGTCTCTGTTGTCACCATCACTGGGTACCACTGAGCATCACTGTCCTTGGGGTGTCACCATCATTGGGTGTCACCGTTGTCTCTGTCACTGGGTGTTACCATCACTCTGGTGACACTGTTAAAAAGGTGACTGCATGCGACCTCAGTGTGGAACAGCTGTGGCACAGGGTCCTGTATAATCAGTGAAAATTATATAAAGAAATATTATGTAATTTAATAACATTAAGATGTTATAATAATGAAATAAGCCAGAGAGTTAGGCACAGTGAGACAAAGAGAATAAACAGGAGGCTTACCTGTGACGTGGGCTCGCTCAGGAAACTCCAGTGGAGTGGATCTTCCAAAGAGAGAGAGAGATCCTTCCCCACTGGTAGTCAGCTCTTCAATGGGTCTAGGAGAGGTGGAGCCAGGCTCCACCCCTTCCTGCAGCACAGGTGAATTGCTTTCACCTGTGCTCCCAGGGCTGACTCATTGCTCGCCTCAGGTGACTAATCAGAGGGTCAGGCCGTGACTCAGCAGTTCCCATACAGATGACATTTGGGAAATGCTGTATTAACCTTCAAAATGTCCCCAAACGTCTTGTTTGGAGAGGGGAGCATGGCCAGACAGGAAGACAAAGATGTTCAATCTGGTTAACATTGACAACGAAGAGATGCATGCAAAAAAAATCCCTTCAGCACTTGTGAATTCATTTCCTCAGTCAATGGTGTTTCATCGAGTAGTGAATAATTTCTGCGTCTGTCTTACTGAACAAAACATTCCAGGTAGCAGTATATTTAGAGGGAGCAATATAGATTTAGCCTCGATGTAGTTTAACGCAGAGAGGTTATAAAAATAAAAACACACAAAATAAACAAACAAAAACAAAACAAAACAAAACAAAAAAAACCACCCTGAATTCTCATAGTATTACCTTCCTGTGTGTATGGAAACTGTTGAGTCATGGCCTGAACCACTGATTGATCACCTGAGGCAAGCACTGAGTCAGCCATGGAGCACAGGTGAAGGCAATTCAGCAGTGTGACCAAAGGGGTGAAGCCTGGCTGCAGCTCTCCTAGACTCCATTTAAGGGCTGACTGCCACTGGGGAAGGTCTCTTGCTGCAGATCCTTCCTCTCTGGAGTATTTCCTGTGAGCCTACATCTTTGGATATAGGTGGGCGTTCCTTTGGTTTTTGTTCATTTTCACTGCAATAATCTTTCTAGCTGTAACACTGCTTCAATAAGAGGAAAAGAAAACAAGCCCAATTCTTTGTTTTTGTTGATAGTACAACTTTGCCATTGATTTTTGGGGTTCAAATTTCAGACTTCAAAATAATGAAATGAAAGTGGAATGGGAAATGTTTGTAGGTCAACTGTTGTGAAGGCTGTTGCCAGCCTACCTTGTGCTCACAGGTGCCATGCTGGCAATCCTGTGTGTGAGATACTGGTGCAGGTATTTTCTCTTTCAGGGAGAGGCTCTCCCTTGGGCATGGCTCAAGCACACTGAGGTCCTAGCATCTCTGGCCAGTTCATGGATGGGCTTTTCTCTTCTTGCTCGAGGCAGTCGTGTGCTGAGGTCCTTCCAAGAGATATCCTGCCCCACTGCTGCTTGGCTGCAGGTGTTCTGGCAATTAGACAAAGGCAGTTGTTAACTTGTTTCTGAAGCAGAACATCTCAATAACCACAATGGACCATGGGAATGCACAGTGCCTTCAGGAGGGATTAACTCTCACTAATCCTCCATTCAGGACAGAAAAGTCTCAGGTGTTTGCCAAGAACCTATGAACAAGTTTCCTTTTCTTTTTTCTCTCTCTTTTTTTTTTTTTTAAATCTTCCCAAAATTAAGAAAGCAGACCCAAGCAATCATAGTGACTCAGCTGTAGAGCTATAAGCAGTTCACATTGCGGATTAAATCTGTGGTAGGTAATATCACTTTGCTGCACAGTGAAAATGAAAAATGATTCCTTCCATATTTGCTCTGTGTAATGTGCCATATGTAAAATCCTATACCATGCCAGAGCATAGAAGAGGAAAAAGAGGAAGAGACATCCTCAGATAGTTTAAGAGACCATTCTCACCTATGTCTTGCTGTAACAGTACAGTGGTCTGGGCATGTCAGTAGAGAAAAAAGAAGATATACCCCAAATAAGTAAATGACAGGGCATTCATTCACAGCTGGATGTTGCAGGGAATGGGATTTTATTTCTTATCCAAATAGTGGTAATTTTTGCCGGGAAATAAAACAAACACTTTTTTTTTTTTTAAACTGAGACTCAACCAGAGTGACCAAAACTGCAGCTGCTGCTCCCATGCAATAAAATATTGGAGAGTTCACAAAAAGTTTAAACTACTTAAGCATTAGCACAGAGCACTGAATTCCAAATACCAGTACGTTAATTAAAATATTCCGTTTACCATAATTGCTTGCAGGTTTGATTGCTTCATCAAGGCACTGGCTCTGTGGAATACTCCAAAGTCAGATGATTTTGATCATGGCCTGAGACCAAGGTATTGAATTTTACTGACTCTAAGACTTCCTGCCTGTTAGGACCTTTGAAACAGATCCCATGGAGCTTGTGCTGCTCAGTTCCAGTTAAGAGTGAGAAGGAGCAAAACTGGAAATCTTGACTACGAAGGCTTACACTGTCCCTTAGATTGCTTATAGGAATCCATAGTTCCTATAGATGTAATTTCAAGCATACTCAGTGAACCAGGAATTACATTATTTCACTGCTGAGACTATAATAATACCAAGAGCACTCAGGAAGTTGATGGAGTAGACTTGGAGTGCCCTATGTCCCCATAGAGTCACTGAGTACCCTGTTTCCAGGCTGCTAGTGTTTTATGATTTCCTGCTTGTAGTGTGATTTGAATCCCCCAAATGTTTTCTTGGTATCAGGACAATCTTTCAAGAAACAGGAATGAGTTGTTATTCTAGGAAATGTGTTACTTTTTTCACTTCTATCAATATTTAAGTGATATTTCCCAACATACTTATTAGGTTTTCTTAAATGATTCTATGTCAGTGTGCACTATTTCCTCTGTGTTTTTCTTGGCTGATCTGAAAAATGTCTGTGACCTGTCAAATGTCAGTTTGAATTGAGATGCCAGTTCAATTGGCTCAGTACTGAAATAGTAAGTGCAAACATGTTAAAGGGGTCCTGTGTTTCTGAACAAACAAACATCAACTCCTACTAGAAGCAGAAAAAGAATCTTCCTGACCTATGCTAAGAATAGGTCAGTCTATCACTGATATTCACTTGTCACCCAGCAGGCATCCTCTAGCGTGTGAACTAAAGTTCGTGTTGCTTTATCTAAGCAAATTAAATTGATTAAATAACTTTCAAAATATAGCAACCTATTTGCCTTCAGGCTTCTGCAAATATCCAACTGGGTACAATAATGATCAATACAATTATTCTTATGAATTTACAGTTATACCTGGTTTTGTATGGCTGCTCATAGCTCAGAATGATTCTATTGTATATTCCTTGATGCGTGAATGTAGACCTCATTAACAACCAAACAAATATAGCTTCGACTGAAAGTTATAAAGATGTTCGACCCAGGAGTCAGTTATTGTGTCTTAGCACAATTTCTGTGAATACTTTGTCTGATTTATTTTTTAAGAATTCACAGTTTTCCATCCTCAATGAGAAGCCCCAAGGCACATGAAAATCTTGTGGAAAGGAAGGTAGGCTGAGAAAGAGGGGAGCAACCAAAAAAGGATGAGAAAGAAAAGTCAGCCTCAGGAGTCAAAGAAAAGAAGTTTTTTCTCAAGTTCAGATGGAACCACCTGTGTTCCAGTTAGTAAAATTTCTTCTCAGAAAGAGTGGTGATATATTAGAACAGGCTGCTCAGCCCTGCCTTGCCCTGTCCTGGATTCCTGTCCTCCCTAAAGAGACAATCATTGGACACTGGCTTGCAATGGATTGCTTTTAAGTGGTGAAGTCCCCATCCCTGGAAGGAGAAAAAGGGTAGATGTGGCACTTAGGGACGTGCTTTGTCAACCTGGATGACAGTTGGACTAGATGATCGTAGCAGTCTTTTCCAACCTTCATGATTCTACGATTTCTTCAGTACAAAGCAGTGATTTTTCATGCTCTTGTTCCTGGTGATGACTGAAGATGCTCAAAGCCTTTTGCTTTTTGATAAGACAACAAAGAGATCTTTAGCTTGAAGGGTCCTAAGATTTTCAGTGAAGAAAAAAGTCTTATATTGATTTAGAAGATAGCAACTGAGGGAGAAGGAAGATTTGCTATTCATTCCTGCGGAGACCTGGAGATGAGGATTTTTCTCCTTTTTCGAGCTGTGTCAGTCTCTTTCCCCATCCTTCTTGCTTTCACTTTCTGTGTTTCACTCCCAGTCATCACAGCAACAACACATCTGAATCACTACAGAAGTGCGGATGCTGCAATGCCAAAGCTAGTCCCAACAAAAAGAGCTTTCCTGCTTTAAGAACACCTGTCCCTATTTATGCCTTTAAGCAATGTGTGCCTCTTACCTTCTGATTCAGTGTTCATGCTGACCCTCATGGCTGTGAAAGTAATCCACACAAGTTTTTCCCTATCACCAAGCATTTCTTCAGTATTTTCCTTTACTGTGGTACAACTGAGACTCTCCCCGCTTTCTTCTTTGAACTGTAACTCGTTGAAGAACAGTAGCCTGCTGGCTGAAGAAGTGACACAATTTCATGTATGTGTTAGGTGTCCAAACTGGCCATGGCTATTGCTGGATTTTGTCCTACTAATGCTTGCAAGCTAAGGACACGCTGAGGAACTGGACAGTCTTTCTGCGGCACACAGTGCTTTGCTTTCTGTGTTTCTAACTATGAGACCTCCCTATGAGACACACTGTTGTGGACACAATCCAGTCCCTGCAGGAACAGCCAAGCTGGCAGTGGCATCCTTCACAGTGTGACTCGGGACACAGCTGGGGAAGAACTGGTCAGCCTCTTTCTCTGCCTATCTTATTTCTGGTACTGCATGACAGTTTTCATAAAAATAATAGAATTTCTTATTTTGGAAAAGCCCCATAAGATCGTCAAATCCACCCATCCATCTAGCACTGCTAAGTCCATACTAATCTGTGTCCCTAATGGCTTTTAAATACCTGCAGAGATGGGGACTCCACCATTTATTTCACTGGGCAGCCTGTTCAACAGTTCTGCCCAGAAGAATTTAGAGTAGACGACTGTTTCTCTTGCATCTGCTTAAACCATCTGCAGTCTGGTTCCTCTCTGCAGACACAAGCCGTACTTTCTTAGCCTCCATTAGTGTGCAGTCATTAGGGCACACAAGGTCCCAGAAGTGTTCAGGCTTTTTCTTTGAAATGTCAAGCTAAGCATGCAGGCTGGTTGACAGTCCCAGGGTTTTCTCAACGTTATCTTGTGCTGTCCTGAAAGGAACAAGCGTGCAGAGGAAAAGCCCTCATCACCCTTCTGCTGATACAGGAAAAGATGAGCCATATAGCACCAGAGACTCTCACAGGAAAGGGGAGCTTTGCTGAAAAATGATGATGGCTGACTGTAACCAGGCACAGAGAAAGGCAGAGCTCCTGAAGTTGCTCAGTGGTACAGAGATCTGGGTTTTCTGGGCAAAGCAGTCAGCATGAGCAAGTTGCAGTTTCATCACATGCTAGTTTTATAAGGCAAAAATCTCAGGATTTATTAAAACCTGTAGAGCAAACAGAAAAACCAATCTCTATCCTCTCAGGCCTCACAAGAGCAGAGTGCAGGGAGACAATAGCCTCCCTGTCCCTGCTGGCCATCCCTCTTCTGATGGAGCCACTGATGAAGATGTTAACGAGTACCGGTCCCAAGACAGATCCCTGGCGGACTCTGCTCATGACTGGCCTCCTCCTGGACATGGAGACATTGACGACCATCCTCTGCCTGTGGCCTTTCAACCAATTTCTTATCCATCGAGTGGTCCACCCATCAAATCCGCATCCCTCCGATTTGGAGATAAGGATGTGGTGGGGGACCATGTCAAAGGATGAAAGCTCTCCGGGAGGAATGGCGATGGCAAGAGTCAAAATATGGGGAGGTGTGGCAGGTTGATTAAATCAGCTTGCCACGAACTCACGATGGTAAGCATTATGTGCTCACCATGCTGGAGGCAACCACTGAGTGCCTTGAAACATACGCAGTACCCCATGCTACCACCCAAAACATCATATTGGGTCTGGAGAAACAAGTGCTGTGGCGACAGGACGCTCCAGAAAGCACTGAGTCAGATGGTGGGACACATTTTGAAAATTCCCTTGCAAACACTTGGGCCAAAGATCTTGGCATCGAGTGGACTTATCATATTCCCTTGCATGCACCAGCTTCTGGTAAAATCAAACAGTACACTGGGTTGTTGAAAACTATGTGGAAGGCAATGGGGGGCGGAACGTTTAAGCAGTGGGAGAAGCATTTGGCAGAAGCCACCTGGTTGGCCAGTACTCAAGGATCTATGAGCCTAGACTGTTGTAGTGGAAATGCTGATACCACAAGGTATCTTACTGTGAAGACTATGGGAACTGCTGAATCACGGCCTGAACCTCTGATTGACCACTTGAGGTGAGCAGTGGGTCAGCCCTGGGAGCGCAAGTGAAGGCAATTCACCTGTGCTGCAGGAAGGGATGGAGCTTGGCTCCACCTCTCACAGACCCCATTTAAGAGCTGACTACCAGTGGGGAAGGAGGGATCTCTTTCTGGAGATACCTCCTTTTGGAGTTTTCCAGTGAGCCCAGGACAAGGGTAAGCCCTTTATTATTCTTTTTGGTGTAATAAGCTGCTTAGCCAAACTCTCTTGTAGATTTCTTAATTATAACACCTGTATAATCGTTGATTATACAGAAGACTAAAGAGATTAAATGGAAACATAAGTCAGAAGAAAGCATTCCAACTCATTGCTCCATCACAGTATTGTTTATTGGAAGAATCACAGAACAACAACTAAGACATGTAACTTCAGAATTAACTTGAATCCTTATCATGTAAGCAGCCTGCAGGTGGTGGTTTCAGAGAGACCCTTCATAGCTCGAACTTTTTGACTGTAATCTTCTTCGGCCCTTTGGCTGTTAATTCACTCCTCGGTGTGTTTAACTGGCCTGGTCTGATACCGTTTGGGAATGCAGAAGTTGCGGACGTGATGCTGTGTCCAGAGGCACAGGCAGTCTGTGCAGCCGAAGCACTGCTTGCACCCGAGCGAGAAGTTCCTGTCGCTGCCTGGGGAGTTCCAGCAACTGTCAGCGGAGCGGTGCTGGAAGAGTTTGCAGCAGCAGAACTTCCAGGGCCGGGAAGCCCAGAAGTTCCACAGCCACTGGTCGTTGCAGAAGCGTTCAGTGAGAAGGGGGCTGCAGATGGAGCTGAAGAAGCGCCAGTCCCAACGGGATGGGGAACGCTGTGGGAGGACGTCACCCCGAGTGCAGGAGGACTGGAGGCAGCAGCAGAGCTCCCCACAGCCGGAGCGCTTCCAGATGGGACGCTGGGATCTGCGTTCGAGGACAAACCGGCAGCACCGCTGCTGCTGCTCTCTGGAAAGCCTGCAGTGAGGAAACAGGTAAGAACGCTCAGAATGGGTACACCTGCCATACTGAAACACTGCTGCATCTCAATACTGCAGAAGAACACTTATCAACGCCTGTTTAATGGCTGGTTCTTTATGCGGAAACTTACTTGGGGACCCAGTGCTTGGGGCTTGCTGTCCTCCCGATCCAAGAGAAGGCAACGGCTGAGTGACCGCCTTCTTGCTCTGAGATGCCTGAAAAAGTTCCAAATGCATCCGTGAGAACTACATTCCAACACAGGCAAGTGTCTTTCAGTCCACGCTTAAAGCAAAAGCCTATGTGTGCCACCCAGCTGAATGTAACTCTGCGGAACTTAATCAAACGCTGGCCACAAGCAGTTGCAGCTTTAAACAAAACGCTCTCAGGCTACTGTCTGCAAGCAGCCTAGAAGCAGAAATCTGTTGACTGGTGGGCAAAAAGTAATTGCAATCACCAAAACCTCTTGGAGCTCTCATTCTCCTCTCACTTGTTCTAGTTTGTTGCATGACTCTATCTGTATCACTGCTATGGCTCAGTCTGCTCTCTGAGCGAGGAACAATCATTGTCTGTGCTGAAGTCTGAACCCTGAGCTCTGTCTAAATGTGAATCCTAAGAAAAAACTTCACTCAAGATTTAAGAGAAAAGCAATATCAGGAACAGAAATATTTTACCTTTCCTTAACACTTACCTTCGATGCTTTTTTCGAGGCATTTGAACCCTTCAGCTCCTGCAGCCTGCTTCTCCATTGTTGCACGTACTGATTGAAAGCATTTATCTAACGTGGGAAGACACAAACATGCTTTTATTAAGCATCGCTTTTGGTTTTTTCTTTTTGGGTTGCTTTCTTTTCTTTCTTTTTTTTTTTTTTTTTTGTTTTGTTTGTTTTGTTTTGTTTAAAAGAGGGAACAAGAGTGATCTGACCTACGGAAAGGAAATTTCAGACTGGACGATTCAGGTTTTGCCCACTTTGTGAACAGAAACTCATGCTTTGGATAAAACGCTTTGTACCTGCATAATGGTGAGGCCTGTGTCATGCAGTTATCAGAAAGAAGAAGGGAGAATCATAGACCTGTTTGAGTCAGAAGGCACTGCAAAGCCATCTGACCCAACACTGCACTGCAGTGAACAGGGACACCTACGGCCAGATCAGGCTGCTCAGTTACGGCAAAACCTTCAGGCCAGCAGCTCCTGTTGATTTCTACTCGGTGCACAGAAAACTGAACGTATGAGGGCGTTCTTACGTTCCTCTCGAGATTGGTATTCACTGAGTCAAGTGAACAGTACCCACTCCTACCCTGAACGCGTCCACACGACCGGTCAGCTGTTTTAAATACTTACGTAGTATCCAGTGTTCTCCTGTGCACTGCAGTTGTAATACCCCAGGCGCACCTCCTCAGGGGAGAACTCTGGAAAGCCTGCCGGGAGGCAACCAATCAGCGTGCTCCAAAAGAAATACAATAAAAATACAAAATTGCCCTCCAGAGTTACGCAAGAAACTGCCCTTGCTACGCCACCTGGGACCAGCCCGTTCTACTTGGAGACACAAAAAGGCCTCCTGGTGCAACTTCGGGGGTGCAAAACCACCAAGGAAATACCGTAATCCAATATCCCAACCTGTTGCATCGCAAGGCAGTCTTCACCTTGCAAGTGCTTCCATTGAGGCGTAGCAGTGTGGACAAGTATAAAATGCAGTCTAAACAGTAGCAGCACTCTGCACTCAGCAAGGCTGGCTAAAAATGGTACCGACCTGAAACATTAGGCTTGCCCTTCACAATAGCGTAACACGAAAACATCCACTGTCCAGAAGATTCCCAGGTTGCCATGTCTGTCGCTATACAGTCACTAGAAAACAGAATGTAACAGCAAAAGAAGAAATTACGCGGTCAGAAGCCAAACGGCAAAAAGCAAAGTCAAACTCAAATAGCCAAAGCCATCCCCATTAATTCCACGGGACGCTGCTCCGAGGGAACAACTGAAGAATACTACAATGATCTGTGAAAGACACAACAGTCACTCTGCTGGACGCACAGATGTCCCGACAAAGCGTTTTACCGTATCATCGAACCACAAGTAAATCACATCAGGTCTGTAACCAAACCCCAGTGCTTTCTATGCTTCCCCCACACGTCCCAGCTTCCATCCCCCGGAACGCGTCCTCTCCGTTACCCAGAGGAAGCCAGTAAGCACCTAATCAGCTCATTGTGAGCACTTCCCAAGAGGCAGGGTCAACACTTACGAAACTCTCTGCTGGCCACGCTGTCCATCTTGGTGGCCATCACCCGGGTCTGCACTGCTTAACGCAGAGCGCGCCTTCTGTTTCTGCGTGGAGACCGCGCTTTTCTTGCCTGCTGGTCCAAAACCAGAGGCACCAGAGGGTCCTCCTCCATCATGGCTGCCACCTGATGTGCTCTTTGTAAGCACAGGAGGCTGGATAACAGCTGCGGGAGCGCCCCGTCCTTCTGTAGCTCCTCCCTTGCGCTGCAGCACAGCCGGCCGAATAAGGTTTATGTTTCTCCGGACAGGAGCAACACGTCCTCCTCCATCACCTCCCGTGTGCTGGAACACAGGTGGCTGGCTAAGGTTTACGTTCCCCTGAGTAGCAGTATTTGATCCTTCTACAGCCCCTTCTGTGTGCTGGATCACCGGAGGCTGGCTAAGATTTGTGTCTATCTGGGTAGCAGCATTTGATCCTTCTACAGCCTCTTCCGTGTGCTGGATCACCGGAGGCTGGCTAAGATTTGTGTCTATCTGAGTAGCAGCATTTGATCCTTCTACAGCCTCTTCCGTGTGCTGGATCACCGGAGGCTGGCTAAGATTTGTGTCTATCTGGGTAGCAGCATTTGATCCTTCTACAGCCCCTTCCGTGTGCTGGATCACCGGAGGTTGGCTAAGATTTGTGTCTATCTGGGTAGCAGCATTTGATCCTTCTACAGCCCCTTCCGTGTGCTGGATCACCGGAGGCTGGCTAAGATTTGTGTCTATCTGGGTAGCAGCATTTGATCCTTCTACAGCCCCTTCCGTGTGCTGGATCACCGGAGGCTGGCTAAGATTTGTGTCGATCTGGGTAGCAGCATTTGATCCTTCTACAGCCTCTTCCGTGTGCTGGATCACCGGAGGCTGGCTAAGATTTGTGTCTATCTGGGTAGCAGCATTTGATCCTTCTACAGCCTCTTCCGTGTGCTGGATCACCGGAGGTTGGCTAAGATTTGTGTCTATCTGGGTAGCAGCATTTGATCCTTCTACAGCCTCTTCCGTGTGCTGGATCACTGGAGGCTGGCTAAGATTTGTGTCTATCTGGGTAGCAGCATTTGATCCTTCTACAGCCTCTTCCGTGTGCTGGATCACTGGAGGCTGGCTAAGATTTGTGTCTATCTGGGTAGCAGCATTTGATCCTTCTACAGCCTCTTCCGTGTGCTGGATCACCGGAGGTTGGCTAAGATTTGTGTCTATCTGGGTAGCAGCATTTGATCCTTCTACAGCGCCCTCTGTGTGCTGGATCACCGGAGGCTGGCTAAGATTTGTGTCGATCTGGGTAGCAGCATTTGATCCTTCTACAGCCCCTTCCGTGTGCTGGATCACCGGAGGCTGGCTAAGAGTTGTGTCTATCTGGGTAGCAGCATTTGATCCTTCTACAGCCCCTTCCGTGTGCTGGATCACCGGAGGCTGGCTAAGAGTTGTGTCGATCTGGGTAGCAGCATTTGATCCTTCTACAGCCTCTTCCGTGTGCTGGATCACCGGAGGCTGGCTAAGATTTGTGTCTATCTGGGTAGCAGCATTTGATCCTTCTACAGCCCCTTCCGTGTGCTGGATCACCGGAGGCAGGCTAAGACTTGTGTCTGTCTGGGTAGCAGCATCTGCTCTTTCTACAGCTGCTTTCATGTGCTGGATCACTGGAGGCTGGCTAAGATTTGTGTCTGTCTGGGTAGCAGCATCTGATCTTCCTACAGCTCCTTCTGTGTGCTGGATCACTGGAGGCTGGCTAAGGTTTGTGTCTGTCTGGGTAGCAGCATTTGATCTTCCTACAGCTGCTCCCTTGTACTGGAACACAGCTGGCCAGATCTGATTTGTGTTTCTCTGGGTCGCAGCACCCAATCCTTCTCCAGCTCCTCCCTTCTGCTGGAATACTGGTGGCTGGCTAAGGTTTTTATTTATCTGGCTAGGGGCACCCAATCCTCCTACAGCTCCTCCCTTGTGCTGGAACATGGCTGGCCAGATAAGGTTTGTGTTTCTCGGGGTAGCTGACCCCAATCTACCTACAGCTCCTCCTGTGTGCTGGATCATGGGTGTCTGGCTAGGGATAGTGTTTGTCTGGGTAGTAGTACCCCATCCTCCTACAGCTCCTCTCGTGTGCTGGAGCACAGGTGGATGAATAAGGAGTGTGTTTGTCTCAGTAGTGTCTCTCCATCCTCCTACAGCTCCTCTCTTGTAGTTGAACATGGCTCCTCTCTTGTACTTAAACAGGGCTGGCCGCATAATGTGAGTGTTTCTCCAAGTAGCAGCACCCCATCCTCCTACAGCTCCTCCCATCTGCTGAAGCACAGCTGGCTGGCTAAGACTTGTATTTGTCTGAGCAGTGGTACCCCATCCTCCTACAGCTCCTCCTGTCTGCTGGATCATGGAGAGCTGGCTAGGGACTGTGTTTGTCTGGGTGCTGCTACCCCAGCCTCCTACAGCTCCTCCTGTCTGCTGGATCATGGAGGGCTGGCTAGGAATTGTGTTTGTCTGGGTAATGGTACCCCATCCTCCTACAGCTCCTCCTGTCTGCTGGATCATGGAGGGTTGGCTAGGGATTGTGTTTGCCTGGATGCTGCTACCCCAGCCCCCTATAGCTCCTGCTGTCTGCTGGATCATGGGGGGCTGGCTACGGTTTGTATTTGTCTGACTAGTGTCTCCCCATCCCCCTACAGCTCCTCTCTTGTTTTTTAACAAGGATCGCCGCATAATGTATGTGTTTCTTGCGGAAGCAGCACCCCATCCTCCTACAGCTCCTCCCATCCGCTGGATCATGGGGGGCTGGCTACTGACTGTGTTTGTCTGGGTGCTGGTACTCCATCCTCCTACAGCTCCTCCTGTCTGCTGGATCATGGAGGGCTGGGTGGGGATTGTGTTTGCCTGGGTGCTGCTACCCCAGCCTCCTACAGCTCCTCCTGTCTGCTGGATCATGGAGGGTTGGTTAGGGATTGTGTTTGTCTGGGTGCTGCTACCCCAGCCTCCTACAGCTCCTGCTGTCTGCTGGATCATGGGGGGCTGGCTATGGTTTGTATTTGTCTGACTAGTATCTCCCCATCCCCCTACAGCTCCGCTCTTGTAGTTGAACATGGCTCCTCTCTTGTTTTTTAACAAGGATCGCCGCATAATGTATGTGTTTCTCGCGGAAGCAGCACCCCATCCTCCTACAGCTCCTCCCATCTGCTGGATCATGGGGGGCTGGCTAGCAATTGTGGTTGTCTGGGTAGCGGCAACCCATCCTCCTGCAGCTCCTCCCATCTGCTGGATCATGGGGGGCTGGCTACTGACTGTGTTTGTCTGGGTGCTGATACCCCAGCCTCTTACAGCTCCTGCTGTCTGCTGGATCATGGGGGGCTGGCTACGGTTTGTATTTGTCTGACTAGTGTCTCCCCATCCCCCTACAGCTCCGCTCTTGTAGTTGAACATGGCTCCTCTCTTGTTTTTTAACAAGGATCGCCGCATAATGTATGTGTTTCTCGCGGAAGCAGCACCCCATCCTCCTACAGCTCCTCCCGTCTGCTGGATCATGGGGGGCTGGCTACTGACTGTGTTTGTCTGGGTGCTGTTACCCCGTCTTCCTGCACGTCGTCTCAAGCGCTGGAGCACGGATGCCCGGGCAGCGTTTGCGTATCTCTGGGTAGCGGCACGCCGTCGTGCTGCGGCTCCTCTGACGGGACCTGCTAAGGAAGAGGAAGGGACGCTAAGCGTTGCAGACGGCACGCGATTCGCACAGCGCCGCCCGAGGCAGCAAGAAGTGGGAACCAAAACCTACTTGGGTAGGGGCGCCCCCAGCGGCCGCTCACACGCACGTTCCGGCACCTGTCGGCGAAGTGGCAGCGACCCCGCAGGGCCGGCTGCGAAGCGGGCATGGCTGCACTGCCTGCCGGCATCAACCACCACCTGCAACTGACAGCCGCCAGGTGACGTCATCCCCCTCAGTGACGTCATCCCCTCAGTGTTCCAAATGCCTGCGGGAGCAAAGTGCTCAGTCCTTGTATTTCTGGACTTCTTAAGTTTTCCGAGCGGATCTTGCTCCGCAGACATCGCTCACCCAATCTCCTGATTCAGCTCCTCAGGAGGCTTTGGGTGACAGAACTGCACCCAAAGCACTGTGTTACTGGCTGCTTTAGTGGGTCGTGTATGTCCTTCACTGCTTTTTTCCTTGCCACTGTGACTTGAAGGACTGAAGATGACTTGTTAGTCCTTAGTATAATAAAACCATTATCAAATTAACATGTAGAACAATACTAACAGATAATCATCATCCAGCTACTCATCTGAAAAATTGAACTTCTTGTATTTTCTCACTTCAGAGAAATCATAAGCACAAATGCATCAGTTTTACAAGCACCTTAAATATCAAAGTGATAATGAGCGTTGGAAGTTAATTGCATAGTCAATTAGCTTCTAGTTCAGTAAGTCACCTTACTGGAGGTGGACTGCTGGCAGCCAAAGAGCCAAAGCAGTTCCTAGCCATACTTGAAAACTTGCACTTTGCCAGCTGGGTCTTGCCTGGAACTTGCCACTGATTTACTCCTAAGATACAGAAACGTAGTGTGGAATGCTGAACTCAGGTAGAGTTTATTCCAGCAATCCCCAGAAATCCTTGACGACTTTCTCTTCTTTTTACCCTTTTATTTGCTTTTTATTTTTAAAAAAGAAAAGAAAAAAAAAAAAAGAAAAAGAAGCCTGAGGAAAAGGGAAAGGCTTTTCTTTTTCTTGTCTTCTTTTAAGAATCCTTCCTTCAGGAAAGACCTGGGAGAAGTTTCAGTTGTACTGCACAGTTCTCTGATAAATTGAAAGGAAGGTGTCTACATTTTTATGTTCACAATTTCCTAAAACTTCTGTAATTAACATATGGTAATGAAACACTTCCTGGTATTGCAGCGTCTGTGCTCTACACTCCATGTTCCTGTGACTACTGAAAAGTGTATGTCAAAATCAGGAAGGAAGAAGAGCATTTGTAAATATTGCCACAGGCACAGACATTGAGATTTGCTGGAGTATGCAAAAGCAGCTGAATTCCACCAGTTCAGAAGCAGATTGTTTATCAGACACCTAGCTTGAAGTCCAGTGACTCTGCAAATCATCTGTGTGCGTCTCGAAAAACAGGGAAAGAAATGGGTTACACCAACCTTTTCTCTGCAGATTAGAGCAACTATGAGGTTTAACAGAACTGCTCGTGTTGTATTCACAGAGTAAATGAGAATCAATTAACCAAGAGCAAAATGATCTCAGGGAGTAAGAACAGCAATATTAATATTATTTATTCAGTGCATCCTGTGGAACCGTGTTGAGTTTTCTGGACTGGGAGTGAATAAGAAAATTCATTGCATGGTTGCATTAGATGCCTGGAGAAGAAGCAATCGTTTTCCATCCTGATGCTGCCAAGAGGACTAATTCAGAAAGTGGAAAGCTACAAGAGGCTGACTTAGAGTAACTCCCCCAGACTGAGACATAAGTCAGGACAAGATAAATGTGGTGATGTCACCATCTGCATTACCTCATGGTAGCACATGGCAAGCCGGATTTGATACCCATTGCCATTCCTGGCCATTTAATGCCACCTTGTAAAATCCAAAATTCTCCTTTGAACTCTCACTCTCGTCCAAGATCAGTCACAGTACCCCGGATCATAATAAATCACTCAGGCGCTGATGTGATGTAATTCCAGTTTTACTATACTATCAGCTCTTGCCTGGACAGGCAGCACTGTTTCTGATGTGCATCTATTCTGATGTCTCCAAACCTGATCTAGGTGAGGTAAAAAGTGGAATACACGTAGAAGTTGGGAGAGGAAACCAAGAGTGATCTTTAACACCAATGCTGAGAGACACAAAGCAGCTTTGTGTGAAGGAGGAACATTGTCTCTTAGGGGGGATATGGACCTCCATTCCACAGTGCTTGGTCACACAGCCAAAGGAAAATGGTCAAGGAAAATCAAGATGATTTCATGTTTCACAGGTGAAATTGTGACACTAGAGATGTAACGGAGAGAGCCTGGCATCCTGAAAACTTGTGGCTCTAATCTAGTATCAGAAAAACAATGAAATGGAGAAATGCACGTGAAAGGCTAGTTACACAGCTTCCTTGCAGCTGTAAAGAAACTGCCTTTGATGCAGAATGAAAACTTTTCCCCCTGAACAGGTAAAGCTGTGCTCCCACAAGTCTTGGGCTGCAGGAGAAAATGTGGCTTTGGAGAGCTGACGTTAATCCTGGTGGACTGGCTGTAGTCTTGGAGAACTGACAGTGATCCTGATGTGCAAGACAGCTGGATTGCATTTGCCTTCTACATACATGGGCAAGGAATTAGGCAGGGAAAGATAGATATGGATATAGATCTAGATGTAGATACAGATATAGATGGGGAAAATTCATTCATTCAGGCCCCATCAGCAAATATAAAGCTTTCAAGAGAAAGTATTTCTGTCTTTTTTTTTTTCTTTTTTAATGCACAGAAATGCATATCAACACGTTACCTGAAGGAAAACACATCATTTTCAGCCAATCTATATTTCTAAATAGCCACCTGGAATTTCTCCAGACTTTTCTGACCTCTTCCCAAAGGGCAATTTAACACTGTGGCTGCACAACTAACCTGAGTAGAACCTCTGCAGACAGACAGATGCAGAAAACAGCTGCTGTGCTCTGGTGCACTAAGCAGTAAGAACACATGGAATTACTAAAGGCTGTGATGTGGATGTGGACATATTTTAGCAGCTCAGCCTATTTCTGCACACATTAATGCACACCAAGAGGAAAACAAACAAACAAACACACTTGACAGCGTTCAACTGAGGCTCACAGTACAAAATTCAAAATGTAGAAGAAACTTGCAAGTAGGTCATGTATTTATCCACATCTACTTGACTTCTTCAGTATGAGGGCATAACTAGGCAGGTGGTAGCTAGAGAGAGAAAAGGGTGAAGATCTGCTTAACAAGAACAGGGATGTTCAGAACTGGATGGAAATTACACCTGGACAAACCCCCAAGTTTTCACTTCCACAGTGACAGAATTTTTGCTGCTTCTTAAGAAACAAGGCTAACAGCACTAAGAAGCAGAAGTGATTGGTTGATCGTACTGATTTCTTAGCTGAGCAGGTTACTGATAATGATACAGGTTTTCCTTCACAGATATTTGCACTTTTTTGTAAATTAGAAAAGGAGAGCAATGGATAAACTATTAGCATGACCAAAGCCTGTAGACTAGAATGGTTTACTAGGAGGGGATCAACACACGGGAATTGCTTTGTAGCTCTCTGAACCTCAAGAAACACGACAAAGACAAAAGTGCAAATATATATGTATATATATTTAAAATAATTATTTTGCAGGTGTGTGAAAGTATTTTTATGAAGCCATTTATGACTTAATTGCCATTAATGAATTAGGTAATAGAGGTCAGAGCAAAAATGAGAAGCCATCACTGGATGTGCTAGGACAGCTTATTATCCTCTGGGTTTTTCACGTAACCTTAATTAAGGAGACTAACACCACATCTCACAGATACCATTTTAGGATGATATTGTTCTATGAAAGGTGATGTTCTAGTCTTGAGTGCAGGGGCTGATTTCTACCCACTTCCACATTTAGCTCACAGATGCAGAAATAAAAGCAGGAACTGCTGTGTGAGTGAGCTGGAGATCCTAGAATATGTCTTTCCCATGCTACAGAGACAGCAATCAAATGAACCCTGTTTTTCTGAAGTATTGTGCAGTTACTCCTATGTTACTGCTAAGCCCACAGAACAGGTTACAGTGTCTTAAATACTGTTGTTTCATTCTGCTCCTTAAGAACTTACCTCTCCAGTGATGTATACTAAGTCAAATCCAATACAAGAAATGTCAGTTCCTGCCCAGTCCTTTTTCTTTTGTGACACACGCAAAGTACTTAAAAACCAAGGAGCCATTCTCTGTTGTTTGAATGACAATGCTCAGCATGTAATGAAGTGCAAGGCCATGGACCTTTACTCATGGAAATCAGTTTCAGGTCCCCCCCAAAACACGAAAAGCAGAAGAAGCATTTTCTTTCAGCCCCAGCCTGGAATCTAAAGAGCATCGCCAATTCTGAGGCCAGCTTTGCACACAACCTTGAAAGCATGAGACTTCCTTGGTGTTTTGATCCGCTCCTCTTACAAAAAGGAGTACAGCATGTCCCCTCTTCCATCTTTCATTTTCACAATCGATTTGCAATTGAATATGTGGATTTTGATTAAAAAGCGGCATCTTTTACACACAGGTATTTCCCAAAGTGCTTTTTTATTTTTTATTTATTTTTTTTAATATTTGCATCCGCGCTGCAAACACGCCGCCTCCGCCCGGCAGCGTTCCCACACCCAACATGGCTCCTCGACGGCTTCACCCGCTCTTCAGCGCCCCCCTGCAGCGCGCCTCCCGCCGCTCTGAACTTGCCGTGCCCTTTCTCAAAATGGCGGCCGCCAGCTTCACCCCGCGGCCGCCCTGCCCAGGTGACGGCCGGGTCGCGCGGTCACGTGGCGGGCGGCGGGCCGCGATGCGATGGCGGCGCGGTGCCGGGCGGCGCGCCGGCTTTGTCCGCTCCTCCCGGCTGTGCCGTGCGGTCGGCTCCTGCGGGCTCCGGGCCTCCCGGGGTCGGTGCCGCTTACGGCGCCGGAGGGCCGGGATCGGCGGCAGCGGGGTGAGCGGGGCCGGTGGGCGCGGGCGGGGAGGGAGAGCTGTGGGGGGTGGGAGGACGGAGTGGGGGGGGGCGAGAGCTGGGGGTGGGGAGGGGAGGGGAGAGCGAGCGTCCTCCGAACGGCGTTCTGTTTGGCACTTCTTGTCCTTAGTCTGGTTCCTCTCTCCTTTCCCTGGCCGAATTTCCGTGCCCCGTTACACGTCCTCCAGGGGGAGGTTGGCGCTGACGGGCAGCCGGCAGCCGTGGGCTGTGCGGGGTCTCGCGGCGGTGATGCTGCAGTAACGTGTCGTCCGTGTTCCCTTCACTGGGATGTGCCGCGTGTGCGGCTGTGTGAGGCTGCACAAGAGATATCACGGTTGGCGTCTGCAGACTCGTGAAGGAAATTTACGCTCGCGTTCCGAAGGCGGTGCTCTCGTTCCTTCCCCCTCCCCCCGGATGTAGAAATGCGTCTGCGATCGCTGTGAGCAAAATCTGAGCAGGAACTGGATTTCAATTCGTGCTGCTTTCTTTCTCCCTTACTCTCTCTGCCCCCATACGTCCCCACGTGGACATTATCTGCTAATTATACTTTCGACGGTGATTATTTTTCTTACAGTGCTAATGCTGTGAATTTCTCAGTGGTTGCTGAGACGAAGGTAGTCATAAATACAGGTTTTAGCATTACTGTATTTAGGAATAGAAAATGCCCAATAGCTAATCACATTCTGCTGCAAAAAAAAGAAAGCGTAGTCCCTTTTTAAAACAGCAAGAGACAGAGTGCTTCCCCTCCCCCAAAAAAGGGAAAAATCCCCAAACGTTTATGCTAAGTTAACACGCTGAGAATGAAGAGTGGCAGCTTTGCTTCTTCCCTTCGCTGCTCGTTTTGGTTTGAAGTACAGAGGAAAGGATGTGTGAGCCACGCTGGAGCGGCGTGCCTGCCTGCATAGTGTGGCAGTGAGCAACACAGAGAGTTTTACAATGTCTTTATAATGTCTGTCTCCTTCCTAGGTGGCACTGAGTTCTCTGAGATGCGCTATGGAGATGATGAGGGCGACTTCTGAGGCCGTGAGCGGTGGCTGATGAGAGAAGCTAAAGAGAGGAACCTCAAAATTGAACTTGGTAAATCCAAGCCTTAGGGTTTATATGCTCTTTGTTCTAACAAACGCGTCTGACCCTTAATTACTTTAACGGACCGATGTTTTTATGTTGCACTAGACAAGGTAGGGATGCTCTAGGACTTGGTATGCTTGCACTGATGCTTCTCTCAGACTGTTTGTGCTTTTCTGAAGTAGCATTGCATCCTAGGCAGTGGCTTCGCGATGATCTTCTCATGTCAAACGATGTTAATGCTTAGACCTGATCGCAGAGGTGAGTATAAATGATTTATCGTTAGGGCTGCATTTCTGAATTTTCACTGTCTGCAGTGAAGCTTCTCAAGTTACGGCTCACACCCCACTGAGAGAGTCTGCCCTTTCTGTTGCAGTGTGGGAAGGTACATACAGTGTCCATCTCTTCTGGAGTGTTTCCCTTCCTGTTGCTGACTGTTTCAGTCAGTGTCACTCTTGCACTCTGGTAAGGCATTGATGCTTGAGAAATGGACCTTGGAGGGGTGGGGTGGGAGGTGTGTGTCCGACACGAGTTTTTGCCTTGCTGTGCTTTTACAGTAGAATATAAGTTCTGCATGTGAAGTATTGAAGTAATGTCTTGTTTTCATGTTGTTACTGACATTCTGAATGACCACGTCTTTTCACGCTGAAAAGAGCAGCATGAGTGTTCTTTTCAGTAAGGCTGCAGGCTGTGGGCCGAAGGATGAGAGAAATAAGCACCTGCCTTGAATTTTCATACAGATTATTTCCCTGGAGGGCTGATAAAAAAAGTTCAGTAGTGAAGGTGAAATATTTATTTATGTGTATGCGCTACTACTTTGTATATCAGCAGATACTGACTTCTGTTTACTTTTTGCTTTATAGATATGGAATGAAGGGGCATTTCATAGCAAATGGATGAAGGTATGTCTGTTTTCCTTCTTAAAAGTGAAATGTGCTTCTGAAGTTCCCTTGTGTGATTTTTCTCTAGAGAAGAGACCTTCATCCTGTGACTACTTTGCTTCCTGACCTCTCGTGGTAGCTGCAGGCATGAAGTGCTAACAGGAACACGGGATCCTTGGATTTGTTTTTTTATCTGAAGTTTTTATTTTGAACTTTGTAAGTCAGCGTATGCTACGGAGGGCATTTTAAAGGAAGCTGCAGTTGAACCGTACAAATTCATTTTCTTACTGGCTGGAAAGCAGCTTATTTTATAAGTCAGAGGTCCAGAATTCCTTCAAATTCTCAAGTGAAGTTCCAGTGGGTATGATGCCCTTTAATTATTGATGTACGGCTCCAGGTTTTCGTTACGTGGTCTGATTTACTTTTTCCATAATGTAAGAGCTCTGTATTTTAACTGTGCAAAAGTCAATACCTCATTTAGAACATGAGCTGGAAAGAAACAGTACTTCACATCAGGTAACACTGTGCTGTCACTGTTTCCTTCCCTGCACACCCTTCTTTGGAAGCTCACTTTTCTTTGAGTTATGTTATGCTGAAGTGGAATCTTAATATAAGTTCTACAATATTCATTATTCATGTCCTTGTTGCTGCTGTGAGGCTAAGAAGGAAATGCATTTCTTCTCCAAAGAAAGTAAGGGTTAAGCTGAATGTGAAGCAAACTGCTGATTCTTTTTTTCCTCTCCACGCACAACTTTGCAGAAATTGGGTCCCTTCTGCTTAAAATCAGTCAGTCAGCGGCTATTAGAGAATTCTTTTAGTTTTTGAATGCTGTATAAGGTCAGCTGTGTTATTTGTCCGTGGCAGCATCTGTAGCTATTTCATTCAGTGATTAGTTTTAGCAGAACAATACAGGTGTACAAGAGTTAAATGTGATGTGACGTTAGGAGGGAAAAACCCTTTGTAACTTGAGTGTCTTTCACGAGGCTGGCATAGATAACATTCTGCCTGCTCCTGAAAAGTGGGAGTGCTCTCCTCTGAAGCACTTCATCCTCATTTATATGTAAGGGTGTGTGATACACTTGTAGTCTGTTAAACTGGTCAAAGTTTATAGCAGGACAGCTAAGCAGGAATTTTATAAAGAGACTTCCTTAGGCATCGAGCGCTCTGTTTTCAGAGAAACTGGTGAGATCCAGAAGCTCACTGGGGCTTTGATTACTTTGTTATTACGATAATGTCTGGATTCTCAGTTCCCATTTAGTTATGGTGGCAGTGCAGTGTTTGGGAAGTATGCAGCCAGCTGGCTTGTTCTTCTCATTCTGGGTTTTGTCACACGGCAGTCATGTTTTGCAGAGGTAGACTACATCTGCTTACTGACTTCTGGATAGAAATGTGTTCGATGTGCTCGTTACCTTTGTATTATCAGCGGTCTTCATTAGGGAGGAGGTCTTGTGACGCAAGCTTTGCTTGCGTGTTGGTCGCTGTCAGTGAATCACCCTGCAGCTCTTGCATCCCACCCAGCGTGCCTTCTGCAGCTGAGCTTGTTGTCAAGGCGTGCAAAACGAGCCGAGTTGGGTGCTGAGCAGTAAATGCAGCTGCATGTTTCAATTGGGACCTTGTGCTGTACCTTGCCGTTGATAATAGATATTTAAAGCTTGGCCTAAGGCAGTACAAGACTTTGCTGCTTCTCCTTTAGCATGTTAAGGTTACTGCTACGGGTCACCAAGGGCAATATCAGAATGAAGCTTTGCTGTAGCAAGCTGTGGAGGTGGCGTGACGTACGTAAAGCTAGGTTTACTTATGCTGCTGTGTTCTGAAGAAATAATCTTGTACTCCTGCGAATGCCGTGGTATATTACAGATTGCTCTGTAATGCAAGCTTTTCTGTTCTACTGGTATTATTCCAAAGCAAGCGTGCTTTTCACTTTCAGTTTGGAGGAGAGGAATTACTGCAGCTGTTTGTACTTCTAGGCTTTGAGTTTTCTTTTTGTGATAAGTGCTCCTTTCAATATATTGGGTAGGCCTCTCTATCCTGGGACAAAACCAGTGCCAAACGCCTGACTAACTCAGCAGGAACCACGGGCTGTGGGAGATTGCAGTGCCTTCAGCGATGGAGCAGTGCAGGATGTTGGGCTCGGATCCAAAAGCAAACCAGCGTGAGCAGAAACGTGAGCTCGTAAGTGTTGTGCACTGCTGATAGCTTTTAAAGCTGTGTGCGTAAGGACTGTCTAAGGTACTGTACAGCACATCCCTCTGCTGCGTCAGGACGAGAGAAACTGCAGCTCTCTCCTCTGTCAGTCTGAACTCAGAAATGCTGAGGTGTGAGGACAGCTGTCCTAAACCGCTTTGAGAAAAAGGTTGTGGAAGTTGTAGGGCATTTTTAGTTATGTTTTCACCTTGGCCTACGCAGCTGAGTTCAGGTATCGTTCAGATTCTGAAGATATATTCAAAAAGGGGCTGTTCTTAAGAACTAGCATGAAAAACACAGGAGGAAAAGAACATAATAAAGTTAATCTAGCTGTATGTTTCTTAGGGTCTCTCTCAGGTTGTTACAAAGAATAGGTGTGAGGGTTTTGTTATCTGGGGTATCTATACAACTTTCTGAGACTCCAGTCTAAAAAACAGACTAATAAACAGACTTTTTTTTTTTACTTTTTCTCCCAGCTGCTTTGGTTAGGAGGTACAGCTGGAGGCTGTAACCCTCAGTTGCTCGTTTCATTTAATGTGCAGCTTTTTGTGGTGCTACAGGCAGAGAATGTATTGTTTTTTCTATATTAAGTTCTCAACACTGGGAATTGGTTCAGGAAGTGGATTTGCTGTCTTTTCCTTTCCTGTGGGTTTGTTCTGTCTGTTTTGTGGGGGGAAGGATGGTGGGTTGAGGGGAAGGAGGGAGGTTGCTTGTTGGATTGCTTTCCCTTGTTTTATCTGGGAAAATTCTCTTTACATTGCAAGATATTTTTATTTTTAGCCGGAAAGCTCTTTGTTTCTCTACGGTGTGGTGGAGAAAAAGAGGTGTAGATTGTTGTACTAACTTGATGTAGCTATGCATATGAACAACAAACACAACAAACCATTTTCCCAGAATGACTGTGTGTAACTCAGCAGCTGATTGCTGTGAAGGATTCCCCTTTGGTCAGTGTGTGCCAGTGACAGCACAAGAGCCTCAGGGTGGGCGCTGCGCCTGTTTGGGTGACAGGTAGGAAGTTTGCATCCCTGTATTGTCACAGACCTTTATTGAGTCTTTTTTTTTTCTAGGTGTGTTATTTTTTGTAAAACATGAAAGCAGTTCTGTGGAAAGTCTGATGAATACCTTAAAGAAGAAGGAGGCTTAGTTCAATAGGAAGCAGAAAGATCTAAAAGCAAGCAAATTTGACCGCTGGCTATGTGCAGAAATAAGCTACTGCCTGCTATAGTTACTGCTATTAGAGCATTTTGGTCTGAAGTGCCCGCCGAGGTTAGCGTGCTTTCCATGTTCTTCTTTGCTCGTTTTATTTTATCCTGAAGCAGACATTTGATACCTTTCAGTTTGAGAAAATAGAATGAAGTACCTCCGTATTCTTATCCCTCTTGAGATTGTTGTCTGAGTCAGCATTTCTTTGTGCATGGGAAAAGGGAAATACTTCGTCATGCTGTCTTCTGAAAACGTGGATTGGCAATTACTGTGCAGTTCTTCAGTAGCCTTGTGCTGTCTGTGCCGCAGTTCTGCAGAGAGGTGGCACATACAGTGCCGTTAAGATGAAGGCAAATGCCTTAATTTTCATTCTTCTGCTCGTTACTGCATATGTAACAGCATTGAAGAAAATGGCTGCCGCATCATCTGAACAGTTCAGAACACCTGGGCAGCTCTTCCCATTTCCATGTTACTGAAGACTTTCCTGAGGTCACGTCCCTCTTCTCTGCTCACTCACAGCACCAAAACAAACAGCTCTACCTCCTGTACTTAATTATTCCTCAGAGAGGAGCCCTTCTGTACTTTCTCTTGCTGGTCTCTTTACTCTGTCTGTCAGAGAACTGATGTTTTAAAAAGTGCTTTAGTATAATTCTGTCATCTTCCATGGGTAGAATTTGTTTTGGAAGTGTGGTTACTTTATGTTGGAAATAATTTTTGTATGTGAAATTAATTTGCTCAGACTAGAAATCACCGATATTTTCACTAAGATGCAATTATTCTCTTCTGATTTCTGTTTATTTCATCTCAGCACACGCAGCGTAGTTTACTCAGCCAGGCTGGTTATACTTGTGAGTGTAGTATGTTTTGTTGTGAGTACAGTATGTTTTTCAAATGGATATTGGTGTCTGATAGATTCCACTAACGTCTATTCCTTCTGTTCCTTTCTTTATTCAGACAATCACTCTCGATCTGTCGGGCTTCCCCTGCCTCATTTCTGATCTTCACCTCAGCGAGCAGCTTTCTACCTCAGAGTCTTTTGTAAGTATGCCTTGAATACGCTTGGTTGCTCTTGTAAAGTGAGTTGCACTGTTTCTTGTGCATGCACACAAATTATGACAAGACACTGAGAATTCAGAATTGCTCACCTCCAGTGCTGGAGGTTCTGTGCCTGACAAAGTCTTAAACATCCTGCTTTTCTTCTTACCATAAGACACAATGGTATAATTGAATTTGTAGGATTAGTACCTCCCAGTCTATTCATGTATACTGAAGAAAAAAATTGCTGGAACAGAGATGCAATTTGGTTTATCCTTAGGGTTTATTCCAAGGCTGCGTGCTCTGACATGCTGGTATAGTTTGAGTGTTGGAAGTGGTCACGACCTTTCTACTGGCATCAGTTCATTCCTGGGGGAATAACTGCAGATGACTGCAGTGTTGGTTTTGTTGTTCCATCCCCACAAAAGAGATTCTGAGCATCTGTTTTTTTCTGTTCCTATTATTAGTATTACTGCATTATTAGGGTGATGGCTCATTGATGTACATAGATAGCTCTGAAAGGAATGACTCCTGTTTATTTCCGCAGGAATGACAACAGATGCATAGAGTGAATTCTCAGCTACAAAACTCTGTTATTCAACTTGTTTTGCTGACCCACCATTTTGGGTGCACGGGGTAGGCCAGTCTTCATGTCCTCCTGGGCCTCCACACACATAATAGTAAGAAACAGCAAACTTGTTTAACCTTGTCCTAAAGTTAAAATCTGTTTGTCCAACCCGTGCCCTGGTCACAGTGGCGATGTGACATTAGCAGTGTCATCACTGCACTCAGGTCACAAGCCCTGACAGCAGGCACTGGGGATAATTTAGTGTGAGGCCTTCTTCAAATCAGTCTTCATATCCAGGCACATGGATGGTGTCTCTTTCCAAATGGACCGTGGTGGTAGACGGGTAAATTCAATTATGCAGGATCTGTAAAATAAAATTATATACCCTATAATTATTCTTGAAAATAACACTTAGTTGCAGGGACGTATTCCCATTTTTCTTGCCCAGGTTTCATAACTAAAATAGTAGTATTGTTCCCTGTAGCTGTTATTTCATCTGGTACAAGAGGGCCCTTTGGCTTCGTACTTTAGCTCTATTGTTAATACTGGTGGATCCAAACCCTTGGTCTCCAGGAATGGTGGTGATCTGAGGTGGATCCGCTTTTCTCACAATTGTTTTTGAGACTGGCAATATCAGTAATTGTGCTGTTCTGTCATGGGGTTGAATAATGAAATCTTGTTCACCATTGTTTAGCAGAATTGGATTTATCCTTATCTGCATCCATTACTCCTCTCATGACGTGACAGTTTTATTCCCTGAAACCCAAGGGAATTCTTTTCTTTCCCTGTTTTTGCCAGAAGCTCCAATTGCCACGTGTCCCATTTACAGATATGTTCAACTCCATTTCTCCCTTTTGCATGGGCCGTAAGTCTGAAGCCCTTTGAAGAGCCTCTGTTGCTAATTCAGAGGCAACTTGCTGTTCATTTCCCCTCTCCAACTCTTCCTTGTCACTTCATATAGAAACGGGGTTAACATTTGTCCTAGACATGACCGTGCTGTCTCCAAAAACCAAACAATCCAATAAACCTCTGTGCCTCACTCTTATCACAGGGTACTGCAAGATCTAGAATTTTGTGTCAAGTTTTGGGTAGTATTTCCCAGTGCCCCAAATGCCAGTGAATTCCTAGAAGTTTCACTGTCTGAGACTGCCCTTGAATTTTAGTAGGATGAATTTCCCAGCCTTTGTGTTTCATGTGATGCACAACGGATTCCAGCATTTGTCGCACCTCTTCCTCACAGCTTCCCTGAGTCAGGATGTCATCTATGTAATGAACTATTTGCAAGTGAGGGGCAGTTTGTAATCATGCAGGTGTTCAGCCACTGTTCTGTGGCAAATGGTTGGACCTGCAGCCATCTGTGAGGCAGTCTACAGAAAGTATCTTGTCACCCCTGCCACGTTCCTCCGTAATTGGGATAGTGAAAAATGCATTAGCTGAATCAATTAAAGCACAGCCGGTTCTGGAATGTTTCTGAACTTCTTCTATTAAAGCAATGGTTACCTGCTGCAGCTGCTGTGAGAGGCGGGGTGTGCTTATTTAATTCCCTCCGTGACCCATCACTTTTTGACAGGCCATATTGGGTTGTTCCAAGCTGTAGTAGTTGACTTAAAACCCCTGCATCCAATAAATCATTAATTGTCCTTGATATCTCTTCATGCCCCCCCCCCCAGGGTCCTATATAGTTTCACTGTCACTACTTCAGTTGCAGCAGGAATCTGCCCAGCAGGCATTTTTACTTTTCCCACTAAAACTGTTGGAGCACTAATACAATTCTTTATTCCAAACTGGTGCTGACCGTTGGGAAGATTCAAGGTGAGTCCTTGTGGAATACCCATCCCTATGATGTATTCTGGGACAAGAACAGTCATGACAGGATACAGTCATTTCAGGAGGTTTCCTATTTTCATTTCTATTTGTATTTTCACAGTTTCCATTTGTTTCCCTCCCAACCCTATTAGTGATTGTCCTTCAAATTTCTTGGGGTTTCCATATATTAAGAGGCCTCTGCTCCAGGGTCACTTGAGGCTCTTACAGTTTGTGAGGACCAGTTTTTTCAAAACATTTGGAGCTCAACGTGGGGTCGTTGGTCCTGTACCTGTTGCACTGGAGATCGACCATCATTTCATTCTTGTTTGTTACGTGGAGCTGTTTCCCTCATCTCTTTCCAAGGATACAAATTGGAATATGGTTCCCAATCCTTCTCCCCCAGAACAGCCGACCCACTCGCATTGGGCGCTCTGCAAATAGATAAGAGGTCCCACTGAGGCTCCTGAGGGAGTGCAGTAGGTGGAATTGTTCCTGGGTCTTTTGCTTTAGCATTTGGCACTTTCTTGCTAGGGTTTGTTTAACCCTCTTTATATACCCTGTTTATATATCCTCTGTAATTCAGGAATTAGAAAACCATCAATCTTAGCATAAGACGTCCTTAATAAAGCTGTCTCTTAATAAAGCTGTAAACAATTCTTTTCAAGAAATCCTGTTTTTCACTGTCACCTTTTTTAAACAGAATGCTTTAGCCAAATCTGTACAGGCTTTCTTGTTTCCTTGCAAGCTGTCCCTCTGCCCTGGCGTTTACCAGTAAAACCTGTGTCCAAGCTTGCTTAAGGTGGTAGACTGTAGGAATTTGCAGGGGGGAAAATGAACCTTGTCATTACAGGAAGAGAATGCAGGCTTGCTTCAGCTTTTGTAAGATGATTCACCCGTGCTCCAAAAAATCATGTAAAATGCAATCGTGTTTAGATGTCATCAAATCATAGAATTATTTAGGTTGGAAATGACCTCTAAGATCACCAAGTCCAACCCCAACCCACCCCCACCATGCCCACTGACCTTGTCCCTCAGTGCCACATCTCCACGGTCCTCGTAAACCTTCAACTTGTCAACTTGTTCTCTGTGAGTGTGCAGCACAAACAGCCTTGCTGCGCTTTGTGTGTATGTTCCCTATTGATCTGGAGGTGGGGAAGCTGCCCCAGTGACTGCAGAAGGAACTCAGCTGCACTGTGCCTGGTTCCAGGTCAGCCTCATAGTCTTGGTCTGTCTGACTTGACTGGTGGGAGTGTAAATCGCTGAGGTCTGTATGTCAAGCACTTACTCTGGACAGTGTGCTGTCACTGGAACGGTACCTATGAAGGAATGACCTGTCCATAATGCACATCTCATCAGCACTGCCTGGTGCCTTATACTGAGCTGCCTTGTTTTGGAGTCATGTGCCAAATCAAGCCAGCACTGCCTGGTGGGTCTCCTGGGTAAGTGTTGTTAGAAACCCTGGTTTTGATGCGTTTGTGTGATGTGAAATTCCCTACCAACCTTTGAAATACAATTTTCTCCTAAGTCCTACGCTCCTGTCTGCTAAGCTGTGTGTTCTTATTGCTACAGAACGTGGTTCTTGTTTGCTTTTGCAGCAGTTTGTAACTGTTGGTTTATAACACTCTGAAGGCATCACAGACTGCCTGCTTGTCTCTGCAGTGCTCAGGGGCTTTTCTGAGCTGCAGGCCCTACACTGCAGCCCTGTGACACAGCCTCACATCTACTGACAGACTGAAGCTGGAGACTCCTGGAAGCTCCAGGATGCTCCTGCCCCACAGAAGGGCTCGCAGCTCCAATGCAGCTCCACTGGGGAAGGAGGCAGAGGTGCACCCAACCTTATTCCTTGTGCGGATCACCGTGTGAGGCCACCAGGAAAGGTGGGCACAGGCGATGCTGCTGGGGGACATGTGAACAGCATCAAAAGTGACTGCAGAGCTCTCAGGCTAGTAGTCAGGGGCACGGGGGCCTTGGCGCTGCTGTGGGACAGGCGCGAAGAGGAGGGCACTGGTGGTACATGCCAGTCATAGGCTGCAGGACTGGTGCTGGTAGCAGAGCCTTGGGTTCTGTGGCTGGGGGACCTATTTGCGGATTGGTGTCTGCTCGGAAGAGGCGGGACCCACCTCCCTAAGGGATGTGAGGATATTTTCATCAGCAGGACGGCAGCTTCACGAGGGAGGTTTTAAACTATGAATGGGGAGGGCTGCTGAGTACAGGGATGGTCCTCCTGTGGGAGAAACCAGAGAATCAGCACTATGATTAAGCGAGGACACTGCCAGCAGGTTCACAAGGAAATGCCTTAAGGCATATGGAGAAATCCCCCAAAGCTCCAGAGGAGGTTCTGGTGGGTAATGGTGAGGCTGCTTGGATTTGCACAGATGGAGAGAGGAATAGATGAACAAGAGGGATCAACACAGGAAAGAACTTTTGGAGGGATGGATGGAAGAGTGGATTGAAGGATCATCGCGTGAAAGGATGGATGGAAATATAGGTGGATGGAAGGATCAACTGAGGAAATGATTTCTGCCCCAAAGACCAGTGCCCCCAGGCCCTGTCCCCTCCATGGGGACCAGCGGGGGTGGCCCTGGAGGTACAGAACCTGCATCCCATTGGCTCGAGCCACTTCCTTGGCTGCTTCAAAACTTGGAAACTTTGGAGGAGGCTCAGCTCCGTGGCTTCAGCATGGTGAGTGCCCCTGTATCCCCTGTCCATTTGGGATGGGGTTATGGGGTCTATGGTGCAGGATGGAGCTTAGGTATGGTGGTTCATTGCTTCCTTTTTGTGGGATGTGGGGTGAGATGGATCCCATTGCCCACCTATGAGGGTTTCTGGGGTACAGTGGGGCAGGGTGGGGTCCCTAACCCTGCAGCTGGATGCTCTGTTTAAGGTGAGAGGGAAGACAGTGAGGTAAAGCAGGGCAGAGGGAGGACCCCCTGCTTGCCCCTCTTCTTCACTGCTATGTTAGTGGGGTAACAGCAGTTCTCAGAATAACTGTCCAAAGCATCCTAGTCTCCTCTCTGAGTTGTGAAGGTGGTGCTTTATGGCCTTTTTCTCTCCAAGGTGGTTGGTGCGGCGATGTGGTGAGTCCCATTGGGCCAAAATTACTGATTTTGTGCTGAAATTCAACTCTTCTTCCCCAACTGTATTCTCAAGCAGTCCTCCTTCCCCACTCTGTCCCTACTCCAGACTTGTATCTTCAGCCTCCAAATCCATCCACCTTTTTGCAGCCAGCTTCCTTTATCCCTCCAAATCCAAATCTGTCATTTCCAACCCCTGAATCCATGCACCCTTCCCTTTTACCCCTTGCTTTTCATCTCCAGCCCCAAATCTAGCATTTCTAACCCCCAAATCCCTCTAAGCTTTCCCTTGTTTTCCATCCCCAACCCCATCATCTGGCATTTCCAACCCTCAAATCCACGTACCCTTTTACCTCTTGCTTTACATATCTGACCCCAAATCAGGCATTTCCAACTTAATCCACTTAAAATTCTGCTTTCCACCTCCAAGCCATGGTCTGTAAGTAACCTGCTTTTTTAGGGTTATAAAGTGGGGCTTGGGAGTTAAGGGATCCTGGCACCCAAAAAGGACTGGGGACCTGGGAGGACCCCGCCCGCCATGTCCCCTTCTCCCCACAGCACCCAACTGCCCTACCAGCACCTGCTGCACTCTGCATCCTGGATTTCACCTATGGGTTCTGTAAGGGCTGTGTGTCCCCAAGTGGTCCCCGCTGCGGTGACAAGTGCTGGGCAGTGCCAGCGGTGGTCACCTCAGGGCCGTGCCAGGCTGTGAGTACAAACCACTGCCTGAGCTTCGATGGGTGGCCATGGCTGTCAGGGTCAACTGCATCTGTGTGGTGGCACGGAGCTGCAACACAGCCAGAGTCCACCGTACCTTCAAGGTGACTCTCTGACACGTAGGGCAGGCTCAGCAATCGCAGTGTTGCTGTCACTGTGCACCGGCATCGCTTTGTGCTGCACTCTGGGAAATACGTGGTGGTGAGGATGAGGAGGTGGTGTGGGGTGGGAATGAGGAATGCGGAGATGGAAGGGTGGGGAGTTGGAAGTGGTGCATAGAAAGGGTTGCATAGGGTGGGATGGAGAACGTGGAAAGAGATAAGGATGGAGAACAGAGCTGAAACAGAGGCTAAAGAAGAGGGATGGAGAATGTGGAAGGGAGGGAGGGCAAAGGACAGAAGTGATGGGATGGATGGATGGGTAGCGGGAGGGATGGAGAACAAGGAAGGGACTTGCACCAGGTCACATGCTTGGCCCACAAGACTGACACCATCCTCCCATTCTCAGACTTCAGCCTCAACCAGTGCTCTTTAACATCTTTATCAGTGATGATGGAATTAAGAGCACCCTCAGCAAGTTTGCTGATGACACCAAGCTGAGTGGTGTGGTTGACACAGTGTGTATAGTCAATAAACACACAGAGTGTGTGGTTAGGCTGGTATCTACAGATCGTATAGCTAGAAAGATCATGGTGGAAAGGGATAATCAAAAATAAATGAAAATGCTCACCCACGCCCTGGGCTCACAGAAAAACTCCAAAGGGAGCAATCTTCAGGAAGAGATCTTCCTTCAGTGAGTGTCAGCCTTTCAGTGGGGTCTAGGAGAGGTGCAGTCAGGCTCCACCCCTTCAGTCACACTGCCGAATTGCCTTCACCTGTGCTCCCATGGCTGACTCAGTGCTTGCCTCAGGTGATCAACCAGAGGTTCAGGCCATGATTCAGCAGTTCCCATACACAGTAGAAGGAAGAAATGCCAATCAGAGGGACCTCAGTAGACTTGAAAGGCAGGCCCAGGTGAATCTAAGGTTCAGGTTCAATACAGCAAAGTGCAAGGTTTCTGCACTTGGGCCTGAGGAATCCCTGGCATATATACAAACTGGAAGGAGCAGTCCTTGAGAGCAGCCCTGCAGAGAAGGACCTGGGGGTTCTGATGAATGAAAAGCTTAATATGAGCCAGCAGTGTGCCTTTGCAGCTCGGAAAGCAAATGCTATTCTGGGCTCCATCAGAAGAGGAGTGGCCAGCAGGGACAGGGAGGGGATTGTCCCTCTCTACTCTGCTCTTGTGAGGCCCACCTGGAGTACTGTGTCCAGGTCTGGAGCCCCCAGTACAAGAAAGACAGCTGTTGGAGAGGGTCCAGAGGAGGCCACAAAGATGATCGCAGGGCTGGAGCATCTCCACTACAAAGACAGGCTGAGGGAGCTGGGCTTGTTCAGCCTGGAGCAGAAAAGGCTGCAGGGGTGACCTCATTGCAGTCTTCCAGGACCTAAAGAGAGCCTACAAACAGGAGAAGAGTCAACTCTTTGAAAGGGCAGATAATAGCAGGACAAGGGGAAGTGATTTTAAGTTGAGGGAGGGAAGATTGAGGTTGGATGTCAGGAGGAAATTCTTTACTAAGAGAGTGGTGAGGTGCTGGAACAGCTGCCCAGAGAGGTTGTGGATACCCTGTCCCTGGAGGTGTTCAAGGCCAGGTTGGATGGGCAGCCTGGGCTGGTATTAAATGTGGAGGTTGGTGGCCCTGCCTGTGGCAGGGGGGGTTGGAGATTCATGATTCTTAAGGTTCCTTCCAACCCGAGCCATTCTGTGATTCTGTGACTAGGAGAGGCATTACAAGAGAGGTGTGATGATGGAAGGACTGGCACAATAGAGAGGTACTATAAAGGACAGGAAGAAGACTGCTCACCCATATCAGAAGATGCCAGCTTCACAGGAAAAAGCATCACCAAGGAGGGATCTCCAGAAAGAGATCCTTCCCCAGCTGCAGTCAGCCCTTACATGAGGTCTGAGAGAGGTGCAGCCAGGCTCCATCCCTTCCCGTCACACAGCTGAACTGCCTCCACGTGTGCTCCCAGGGCTGAGCAGGTCCTTTCCACAGGTGCTCAATCAGTGGTTCAGGCTGGGACTCAACAGATCCCATGCACGTGTGACACATTTTCGGTATTTTTTTTTTCTAGGAAGATAGAAAAAGCAAAAAAGCTCTCTGCCCTCGCTCCTGCCCTTTGTTCCTGCCTCCACCTGCCCTCAGCGTGCAGCCAGGAGCGGAGGGGCACTCAGGAGCACGATGGGAGCCCTCCGTATCTCCTCAGCTCCTGACCTTCCAGCGCTGCAGAGACATCTCCTATCCCAGTGACTGCGGCCCCCACAGCCCCCGACCCGGCCCCACAGGCCTGCTGCCGCTCTCTCCCCCCACGCACACAGACGGGCCCGCTGGGCACCGGCACTGCTGTCCCAACGGCGGATTCGTCGCCCGGCCCGCAATAAGTCTGTCAGTACCGCGTGTTTATTTCGAGAGTGCCGGCCCGGGCGCTCGGTGGTTCGCACAGGAGGAAGAAACGTTTCCCGAGGAGCGGCGCACAGCACGGGCCGCGGCCCCGCACGGCCTCCGGCACGCCCCGCCCCCGCCTCTCCTATTGGCCAGCCCTGCCCGTTCGGTCATGTCATTGGCTGCCGCAGCCGCCTGTTATGTGCACGCCCTGCCCCCCCGACCCTTCTTCCGGGAGAGTTCTGCCCGCCCGCCCCTTGGTCTCTGCGGAGCCAATTGGCTGCCCTGGCTGTCACTTAAAGCTTGGGAGGAGGGACGATTGGGCGACCGAGGCCACGCGAGGTGCCCGCTCCGCGCGTGCGCGGTCCGAGCGAGGGCGCGCGGAGGCGTGACGTCACCCGAGGCGACGCGACGCGACGCGACGCGACGCGTACGCGCAGCGGCCGGGGTGAGCGTCACGTGAGCTGGGGAGCCGGCGGTGCGGGGCTGAGGAAACGCGGGTCGTCGCGGGGCTGGGCGGTGGGTCCGGCGTGTTACTGGGGCGTGGGGGGTCACGTAGGGCTGGGAAGGGAATCCGAGGCGTCCTCGTGGAGCTGCGGGTGCCGGGACGTGTTCTGGGGGCCCCGTGGGGCTGGGAAGGGGCTGGGGAAGCGGGGCTCTCACGAGGCCCGGGGGGCACGGGCCTGTTGTGCGGGGTATTGCGCTGGGACTCGGGAGAAGGGGCCGGCGGTCTCCGTGCCCGATGGGGCCGTTCTCCTCCCTTTTGTTCCCCTCTCGCAGACCGTGGCCGCCCCCCTTCCCCCCACGCTGGTGCCGGGTGAGGCTTCGGAAAGCGGCTCAGAGCCGGAGCCGGGCGGGAGCGCGGGCTGAAGGTCCCGGGGGAGGCGTCGGAGGCCGAGGAGGAGGAGGAAGAGGACAGTGCGGCCCGAGTGCCGCTGCTAGGGGTGTCCCGGGGGGCCCCTCGCTGCTGCAGCAGCGGCTGGGGGCGGGCGAGGGGCGGCTGCGGGGCGCGATGGCCGAGGCACTGGGACGCAGTTTCGGTGGGGCTGCGCGGCTGCTGGAAGGCCTGGGGGGCCCCTGGGCCAAGCCCAAGCTGGGGCGGCTGCCACCGCGCGCTGCCTGTGCCTGGTGCGCCGTGAGCTGCGCGCTGTGGCCGCCGCCG
>CM059460.1:38834411-38863904 GCA_030408155.1 Lophura swinhoii
ACCACCTCACGCATTTTATTGCTGGTGATGAAGGGAAATCCCTAACTTCAGCATCTGCCCCAGCTGCCAGCTGCATGCTTTTTTTTCATACTCACCAAGAACAATGACAATGCTGTACTTGATGGCTTTCACTTTAGCTCTGGATATGAACCCACGACTGGTGTAGCCAGCAGAGGTTCTGCCATCTGGGGACAGAAGAGCTGATGGGCACATGCCCAACGATGCTGAGGGTGAGCAGGAAACTGTGAGGCAGGAAACTCTGTGGTGGGCTTGTGCTCAAGTGCTGAGCAGTTTGAATTGCTGCAGCAGCCAGCAGCTAGGAGATTCTGCCAGGCTGCCTGGGAAGAATGGCAGTTCAAGGATCAAGAAGAGGAGCTCAAGCAAATTTGTGTTTCTGCTTACACCTGGCTTATGGCCTCCTCGACAGACAGGGAGAGCTGGTCTTTTATTTAAGCAGTTCTGTTGACTGCTGTTGGTCAGTTGGCACAGTGGTCATACGTATCTTCTCAAAATGGTGAAATATTTATATAATGCTTTCTGTTGTAACTTCTCAGCTTCTTCTCTTTGAGCTTGCAATCCACATTTTTAATGATTTGGTTGGTTGGTGCCTCATAGAGCAGAAGTGCTGGGATTAAAAAGTAAATGTAGTATATAAAGTTCTCCGTCTTGCAATTTCTGTGGTCAATTATGTATTTGCAAAGTGGAGTATGAAATATTTAACTGTCCAAGTCTATCTTGTTAGAAGCCTTTAAGAATGCAGCTTCTTTCAAATGTTTTTTTTAACATAACTCGTGGTTAGGAATTAAACATAAAATTAAAAACATGAAGTACAAATTGTTTGACATTTTCTAAAGGAAATGTCTGACCTTATTTTTTTCCAAAATAATATTTTCAAGGACGCAGGTGAACGTAATGTTTGAAACTCAAGACTCACCAGGGGATATTTTAGGCTGGATGTTAAGAAATACTATTTCTCTGAAAGGGTGGTCAGGCACTGGAATGGGCTGTCCAGGGAGGTGGTGGAGTCACCAGCTCTGGAGGTGTTCAAGGAACCTTTTGATTTTGTGTTGAGGGACATGGTTTACTGAGAACTGTAGTTGTTAGGTGGAAGTAAGTGTTGGGGTTGTGTGGGGTCTGGGGGTGGAGGGAGGGGTGGGAGGGGAGAACTGGGGGTCGTGGGGGGCTTCTATGGGACATAACAGGAGGTCCAGTTGGGGAAATTGGGGGCCAACATAGGGGACACGGACTCCAGAGGGCAGGGAGGAGGGCATGGGGGGTACAGGGGACTGCAGGGGTCAGAAATGGGGTCAGAAGCAGGGGGAGGAAGGGAAGACAAGGGACCCTGCGGGGTAAACTGAGGGGACTGGGGGGATGGTAGGAGACTATGGATCAGAATGGGGGAATTGGAGCAGGGGAACTTGAGGGGACAGGGAATTCTGGGGGTCAGATAGAAGGGACGGGGGGCAGACAAATGTAGGGGAGAAAACGGGAAGACTCGTGGGGGGGCGAGAATGGGGACGCAAGGGATCAGAGTGGGAGACAGACAGACACGGAGCCCTGGGGGGCAGAATGGGGAACAGGGACAGACAGGGGCGGAGGAACTGAGGGGGACGGGTGGAAGAGGACTCCAGCGATGAGAATGGGGGAAGTGGAGGCGGGGAACGGGGGGGAGAGCATAAGCTCAGGGGTCAGACTGAGGGACTCGGGGGGTTGTGGGCGACCCGCGGCGGGGGGGGTGGGGGAAAGGCAGTGAAACCTTGCGGTGGGTGGGGGGGAAGATGTGATATATTTGGGAGAAATCTGGCATTTCTGAAGAAAATGTCCTATTTGGGGGATAAAACAGGTATTTGTGGGTGAAAAGGTCCTATTTCAAGGGGGAAACCTGGTATTTCTTGGAGAAGATGTGATATATTTGGGAGAAATCTGGCATTTCTGGAAGAAAATGTCCTATTTGGGGGATAAAACAGGTATTTGTGGGTGAAAAGGTCCTATTTCAAGGGGGAAACCTGGTATTTCTTGGAGAAGATGTGATATATTTGGGAGAAATCTGGCATTTCTGGAAGAAAATGTCTATTTGGGGGATAAAACAGGTATTTGTGGGTGAAAAGGTCCTATTTCAAGGGGGAAACCTGGTATTTCTTGGAGAAGATGTTCTACATTTGGGAGAAATCTGGCATTTCTGGAAGAAAATGTCCTATTTGGGGGATAAAACAGGCATTTCTGGGTGAAAAGGTCCTATTTCAAGGGGGGAATCCTGGTATTTCTTGGAGAAGAAGTGATCTATTTGGGAGAAATGTGGCATTTCTGGAAGAAAACTGTCCTATTTTGGGGATAAACAGGTATTTCTGGGTGAAAAAGGTCCTATTTCAAGGGGGAAACCTGGTATTTCTTGGAGAAGATGTGATATATTTGGGAGAAATCTGGCATCACTGGAAGAAAATATCCTATTTGGGGGGAGAAGGCTAGTATTTGTGGGTGAAAAGGTCCTATTTCAGGAGGAACCTGCGTATTTCTTGGAGAAGATGTGATATATTTGGGAGAAATCTGGCATTTCTGGAAGAAACTGTCCTACTTGGGGGATAAAACAGGTATTTCTGGGTGAAAAGGTCCTATTTCAAGGGGGAAACCTGGTATTTCTTGGAGAAGATGTGATATATTTGGGAGAAATCTGGCATTTCTGGAAGAAACTGTCCTACTTGGGGGATAAAACAGGTATTTCTGGGTGAAAAGGTCCTATTTCAAGGGGGAAACCTGGTATTTCTTGGAGAAGATGTGATATATTTGGGAGAAATCTGGCATTTCTGGAAGAAAATGTCCTATTTTGGGGATAAAACAGGTATTTGTGGGTGAAAAGGTCCTATTTCAAGGGGGAAACCTGGTATTTCTTGGAGAAGATGTGATATATTAGGGAGAAATCTGGCATGTCTGGAAGAAAATGTTCCTATTTGGGGGATAAAACAGGTATTTCTGGGTGAAAAGGTCCTATTTCAAGGGGGAAACCTGGTATTTCTTGGAGAAGATGTGATATATTTGGGAGAAATCTGGCATTTCTGGAAGAAACTGTCCTATTTGGGGGATAAAACAGGTATTTGTGGGTGAAAAGGTCCTATTTCAAGGGGGAAACCTGGTATTTCTTGGAGAAGATGTGATATATTTGGGAGAAATCTGGCATTTCTGGAAGAAAGTGTCCTATTTGGGGGATAAAACAGGTATTTGTGGGTGAAAAGGTCCTATTTGAAGGGGGAAACCTGGTATTTCTTGGAGAAGATGTGATATATTTGGGAGAAATCTGGCATTTCTGGAAGAAAATGTCCTCTTTTGGGGATAAAAAAGGTATTTCTGGGTGAAAAGGTCCTATTTCAGGGGGGAAAGCTGGTATTTCTTGGAGAAGATGTGATATATTTGGGAGAAATCTGGCATTTCTGGAAGAAAATGTCCTATCTGGGGGGAGAAGGCTGGTATTTGTGGGAGAAAAGGTCCTATTTCAGGAGGAATCCTGGTATTTCTTGGAGAAGATGTGATATATTTGGGAGAAATCTGGCATTTCTGGAAGAAAATGTCCTATTTTGGGGATAAAACAGGTATTTGTGGGTGAAAAGGTCCTATTTCAAGGGGGAAACCTGGTATTTCTTGGAGAAGATGTGATATATTTGGGAGAAATCTGGCATGTCTGGAAGAAAATGTCCTATTTGGGGGATAAAACAGGTATTTCTGGGTGAAAAGGTCCTATTTCAAGGGGGAAACCTGGTATTTCTTGGAGAAGATGTGATATATTTGGAGAAATCTGGCATTTCTGGAAGAAACTGTCCTATTTGGGGGATAAAACAGGTATTTGTGGGTGAAAAGGTCCTATTTCAAGGGGGAAACCTGGTATTTTCTTGGAGAAGATGTGATATATTTGGGAGAAATCTGGCATTTTCTGGAAGAAAGTGTCCTATTTGGGGGATAAAAACAGGTATTTGTGGGTGAAAAGGTCCTATTTGAAGGGGGAAACCTGGTATTTCTTGGAGAAGATGTGATATATTTGGGAGAAATCTGGCATTTTCTGGAAGAAAATGTCCTCTTTTGGGGATAAAACAGGTATTTCTGGGTGAAAAGGTCCTATTTCAAGGGGGGAAAGCTGGTATTTCTTGGAGAAGATGTGATATATTTGGGAGAAATCTGGCATTTCTGGAAGAAAATGTCCTATCTGGGGGGAGAAGGCTGGTATTTGTGGGAGAAAATGGTCCTATTTCAGGAGGAATCTGGTATTTCTTGGAGAAGATGTGATATATTTGGGAGAAATCTGGCATTTCTGGAAGAAAATGTCCTATTTTGGGGATAAAACAGGTATTTGTGGGTGAAAAGGTCCTATTTCAAGGAGGAATCCTGGTATTTCTTGGAGAAGATGTGATATATTTGGGAGAAATCTGGCATGTCTGGAAGAAAATGTCCTATTTGGGGGATAAAACAGGCATTTGTGGGTGAAAAGGTCCTATTTCAAGGGGGAAACCTGGTATTTCTTGGAGAAGATGTGATATATTTGGGAGAAATCTGGCATGTCTGGAAGAAAATGTCCTATTTGGGGGATAAAACAGGCATTTGTGGGTGAAAAGGTCCTATTTCAAGGGGGAAACCTGGTATTTCTTGGAGAAGATGTGATATATTTGGGAGAAATCTGGCATTTCTGGAAGAAAAGGTCCTATTTTGGGGATAAAACAGGTATTTCTGGGTGAAAAGGTCCTATTTCAAGGGGGAAACCCTGGTATTTCTTGGAGAAGATGTGATATATTTGGGAGAAATCTGGCATTTCTGGAAGAAACTGTCCTATTTTGGGGAGAAAACAGGTATTGTGGGAGAAAAGGTCCTATTTCAAGGGGAAACCTGGTATTTCTTGGAGAAGATGTGATATATTTGGGAGAAATGTGGCATTTCTGGAAGAAAATGTCCTATTTTGGGGATCAAACAGGCATTTCTGGTGAAAAGGTCCTATTTCAAGGGGGGAAACCTGGTATTTCTTGGAGAAGATGTGATATATTTGGGAGAAATCTGGCATTTCTGGAAGAAATGTCCTATTTGGGGATAAAACAGGTATTTGTGGGTGAAAAGGTCCTATTTCAAGGGGGAAACCTGGTATTTATTGGAGAAGATGTGATATATTTGGGAGAAATCTGGCATTTCTGGAAGAAAATGTCCTATTTGGGGGATAAAACAGGTATTTGTGGGTGAAAAGGTCCTATTTCAAGGGGGAAACCTGGTATTTCTTGGAGAAGATGTGATATATTTGGGAGAAATCTGGCATTTCTGGAAGAAAATGTCCTATTTGGGGGATAAAACAGGTATTTCTGGGTGAAAAGGTCCTATTTCAAGGGGAAACCTGGTATTTCTTGGAGAAGATGTGATATATTTGGAGAAATCTGGCATTTCTGGAAGAAAATGTCCTATTTTGGGGGGAGAAGGCTGGTATTTGTGGGAGAAAAGGTCCCTATTTCAGGAGGAAACCTGGTATTTCTTGGAGAAGATTTGATATTTGGGAGAAGTCTGGCATTTCTGGAAGAACATTTCCTATTTTGGGGATCAAACAGGTATTTCTGGGTGAAAAGGTCCTATTTCAAGGGGGAAACCTGGTATTTCTTGGAGAAGATGTGATATATTTGGGAGAAATCTGGCATTTCTGGAAGAAAATGTCCTATTTGGGGGATAAAACAGGTATTTGTGGGTGAAAAGGTCCTATTTCAAGGGGGAAACCTAGTATTTCTTGGAGAAGATGTGATATATTTGGGAGAAATCTGCATCTCTGGAAGCATCTGTCCTATTTGGGGGATTAAAACAGGTATTTGTGGGTGAAAAGGTCCTATTTCAAGGGGGAAACTGGGTATTTCTTGGAGAAGATGTGATATTTGGGAGAAGTCTGGCATTTCTGGAAGAACATATACTATTTTGGGATAAAACAGGTATTTGTGGGTGAAAAGGTCCTATTTCCAGGGGGAAACCTGGTATTTCTTGGAGAAGATGTGATATATTTGGGAGAAATCTGGCATTTCTGGAAGAAAATGTCCTATTTGGGGATAAAACAGGTATTTGTGGGAGAAAAGGTCCTATTCAGGAGGAAACCTGGTATTTCTTGGAGAAGATGTGATATATTTGGGAGAAATCTGGCATTTCTGGAAGAAATTGTCCTATTTTGGGGATAAAAACAGGTATTTGTGGGTGAAAAGGTCCTATTTCAAGGGGGAAACCTGGTATTTCTTGGAGAAGATGTGATATATTTGGGAGAAATCTGGCATTTCTGGAAGAAAATGTCCTATTTGGGGATAAAACAGGTGTTTCTGGGTGAAAAGGTCCTATTTCAAGGGGGAACCTGGTATTTCTTGGAGAAGATGTGATATATTTGGGAGAAATCTGGCATTTCTGGAAGAAAATGTCCTATTTGTGGGGAGAAGGCTGGTATTTGTGGGAGAAAAGGTCCTATTTCAGGAGGAAACCTGGTATTTCTTGGAGAAGATGTGATATATTTGGGAGAAATCTGGCATCTCTGGAAGCATCTGTCCTATTTGGGGGATAAAACAGGTCTTTCTGGGTGAAAAGGTCCTATTTCAAGGGGGAAACCTGGTATTTCTTGGAGAAGATGTGATATTTGGGAGAAGTCTGGCATTTCTGGAAGAACATATACTATTTTGGGGATAAAACAGGTATTTGTGGGTGAAAAGGTCCTATTTCCAGGGGGAAACCTGGTATTTCTTGGAGATGATGTGATATATTTGGGAGAAATCTGGCATTTCTGGAAGAAAATGTCCTATTTGGGGGATAAAACAGGTGTTTCTGGGTGAAAAGGTCCTATTTCAAGGGGGAAACCTGGTATTTCTTGGAGAAGATGTGATATATTAGGGAGAAATCTGGCATTTCTGGAAGAAAATGTCCTATTTGGGGGGAGAAGGCTGGTATTTGTGGGAGAAAAGGTCCTATTTCAGGAGGAAACCTGGTATTTCTTGGAGAAGATGTGATATATTTGGGAGAAATCTGGCATTTCTGGAAGAAAATGTCCTGTTTTGGGGATAAAACAGGTATTTGTGGGTGAAAAGGTCCTATTTCAAGGGGGAAACCTGGTATTTCTTGGAGAAGATGTTCTACATTTGGGAGAAATCTGGCATTTCTGGAAGAAAATGTCCTATTTGGGGGATAAAACAGGTATTTGTGGGTGAAAAGGTCCTATTTCAGGAGGAAACCTGGTATTTCTTGGAGAAGATGTTCTACATTTGGGAGAAGTCTGGCATTTCTGGAAGAAAATGTCCTATTTGGGGGATAAAACAGGTATTTGTGGGTGAAAAGGTCCTATTTCAAGGGGGAAACCTGGTATTTCTTGGAGAAGATGTGATATATTTGGGAGAAATCTGGCATCTCTGGAAGAAAATGTCCTATTTTGGGGATAAAACAGGCACTTCTGGGTGAAAAGGTCCTATTTCAAGGGGGAAACCTGGTATTTCTTGGAGAAGATGTGATATATTTGGGAGAAATCTGGCATTTCTGGAAGAAAATGTCCTGTTTGGGGGATAGAACAGGTATTTCTGGGTGAAAAGGTCCTATTTCAAGGGGGAAACCTGGTATTTCTTGGAGAAGATGTGATATATTTGGGAGAAATCTGGCATCTCTGGAAGAAATTGTCCTATTCTGGGGATAAAACAGGAATTTCTGGGTGAAAAGGTCCTATTTCAAGGAGGAATCCTGGTATTTCTTGGAGAAGATGTGATATATTTGGGAGAAATCTGGCATTTCTAGAAGCAACTGTCCTATTTTGGGGAGAAGGCTGGTATTTGTGGGAGAAAAGGTCCTATTTCAAGGGGGAAACCTGGTATTTCTTGGAGAAGATGTGATATATTTGGGAGAAATCTGGCATTTCTGGAAGAAAATGTCCTATTTGGGGGGAGAAGGCTGGTATTTGTGGGAGAGAAGGTCCTATTTCAAGGGGGAAACCTGGTATTTTTTGGAGAAGATGTGACATATTTGGCAGAAATCTGGCATTTCTGGAAGATAATGTCCTATTTGGGGGATAAAACAGGTATTTCTGGGTGAAAAGGTCCTATTTCAAGGGGGAAACCTGGTATTTCTTGGATAATATGTTCTACATTTGGGAGAAATCTGGCATTTCTGGAAGACAATGTCCTATTCTGGGGATAAAACAGGTATTTCTGGGTGAAAAGGTCCTATTTCAAGGAGGAATCCTGGTATTTCTTGGAGAAGATGTGATATATTTGGGAGAAATCTGGCATTTCTGGAAGAAAATGTCCTATTTTGGGGGGAGAAGGCTGGTATTTGTGGGAGAAAAGGTCCTATTTCAGGAGGAAACCTGGTATTTCTTGGAGAAGATGTGATATTTGGGAGAAATCTGGCATTTCTGGAAGAAAATGTCCTATTTTGGGGATCAAACAGGTATTTCTGGGTGAAAAGGTCCTATTTCAAGGAGGAAACCTGGTATTTCTTGGAGAAGATGTGATATATTAGGGAGAAATCTGGCATTTCTGGAAGAAAATGTCCTATTTGGGGGGAGAAGGCTGGTATTTGTGGGAGAAAAGGTCCTATTTCAGGAGGAAACCTGGTATTTCTTGGAGAAGATGTGATATATTTGGGAGAAATCTGGCATTTCTGGAAGAAAATGTCCTGTTTTGGGGATAAAACAGGTATTTGGTGGTGAAAAGGTCCTATTTCAAGGGGGAAACCTGGTATTTCTTGGAGAAGATGTTCTACATTTGGGAGAAATCTGGCATTTCTGGAAGAAAATGTCCTATTTGGGGGATAAACAGGTATTTGTGGGTGAAAAGGTCCTATTTCAGGAGGAAACCTGGTATTTCTTGGAGAAGATGTTCTACATTTGGGAGAAGTCTGGCATTTCTGTATGAAAATGTCCTATTTGGGGGATAAAAACAGGTATTTGTGGGTGAAAAGGTCCTATTTCAAGGGGGAAACCTGGTATTTCTTGGAGAAGATGTGATATATTTGGCGAGAAATCTGGCATCTCTGGAAAGAAAATGTCCTATTTTGGGGATAAAACAGGCACTTCTGGGTGAAAAGGTCCTATCTCAAGGGGGAAACCTGGTATTTCTTGGAGGAAGATGTGATATATTTGGGAGAAATCTGGCATTTCTGGAAGAAAATGTCCTGTTTGGGGGGATAGAACAGGTATTTCTGGGTGAAAAGGTCCTATTTCAAGGGGGAAACCTGGTATTTCTTGGACGAAGATGTGATATATTTGGGAGAAATCTGGCATCTCTGGAAGAAATTGTCCTATTCTGGGGATAAAACAGAATTTCTGGGTGAAAAGGTCCTATTTCAAGGAGGAATCCTGGTATTTCTTGGAGAAGATGTGATATATTTGGAGAAATCTGGCATTTCTAGAAGCAACTGTCCTATTTTGGGGAGAAGGCTGGTATTTGTGGGAGAAAAGGTCCTATTTCAAGGGGGAAACCTGGTATTTCTTGGAGAAGATGTGATATATTTGGGAGAAATCTGGCATTTCTGGAAGAAAATGTCCTATTTGGGGGGAGAAGGCTGGTATTTGTGGGAGAGAAGGTCCTATTTCAAGGGGGAAACCTGGTATTTTTTGCAGAAGATGTGACATATTTGGCAGAAATCTGGCATTTCTGGAAGATAATGTCCTATTTGGGGGATCAAACAGGTATTTCTGGGTGAAAAGGTCCTATTTCAAGGGGGAAACCTGGTATTTCTTGGATAATATGTTCTACATTTGGGAGAAATCTGGCATTTCTGGAAGAGAATGTCCTATTCTGGGGATAAAACAGGTATTTCTGGGTGAAAAGGTCCTATTTCAAGGAGGAATCCTGGTATTTCTTGGAGAAGATGTGATATATTTGGGAGAAATCTGGCATTTCTGGAAGAAAATGTCCTATTTTGGGGGGAGAAGGCTGGTATTTGTGGGAGAAAAGGTCCTATTTCAGGAGGAAACCTGGTATTTCTTGGAGAAGATGTGATATTTGGGAGAAATCTGGCATTTCTGGAAGAAAATGTCCTATTTTGGGGATAAAACAGGTATTTGTGGGTGAAAAGGTCCTATTTCAAGGGGGAAACCTGGTATTTCTTGGAGAAGATGTGATATATTTGGGAGAAATCTGGCATTTCTGGAAGAGTATGTCCTATTTTGGGGATAAAACAGGTATTTCTGGGTGAAAAGCTCCTATTTCAAGGGGGAAACCTGGTATTTCTTGGAGAAGATGTGATATATTTGGGAGAAATCTGGCATCTCTGGAAGAAAATGTCCTATTTGGGGGATAAAACAGGTGTTTCTGGGTGAAAAGGTCCTATTTCAAGGGGGAAACCTGGTATTTCTTGGAGAAGATGTGATATATTTGGGAGAAATCTGGCATTTCTGGAAGAAAATGTCCTATTTGGGGGGAGAAAGCTGGTATTTGTGGGAGAAAAGGTCCTATTTCAGGAGGAAACCTGGTATTTCTTGGAGAAGATGTGATATATTTGGGAGAAATCTGGCATTTCTGGAAGAAAATGTCCTATTGGGGGGATAAAACAGGTATTTCTGGGTGAAAAGGTCCTATTTCAAGGGGGAAACCTGGTATTTCTTGGAGAAGATGTGATATATTTGGGAGAAATCTGGCATTTCTGGAAGAAAATGTCCTATTTTGGGGATAAAACAGGTATTTGTGGGTGAAAAGGTCCTATTTCAAGGGGGAAACCTGGTATTTCTTGGAGAAGATGTGATATATTTGGGAGAAATCTGGCATTTCTGGAAGAAAATGTCCTATTTGGGGGATAAAACAGGTATTTCTGGGTGAAAAGGTCCTATTTCAAGGAGGAATCCTGGTATTTCTTGGAGAAGATGTGATATATTTGGGATAAATCTGGCATTTCTGGAAGAGAATGTCCTATTCTGGGGATAAAACAGGTATTTCTGGGTGAAAAGGTCCTATTTCAAGGAGGAATCCTGGTATTTCTTGGAGAAGATGTGATATATTTGGGAGAAATCTGGCATTTCTGGAAGCAACTGTCCTATTTTGGGGAGAAAACAGGTATTTGTGGGAGAAAAGGTCCTATTTCAAGGGGGAAACCTGGTATTTCTTGGAGAAGATGTGATATATTTGGGAGAAATCTGGCATTTCTGGAAGAAAATGTCCTATTTGGGGGATAAAACAGGTATTTGTGGGTGAAAAGGTCCTATTTCAAGGGGGAAACCTGGTATTTCTTGGAGAAGATGTGATATATTTGGGAGAAATCTGGCATTTCTGGAAGAAAATGTCCTATCTGGGGGATAAAACAGGTATTTCTGGGTGAAAAGGTCCTATTTCAAGGGGGAAACCTGGTATTTCTTGGAGAAGATGTGATATATTTGGGAGAAATCTGGCATCTCTGGAAGAAATTGTCCTATTTGGGGGATAAAACAGGTATTTCTGGGTGAAAAGGTCCTATTTCAAGGGGGAAACCTGGTATTTCTTGGAGAAGATGTGATATATTTGGGAGAAATCTGGCATCTCTGGAAGCATCTGTCCTATTTGGGGGATAAAACAGGTATTTCTGGGTGAAAAGGTCCTATTTCAAGGGGGAAACCTGGTATTTCTTGGAGAAGATGTGATATTTGGGAGAAGTCTGGCATTTCTGGAAGAACATATACTATTTTGGGGATAAAACAGGTATTTGTGGGTGAAAAGGTCCTATTTCCAGGGGGAAACCTGGTATTTCTTGGAGATGATGTGATATATTTGGGAGAAATCTGGCATTTCTGGAAGAAAATGTCCTATTTGGGGATAAAACAGGTGTTTCTGGGTGAAAAGGTCCTATTTCAAGGGGGAAACCTGGTATTTCTTGGAGAAGATGTGATATATTAGGGAGAAATCTGGCATTTCTGGAAGAAAATGTCCTATTTGGGGGGAGAAGGCTGGTATTTGTGGGAGAAAAGGTCCTATTTCAGGAGGAAACCTGGTATTTCTTAGAGAAGATGTGATATATTTGGGAGAAATCTGGCATTTCTGGAAGAAAATGTCCTGTTTTGGGGATAAAACAGGTATTTGTGGGTGAAAAGGTCCTATTTCAAGGGGGAAACCTGGTATTTCTTGGAGAAGATGTTCTACATTTGGGAGAAGTCTGGCATTTCTGTATGAAAATGTCCTATTTGGGGGATAAAACAGGTATTTGTGGGTGAAAAGGTCCTATTTGAAGGGGGAAACCTGGTATTTCTTGGAGAAGATGTGATATATTTGGGAGAAATCTGGCATCTCTGGAAGAAAATGTCCTATTTTGGGGATAAAACAGGCACTTCTGGGTGAAAAGGTCCTATCTCAAGGGGGAAACCTGGTATTTCTTGGAGAAGATGTGATATATTTGGGAGAAATCTGGCATTTCTGGAAGAAAATGTCCTGTTTGGGGGATAAAACAGGTATTTCTGGGTGAAAAGGTCCTATTTCAAGGGGGAAACCTGGTATTTCTTGGAGAAGATGTGATATATTTGGGAGCAATCTGGCATTTCTGGAAGAGAATGTCCTATTTGGGGGATAAAACAGGTATTTCTGGGTGAAAAGGTCCTATTTCAAGGAGGAATCCTGGTATTTCTTGGAGAAGATGTGATATATTTGGGAGAAATCTGGCATCTCTGGAAGAAAATGTCCTATTTGGGGGATAAAACAGGTATTTGTGGGTGAAAAGGTCCTATTTCAAGGGGGAAACCTGGTATTTCTTGGAGAAGATGTGATATATTTGGGAGAAATCTGGCATTTCTCCAAGAAAATGTCCTATTTTGGGGGGAGAAGGCTGGTATTTGTGGGAGAAAAGGTCCTATTTCAGGAGGAAACCTGGTATTTCTTGGAGAAGATGTGATATTTGGGAGAAGTCTGGCATTTCTGGAAGAAAATGTCCTATTTGGGGGATAAAACAGGTATTTCTGGGTGAAAAGGTCCTATTTCAAGGGGGAAACCTGGTATTTCTTGGAGAAGATGTGATATATTTGGGAGAAATCTGGCATCTCTGGAAGAAATTGTCCTATTTGGGGGATAAAACAGGTATTTGTGGGTGAAAAGGTTTTATTTCAAGGGGGAAACCTGGTATTTCTTGGAGAAGATGTGATATATTTGGGAGAAATCTGGCATTTCTGGAAGAAAATGTCCTATTTGGGGATAAAACAGGTGTTTCTGGGTGAAAAGGTCCTATTTCAAGGGGGAAACCTGGTATTTCTTGGAGAAGATGTGATATATTTGGGAGAAATCTGGCATTTCTGGAAGAAAATGTCCTATTTGGGGGGAGAAGGCTGGTATTTGTGGGAGAGAAGGTCCTATTTCAAGGGGGAAACCTGGTATTTTTTGGAGAAGATGTGACATATTTGGGAGAAATCTGGCATTTCTGGAAGATAATGTCCTATTTGGGGGATAAAACAGGTATTTGTGGGTGAAAAGGTCCTATTTCAAGGGGGAAACCTGGTATTTCTTGGAGAAGATGTGATATATTTGGGAGAAATCTGGCATCTCTGGAAGAAATTGTCCTATTTGGGGATAAAACAGGTATTTGTGGGTGAAAAGGTCCTATTTCAAGGGGGAAACCTGGTATTTCTTGGAGAAGATGTGATATATTTGGGAGAAATCTGGCATTTCTGGAAGAAATTGTCCTATTTGGGGGGAGAAGGCTGGTATTTGTGGGAGAAAAGGTCCTATTTCAGGAGGAAACCTGGTATTTCTTGGAGAAGATGTGATATATTTGGGAGAAATCTGGCATCTCTGGAAGAAAATGTCCTATTTGGGGGATAAAACAGGTATTTGTGGGTGAAAAGGTCCTATTTCAAGGGGGAAACCTGGTATTTCTTGGAGAAGATGTGATATATTTGGGAGAAATCTGGCATTTCTGGAAGAAAATGTCCTGTTTGGGGGATAAAACAGGTATTTCTGGGTGAAAAGGTCCTATTTCAAGGGGGAAACCTGGTATTTCTTGGAGAAGATGTGATATATTTGGGAGAAATCTGGCATTTCTGGAAGAGAATGTCCTATTCTGGGGATAAAACAGGTATTTCTGGGTGAAAAGGTCCTATTTCAAGGAGGAATCCTGGTATTTCTTGGAGAAGATGTGATATATTTGGGAGAAATCTGGCATTTCTGGAAGAAAATGTCCTATTTTGGGGGGAGAAGGCTGGTATTTGTGGGAGAAAAGGTCCTATTTCAGGAGGAAACCTGGTATTTCTTGGAGAAGATGTGATATATTTGGGAGAAATCTGGCATCTCTGGATGAAAATGTCCTATTTGGGGGATAAAACAGGTGTTTCTGGGTGAAAAGGTCCTATTTCAAGGGGGAAACCTGGTATTTCTTGGAGAAGATGTGATATATTTGGGAGAAATCTGGCATTTCTGGAAGAAAATGTCCTATTTGGGGGGAGAAAGCTGGTATTTGTGGGAGAAAAGGTCCTATTTCAGGAGGAAACCTGGTATTTCTTGGAGAAGATGTGATATATTTGGGAGAAATCTGGCATTTCTGGAAGAAAATGTCCTATTTTGGGGATAAAACAGGTATTTCTGGGTGAAAAGGTCCTATTTCAAGGGGGAAACCTGGTATTTCTTGGAGAAGATGTGATATATTTGGGAGAAATCTGGCATTTCTGTAAGAGAATGTCCTATTCTGGGGATAAAACAGGTATTTCTGGGTGAAAAGGTCCTATTTCAAGGAGGAATCCTGGTATTTCTTGGAGAAGATGTGATATATTTGGGAGAAATCTGGCATTTCTGGAAGCAACTGTCCTATTTTGGGGAGAAAACAGGTATTTGTGGGAGAAAAGGTCCTATTTCAAGGGGGAAACCTGGTATTTCTTGGAGAAGATGTGATATATTTGGGAGAAATCTGGCATTTCTGGAAGAAAATGTCCTATTTGGGGGATAAAACAGGTATTTGTGGGTGAAAAGGTCCTATTTCAAGGGGGAAACCTGGTATTTCTTGGAGAAGATGTGATATATTTGGGAGAAATCTGGCATTTCTGGAAGAAAATGTCCTATTTGGGGGATAAAACAGGTATTTCTGGGAGAAAAGGTCCTATTTCAAGGGGGAAACCTGGTATTTCTTGGAGAAGATGTGATATATTTGGGAGAAATCTGGCATCTCTGGAAGAAATTGTCCTATTTGGGGGATAAAACAGGTATTTGTGGGTGAAAAGGTCCTATTTCAAGGGGGAAACCTGGTATTTCTTGGAGAAGATGTGATATATTTGGGAGAAATCTGGCATTTCTGGAAGAAAATGTCCTATTTTGGGGATAAAACAGGCACTTCTGGGTGAAAAGGTCCTATTTCAAGGGGGAAACCTGGTATTTCTTGGAGAAGATGTGATATATTTGGGAGAAATCTGGCATTTCTGGAAGAAAGTGTCCTATTTGGGGGATAAAACAGGTATTTGTGGGAGAAAAGGTCCTATTTCAGGAGGAATCCTGGTATTTCTTGGAGAAGATGTGATATATTTGGGAGAAATCTGGCATTTCTGGAAGAAAATGTCCTATTTTGGGGGGAGAAGGCTGGTATTTGTGGGAGAAAAGGTCCTATTTCAGGAGGAAACCTGGTATTTCTTGGAGAAGATGTGATATATTTGGGAGAAATCTGGCATTTCTGGAAGAAAATGTCCTATTTGGGGGATAAAACAGGTATTTCTGGGTGAAAACGTCCTATTTCAAGGGGGAAACCTGGTATTTCTTGGAGAAGATGTGATATATTTGGGAGAAATCTGGCATTTCTGGAAGAAAATGTCCTATTTGGGGGGAGAAGACTGGTATTTGTGGGAGAAAAGGTCCTATTTCAGGAGGAATCCTGGTATTTCTTGGAGAAGATGTGATATATTTGGGAGAAATCTGGCATTTCTGGAAGAAAATGTCCTATTTGGGGGATAAAACAGGTATTTGTGGGTGAAAAGGTCCTATTTCAAGGGGGAAACCTGGTATTTCTTGGAGAAGATGTGATATATTTGGGAGAAATCTGGCATTTCTGGAAGAAAATGTCCTATTTGGGGGCAGAAGGCTGGTATTTGTGGGAGAAAAGGTCCTATTTCAAGGGGGAAACCTGGTATTTCTTGGAGAAGATGTGATATATTTGGGAGAAATCTGGCATTTCTGGAAGAAAATGTCCTATTTGGGGGATAAAACAGGTATTTCTGGGTGAAAAGGTCCTATTTCAAGGAGGAATCCTGGTATTTCTTGGAGAAGATGTGATATATTTGGGAGAAATCTGGCATTTCTGGAAGAAAATGTCCTATTTGGGGGATAAAACAGGTATTTCTGGGTGAAAAGGTCCTATTTCAAGGGGGAAACCTGGTATTTCTTGGAGAAGATGTGATATATTTGGGAGAAATCTGGCATTTCTGGAAGAAAATGTCCTATTTTGGGGATGAAACAGGTATTTCTGGGTGAAAAGGTCCTATTTCAAGGGGGAAACCTGGTATTTCTTGGAGAAGATGTGATATATTTGGGAGAAATCTGGCATTTCTGGAAGAAAATGTCCTATTTGGGGGATAAAACAGGTATTTCTGGGTGAAAAGGTCCTATTTCAAGGGGGAAACCTGGTATTTCTTGGAGAAGATGTGATATATTTGGGAGAAATCTGGCATTTCTGGAAGAGAATGTCCTATTTGGGGGATAAAACAGGTATTTGTGGGTGAAAAGGTCCTATTTCAAGGGGGAAACCTGGTATTTCTTGGAGAAGATGTGATATATTTGGGAGAAATCTGGCATTTCTGGAAGAAACTGTCCTATTTTGGGGATAAAACAGGCATTTCTGGGTGAAAAGGTCCTATTTCAAGGGGGAAACCTGGTATTTCTTGGAAAAGATGTGATATATTTGGGAGAAATCTGGCATTTCTGGAAGAAAATGTCCTATTTTTGGGATAAAACAGGCACTTCTGGGTGAAAAGGTCCTATTTCAAGGGGGAAACCTGGTATTTCTTGGAGAAGATGTGATATATTTGGGAGAAATCTGGCACTTCTGGAAGAAAATGTCCTATTTGGGGGGAGAAGGCTGGTATTTGTGGGAGAAAAGGTCCTATTTCAGGAGGAATCCTGGTATTTCTTGGAGAAGATGTGATATATTTGGGAGAAACCTGGCATTTCTGGAAGAAAATGTCCTATTTTGGGGATAAAACAGGTATTTGTGGGTGAAAAGGTCCTATTTCAAGGGGGAAACCTGGTATTTCTTGGAGAAGATGTGATATATTTGGGAGAAATCTGGCATTTCTGGAAGAAAATGTCCTATTTTGGGGATAAAACAGGTATTTCTGGGTGAAAAGGTCCTATTTCAAGGGGGAAACCTGGTATTTCTTGGAGAAGATGTGATATATTTGGGAGAAATCTGGCATTTCTGGAAGAAAATGTCCTATTTTGGGGATAAAACAGGTATTTGTGGGTGAAAAGGTCCTATTTGAAGGGGGAAACCTGGTATTTCTTGGAGAAGATGTTCTACATTTGGGAGAAATCTGGCATTTCTGGAAGAAAATGTCCTATTTTGGGGGGAGAAGGCTGGTATTTGTGGGAGAAAAGGTCCAATTTCAGGAGGAAACCTGGTATTTCTTGGATAAGATGTGATAGATTTGGGAGAAATCTGGCATTTCTGGAAGAAAATATCCTGTTTGGGGGATAAAACAGGTATTTGTGGGTGAAAAGGTCCTATTTCAAGGGGGAAACCTGGTATTTCTTGGAGAAGATGTTCTACATTTGGGAGAAATCTGGCATTTCTGGAAGAAAATGTCCTATTTGGGGGATAAAACAGGTATTTCTGGGTGAAAAGGTCCTATTTCAAGGGGGAAACCTGGTATTTCTTGGAGAAGATGTGATATATTTGGGAGAAATCTGGCATTTCTGGAAGAAAATGTCCTATTTGGGGGATAAAACAGGTATTTCTGGGTGAAAAGGTCCTATTTCAAGGGGGAAACCTGGTATTTCTTGGAGAAGATGTGATATATTTGGGAGAAATCTGGCATTTCTGGAAGAAAATGTCCTATTTTGGGGATGAAACAGGTATTTCTGGGTGAAAAGGTCCTATTTCAAGGGGGAAACCTGGTATTTCTTGGAGAAGATGTGATATATTTGGGAGAAATCTGGCATTTCTGGAAGAAAATGTCCTATTTGGGGGATAAAACAGGTATTTCTGGGTGAAAAGGTCCTATTTCAAGGGGGAAACCTGGTATTTCTTGGAGAAGATGTGATATATTTGGGAGAAATCTGGCATTTCTGGAAGAGAATGTCCTATTTGGGGGATAAAACAGGTATTTGTGGGTGAAAAGGTCCTATTTCAAGGGGGAAACCTGGTATTTCTTGGAGAAGATGTGATATATTTGGGAGAAATCTGGCATTTCTGGAAGAAAATGTCCTATTTTGGGGATAAAACAGGCATTTCTGGGTGAAAAGGTCCTATTTCAAGGGGGAAACCTGGTATTTCTTGGAAAAGATGTGATATATTTGGGAGAAATCTGGCATTTCTGGAAGAAAATGTCCTATTTTTGGGATAAAACAGGCACTTCTGGGTGAAAAGGTCCTATTTCAAGGGGGAAACCTGGTATTTCTTGGAGAAGATGTGATATATTTGGGAGAAATCTGGCATTTCTGGAAGAAAATGTCCTATTTGGGGGGAGAAGGCTGGTATTTGTGGGAGAAAAGGTCCTATTTCAGGAGGAATCCTGGTATTTCTTGGAGAAGATGTGATATATTTGGGAGAAACCTGGCATTTCTGGAAGAAAATGTCCTATTTTGGGGATAAAACAGGTATTTGTGGGTGAAAAGGTCCTATTTCAAGGGGGAAACCTGGTATTTCTTGGAGAAGATGTGATATATTTGGGAGAAATCTGGCATTTCTGGAAGAAAATGTCCTATTTTGGGGATAAAACAGGTATTTGTGGGTGAAAAGGTCCTATTTGAAGGGGGAAACCTGGTATTTCTTGGAGAAGATGTTCTACATTTGGGAGAAATCTGGCATTTCTGGAAGAAAATGTCCTATTTTGGGGGGAGAAGGCTGGTATTTGTGGGAGAAAAGGTCCAATTTCAGGAGGAAAGCTGGTATTTCTTGGATAAGATGTGATAGATTTGGGAGAAATCTGGCATTTCTGGAAGAAAATATCCTGTTTGGGGGATAAAACAGGTATTTCTGGGTGAAAAGGTCCTATTTCAAGGGGGAAACCTGGTATTTCTTGGAGAAGATGTTCTACATTTGGGAGAAATCTGGCATTTCTGGAAGAAAATATCCTATTTTGGGGGGAGAAGGCTGGTATTTGTGGGAGAAAAGGTCCTATTTCAGGAGGAAACCTGGTATTTCTTGGAGAAGATGTGATATTTGGGAGAAGTCTGGCATTTCTGGAAGAAAATGTCCTATTTTGGGGATCAAACAGGTATTTCTGGGTGAAAAGGTCCTATTTCAAGGGGGAAACCTGGTATTTCTTGGAGAAGATGTGATATATTTGGGAGAAATCTGGCATTTCTGGAAGAAAATGTCCCATTTGGGGGGAGAAGGCTGGTATTTGTGGGAGAAAAGGTCCTATTTCAGGAGGAAACTTGGTATTTCTTGGAGAAGATGTGATATATTTGGGAGAAATCTGGCATTTCTGGGAGAAAATGTCCTATTAGGGGGATAAAACAGGTATTTCTGGGTGAAAAGGTCCTATTTCAAGGGGGAAACCTGGTATTTCTTGGAGAAGATGTGATATATTTGGGAGAAATCTGGCATTTCTGGAAGAAAATGTCCTATTTGGGGGGGAGAAGGCTGGTATTTGTGGGAGAAAAGGTCGTATTTCAAGGGGGAAACCTGGTATTTCTTGGAGAAGATGTTCTACATTTGGGAGAAATCTGGCATTTCTGGAAGAAAATATCCTATTTTGGGGGGAGAAGGCTGGTATTTGTGGGAGAAAAGGTCCTATTTCAGGAGGAAACCTGGTATTTCTTGGAGAAGATGTGATATTTGGGAGAAGTCTGGCATTTCTGGAAGAAAATGTCCTATTTTGGGGATCAAACAGGTATTTCTGGGTGAAAAGGTCCTATTTCAAGGGGGAAACCTGGTATTTCTTGGAGAAGATGTGATATATTTGGGAGAAATCTGGCATTTCTGGAAGAAAATGTCCCATTTGGGGGGAGAAGGCTGGTATTTGTGGGAGAAAAGGTCCTATTTCAGGAGGAAACTTGGTATTTCTTGGAGAAGATGTGATATATTTGGGAGAAATCTGGCATTTCTGGGAGAAAATGTCCTATTAGGGGGATAAAACAGGTATTTCTGGGTGAAAAGGTCCTATTTCAAGGGGGAAACCTGGTATTTCTTGGAGAAGATGTGATATATTTGGGAGAAATCTGGCATTTCTGGAAGAAAATGTCCTATTTGGGGGGGAGAAGGCTGGTATTTGTGGGAGAAAAGGTCGTATTTCAAGGGGGAAACCTGGTATTTCTTGGAGAAGATGTGATATATTTGGGAGAAATCTGGCATTTCTGGAAGAAAATGTCCTATTTGGGGGATAAAACAGGTATTTCTGGGTGAAAAGGTCCTATTTCAAGGGGGAAACCTGGTATTTCTTGGAAAAGATGTGATATATTTGGGAGAAATCTGGCATCTCTGGAAGAAACTGTCCTATTTGGGGGATAAAACAGGCATTTCTGGGTGAAAAGGTCCTATTTCAAGGGGGAAACCTGGTATTTCTTGGAGAAGATGTGATATATTTGGGAGAAATCTGGCATTTCTGGAAGAAAATGTCCTATTTGGGGGATAAAACAGGTATTTCTGGGTGAAAAGGTCCTATTTCAAGGAGGAATCCTGGTATTTCTTGGAGAAGATGTGATATATTTGGGAGAAATCTGGCATTTCTGGAAGAAAATGTCCTATTTGGGAGGAGAAGGCTGGTATTTCTGGGTGAAAAGGTCCTATTTCAAGGGGGAAACCTGGTATTTCTTGGAGAAGATGTTCTACATTTGGGAGAAATCTGGCATCTCTGGAAGAAAATGTCCTATTTGGGGATAAAACAGGTGTTTCTGGGTGAAAAGGTCCTATTTCAAGGGGGAAACCTGGTATTTCTTGGAGAAGATGTGATATATTTGGGAGAAATCTGGCATTTCTGGAAGAAAATGTCCTATTTGGGGGATAAAACAGGTATTTCTGGGTGAAAAGGTCCTATTTCAAGGGGGAAACCTGGTATTTCTTGGAGAAGATGTGATATATTTGGGAGAAATCTGGCATTTCTGGAAGAAAATATCCTATTTGGGGGGAGAAGGCTGGTATTTGTGGGAGAAAAGGTCCTATTTCAAGCGGGAAACCTGGTATTTCTTGGAGAAGATGTGATCTATTTGGGAGAAACCTGGCATTTCTGGAAGAAAATGTCCTATTTTGGGGATAAAACAGGTATTTGTGGGTGAAAAGGTCCTATTTCAAGGGGGAAACCTGGTATTTCTTGGAGAAGATGTGATATATTTGGGAGAAATCTGGCATTTCTGGAAGAAAATGTCCTATTTGGGGGATAAAACAGGTATTTCTGGGTGAAAAGGTCCTATTTGAAGGGGGAAACCTGGTATTTCTTGGAGAAGATGTGATATATTTGGGAGAAATCTGGCATTTCTGGAAGAAAATGTCCTATTTTGGGGATAAAACAAGTATTTGTGGGTGAAAAGGTCCTATTTCAAGGGGGAAACCTGGTATTTCTTGGAGAAGATGTTCTACATTTGGGAGAAATCTGGCATTTCTGGAAGAAAATGTCCTATTTTGGGTGATAAAACAGGTATTTCTGGGTGAAAAGGTCCTATTTCAAGGGGGAAACCTGGTATTTCTTGGAGAAGATGTGATATATTTGGGAGAAATCTGGCATTTCTGGAAGAAAATGTCCTATTTGGGGGATAGAACAGGCACTTCTGGGTGAAAAGGTCCTATTTCAAGGGGGAAACCTGGTATTTCTTGGAGAAGATGTGATATGTTTGGGAGAAATCTGGCATTTCTGGAAGAAAATGTCCTATTTGGGGGATAAAACAGGCATTTCTGGGTGAAAAGGTCCTATTTCAAGCGGGAAACCTGGTATTTCTTGGAGAAGATGTGATATATTTGGGAGAAATGTGGCATTTCTGGAAGAAAATGTCCTATTTGGGGGGAGAAGGCAGGTATTTGTGGGAGAAAAGGTCCTATTTCAGGAGGAATTCTTGTATTTCTTGGAGAAGATGTGATATATTTGGGAGAAATCTGGCATTTCTGGAAGAAAATGTCCTATTGGGGGGATAAAACAGGTATTTCTGGGTGAAAAGGTCCTATTTCAAGGGGGAAACCTGGTATTTCTTGGAGAAGATGTGATATGTTTGGGAGAAACCTGGCATTTCTGGAAGAAAATGTCCTATTTTGGGGATAAAACAGGTATTTGTGGGTGAAAAGGTCCTATTTCAAGGGGGAAACCTGGTATTTCTTGGAGAAGATGTTCTACATTTGGGAGAAATCTGGCATTTCTGGAAGGAAATGTCCTATTTGGGGGATAAAACAGGTATTTGTGGGTGAAAAGGTCCTATTTCAAGGGGGAAACCTGGTATTTCTTGGAGAAGATGTGATATATTTGGGAGAAATCTGGCATTTCTGGAAGAAAATATCCTATTTGGGGGGAGAAGGCTGGTATTTGTGGGAGAAAAGGTCCTATTTCAAACGGGAAACCTGGTATTTCTTGGAGAAGATGTGATATATTTGGGAGAAATCTGGCATTTCTGGAAGAAAATGTCCTGTTTGGGGGATAAAACAGGTATTTCTGGGTGAAAAGGTCCTATTTCAAGGGGGAAACCTAGTATTTCTTGGAGAAGATGTGATATATTTGGGAGAAATCTGGCATCTCTGGAAGAAATTGTCCTATTTGGGTGATAAAACAGGTATTTGTGGGTGAAAAGGTCCTATTTCAAGGGAGAAACCTGGTATTTCTTGGAGAAGATGTGATATATTTGGGAGAAATCTGGCATTTCTGGAAGAAAATGTCCTATTTGGGGGATAAAACAGGTATTTGTGGGTGAAAAGGTCCTATTTCAAGGGGGAAACCTGGTATTTCTTGGAGAAGATGTGATATATTTGGGAGAAATCTGGCATTTCTGGAAGAAAATGTCCTATTTGGGGGATAAAACAGGTATTTCTGGGTGAAAAGGTCCTATTTCAAGGGGGAAACCTGGTATTTCTTGGAGAAGATGTGATATATTTGGGAGAAATCTGGCATTTCTGGAAGAAAATGTCCTATTTGGGGGATAAAACAGGTCTTTCTGGGTGAAAAGGTCCTATTTCAAGGGGGAAACCTGGTATTTCTTGGAGAAGATGTTCTACATTCGGGAGAAATCTGGCATTTCTGGAAGAAAACGTCCTATTTGGGGGATAAAACAGGTATTTGTGGGTGAAAAGGTCCTATTTCAAGGGGAAACCTGGTATTTCTTGGAGAAGATGTTCTACATTCGGGAGAAATCTGGCATTTCTGGAAGAAAATGTCCTATTTTGGGGATAAAACAGGTATTTGTGGGTGAAAAGGTCCTATTTCAAGGGGAAACCTGGTATTTCTTGGAGAAGATGTGATATATTTGGGAGAAATTTGGCATTTCTGGAAGAAAATGTCCTATTTGGGGGATAATACAGGTATTTGTGGGTGAAAAGGTCCTATTTCAAGGGGGAAAGCTGGTATTTCTTGGAGAAGATATGATATGTTTGGGAGAAATCTGGCATTTCTGGAAGAAAATGTCCTATTTGGGGGATAAAACAGGCATTTCTGGGTGAAAAGGTCCTATTTGAAGGGGGAAACCTGGTATTTCTTGGAGAAGATGTGATATGTTTGGGAGAAATCTGGCATTTCTGGAAGAAAATGTCCTATTTGGGGGGAGAAGGCTGGTATTTGTGGGAGAGAAGGTCCTATTTCAAGGGGAAACCTGGTATTTCTTGGAGAAGATGTGACATACTTGGGAGAAATCTGGCATTTCTGGAAGAAAATGTCCTATTTGGGGGATAAAACAGGTATTTCTGGGTGAAAAGGTCCTATTTCAAGGGGGAAACCTGGTATTTCTTGGAGAAGATGTGATATATTTGGGAGAAATCTGGCATTTCTGGAAGAAAATGTCCTATCTGGGGGAGAAGGCTGGTATTTGTGGGAGAAAAGGTCCTATTTCAGGAGGAATCCTGGTATTTCTTGGAGAAGATGTGATATATTTGGGAGAAATCTGGCATTTCTGGAAGAAAATGTCCTATTTGGGGGATAAACAGGTATTTCTGGGTGAAAAGGTCCTATTTCAAGGGGGAAACCTGGTATTTCTTGGAGAAGATGTGATATAATTTGGGAGAAATCTGGCATTTCTGGAAGAAAATGTCCTATTTGGGGGGAGAAGGCTGGTATTTGTGGGAGAGAAGGTCCTATTTCAAGGGGGAAACCTGGTATTTCTTGGAGAAGATGTGACATATTTGGGAGAAATCTGGCATTTCTGGAAGAAAATGTCCTATTTGGTGGATAAAACAGGTATTTCTGGGTGAAAAGGTCCTATTTCAAGGGGGAAACCTGTATTTCTTGGAGAAGATGTGATATATTTGGGAGAAATCTGGCATTTCTGGAAGAAAATGTCCTATTTGGGGGGAGAAGGCTGGTATTTGTGGGAGAAAAGGTCCTATTTCAGGAGGAATCCAGGTATTTCTTGGAGAAGATGTGATATATTTGGGGAGAAATCTGGCATTTCTGGAAGAAAATGTCCTATTTGGGGGAGAAGGCTGGTATTTGTGGGAGAAAAGGTCCTATTTCAGGAGGAATCCAGGTATTTCTTGGAGAAGATGTGATATATTTGGGAGAAATCTGGCATTTCTGGAAGAAAATGTCCTATTTTGGGGATAAAACAGGTTTTTCTGGGTGAAAAGGTCCTAGTTCAAGGGGGAAACCTCGTATTTCTTGGAGAAGATGTGATATATTTGGGAGGAATCTGGCATGTCTGGAAGAAAATGTCCTATTTTGGGATAAAACAGGTATTTGTGGGTGAAAAGGTCCTATTTCAAGGGGAAACCTGGTATTTCTTGGAGAAGATGTGATATATTTGGGAGAAATCTGGCATTTCTGGAAGAAAATGTCCTATTTGGGGGATAAAACAGGTATTTGTGGGTGAAAAGGTCCTATTTCAAGGGGGAAACCTGGTATTTCTTGGAGAAGATGTTCTACATTTGGGAGAAATCTGGCATTTCTGGAAGAAAATGTCCTATTTGGGGATAAAACAGGTATTTGTGGGTGAAAAGGTCCTATTTCAAGGGGAAACCTGGTATTTCTTGGAGAAGATGTGATCTATTTGGGAGAAATCTGGCATTTCTGGAAGAAAATGTCCTATTTGGGGGATAAAACAGGTCTTTCTGGGTGAAAAGGTCCTATTTGAAGGGGGAAACCTGGTATTTCTTGGAGAAGATGTGACATATTTGGGAGAAATCTGGCATTTCTGGAAGAAAACGTCCTATTTTGGGGATCAAACAGGTATTTTGTGGGTGAAAAGGTCCTATTTCAGGAGGAATCCTGGTATTTCTTGGAGAAGATGTGATATATTTGGGAGAAATCTGGCATTTCTGGCAGAAAATGTCCTATTTGGGGGATAAAACAGGTATTTGTGGGTGAAAAGGTCCTATTTCAAGGGGGAAACCTGGTATTTCTTGGAGAAGATGTGATATATTTGGGAGAAATCTGGCATTTCTGGAAGAAAATGTCCTATTTGGGGGATAAAACAGGTATTTGTGGGTGAAAAGGTCCTATTTCAAGGGGGAACCTGGTATTTCTTGGAGAAGATGTTCTACATTCGGGAGAAATCTGGCATTTCTGGAAGAAAATGTCCTATTTTGGGGATAAAACAGGTATTTGTGGGTGAAAAGGTCCTATTTCAAGGGGGAAACCTGGTATTTCTTGGAGAAGATGTGATATATTTGGGAGAAATCTGGCATTTCTGGAAGAAAATGTCCTATTTGGGGGGATAAAACAGGTATTTGTGGTGAAAAGGTCCTATTTCAAGGGGGAAACCTGGTATTTCTTGGAGAAGATGTGATATGTTTGGGAGAAATCTGGCATTTCTGGAAGAAAATGTCCTATTTGGGGGATAAAACAGGCATTTCTGGGTGAAAAGGTCCTATTTCAAGGGGGAAACCTGGTATTTCTTGGAGAAGATGTGATATATTTGGGAGAAATCTGGCATTTCTGGAAGAAAATGTCCTATTTGGGGGAGAAGGCTGGTATTTGTGGGAGAGAAGGTCCTATTTCAAGGGGGAAACCTGGTATTTCTTGGAGAAGATGTGATATATTTGGGAGAAATCTGGCATTTCTGGAAGAAAATGTCCTATTTGGGGGATAAAACACGTATTTCTGGGTGAAAAGGTCCTATTTCAAGGGGGAAACCTGGTATTTCTTGGAGAAGATGTGATATATTTGGGAGAAATCTGGCATTTCTGGAAGAAAATGTCCTATTTGGGGATAAAACAGGCATTTCTGGGTGAAAAGGTCCTATTTCAAGGGGGAAACCTGGTATTTCTTGGAGAAGATGTGATATATTTGGGAGAAATCTGGCATTTCTGGAAGAAAATGTCCTATTTGGGGGGAGAGGCTGGTATTTGTGGGAGAAAAGGTCCTATTTCAGGAGGAAACCTGGTATTTTCTTGGAGAAGATGTGATATATTTGGGAGAAATCTGGCATTTCTGGAAGAAAATGTCCTATTTGGGGGATAGAACAGGCACTTCTGGGTGAAAAGGTCCTATTTCAAGGGGAAACCTGGTATTTCTTGGAGAAGATGTGATATATTTGGGAGAAATCTGGCATTTCTGGAAGAAAATGTCCTATTTGGGGATAAAACAGGTTTTTCTGGGTGAAAAGGTCCTAGTTCAAGGGGGAAACCTGGTATTTCTTGGAGAAGATGTGACATATTTGGGAGAAATCTGGCATTTCTGGAAGAAAATGTCCTATTTTGGGGATAAAACAGGTATTTGTGGGTGAAAAGGTCCTATTTCAAGGGGGAAACCTGGTATTTCTTGGAGAAGATGTGACATATTTGGGAGAAATCTGGCATTTCTGGAAGAAAATGTCCTATTCTGGGGATAAAACAGGTATTTCTGGGTGAAAAGGTCCTATTTCAAGGGGGAAACCTGGTATTTCTTGGAGAAGATGTGATATATTTGGGAGAAATCTGGCATGTCTGGAAGAAAATGTCCTATTTTGGGGGATAAAACAGGTATTTGTGGGTGAAAAGGTCCTATTTCAAGGGGGAAACCTGGTATTTCTTGGAGAAGATGTGATATATTTGGGAGAAATCTGGCATTTCTGGAAGAAAATGTCCTATTTGGGAGGAGAAGGCTGGTACTTTTGGGTGAAAAGGTCCTATTTCAAGGGGGAAACCTGGTATTTCTTGGAGAAGATGTGATATATTTGGGAGAAATCTGGCATTTCTGGAAGAAAATGTCCTATTTGGGGGATAAAACAGGTATTTGTGGGTGAAAAGGTCCTATTTCAAGGAGGAATCCTGGTATTTCTTGGAGAAGATGTTCTATATTTGGGAGAAATCTGGCATTTCTGGAAGAAAATGTCCCATTTGGGGGATAAAACAGGTATTTCTGGGTGAAAAGGTCCTATTTCAAGGGGGAAACCTGGTATTTCTTGGAGAAGATGTGATATATTTGGGAGAAATCTGGCATTTCTGGAAGAAAATGTCCTATTTGGTGGATAAAACAGTTATTTCTGGGTGAAAAGGTCCTATTTCAAGGGGAAACCTGGTATTTCTTGGAGAAGATGTGATATATTTGGGAGAAATCTGGCATTTCTGGAAGAAAATGTCCTATTTGGGGGGAGAAGGCTGGTATTTGTGGGAGAAAAGGTCCTATTTCAGGAGGAATCCTGGTATTTCTTGGAGAAGATGTGATATATTTGGGAGAAATCTGGCATTTCTGGAAGAAAATGTCCTATTTGGGGGGAGAAGGCTGGTATTTCGTGGGAGAAAAGGTCCTATTTCAAGGGGGAAACCTGGTATTTCTTGGAGAAGATGTGATATATTTGGGAGAAATCTGGCATTTCTGGAAGAAAATGTCCTATTTTGGGGATAAAACAGGTTTTTCTGGGTGAAAAGGTCCTAGTTCAAGGGGGAAACCTGGTATTTCTTGGAGAAGATCTGATATATTTGGGAGAAATCTGGCATTTCTGGAAGAAAATGTCCTATTTGGGGATAAAACAGGTATTTCTGGGTGAAAAGGTCCTATTTCAAGGGGGAAACCTGGTATTTCTTGGAGAAGATGTGACATATTTGGGAGAAATCTGGCATTTCTGGAAGAAAATGTCCTATTTGGGGGATAAAACAGGTATTTGTGGGTGAAAAGGTCCTATTTCAAGGGGGAAACCTGGTATTTCTTGGAGAAGATGTGATATATTTGGGAGAAATCTGGCATTTCTGGAAGAAAATGTCCTATTTGGGGATAAAACAGGTATTTGTGGGTGAAAAGGTCCTATTTCAAGGGGGAAACCTGGTATTTCTTGGAGAAGATGTGATATATTTGGGAGAAATCTGGCATTTCTGGAAGAACATGTCCTATTTGGGGGATAAAACACGTATTTCTGGGTGAAAAGGTCCTATTTCAAGGAGGAATCCTGGTATTTCTTGGAGAAGATGTGATATATTTGGGAGAAATCTGGCATTTCTGCAAGAAAATGTCCTATTTGGGGGATAAAACAGGTATTTGTGGGTGAAAAGGTCCTATTTCAAGGGGAAACCTAGTATTTCTTGGAGAAGATGTGATATATTTGGAGAAATCTGGCATCTCTGGAAGAAAATGTCCTATTTGGGGGATAAAACAGGTATTTGTGGGTGAAAAGGTCCTATTTCAAGGGGGAAACCTGGTATTTCTTGGAGAAGATGTGATATATTGGGAGAAATCTGGCATTTCTGGAAGAAAATGTCCTATTTGGGGGATAAAACAGGTATTTGTGGGTGAAAAGGTCCTATTTCAAGGGGGAAACCTGGTATTTCTTGGAGAAGATGTTCTACATTTGGGAGAAATCTGGCATTTCTGGAAGAAAATGTCCTATTTTGGGGGGAGAAGGCTGGTATTTGTGGGAGAAAAGGTCCAATTTCAGGAGGAAACCTGGTATTTCTTGGATAAGATGTGATAGATTTGGGAGAAATCTGGCATTTCTGGAAGAAACTGTCCTATTCTGGGGATCAAACAGGCATTTCTGGGTGAAAAGGTCCTATTTCAAGGGGGAAACCTGGTATTTCTTGGAGAAGATGTGATATATTTGGGAGAAATCTGGCATTTCTGGAGCATTTCTGGAAGAAAATGTCCTATTTGGGGGATAAAACAGGTATTTGTGGGTGAAAAGGTCCTATTTCAAGGAGGAATCCTGGTATTTCTTGGAGAAGATGTTCTATATTTGGGAGAAATCTGGCATTTCTGGAAGAAAATGTCCCATTTGGGGGATAAAACAGGTATTTCTGGGTGAAAAGGTCCTATTTCAAGGGGGAAACCTGGTATTTCTTGGAGAAGATGTGATATATTTGGGAGAAATCTGGCATTTCTGGAAGAAACTGTCCTATTTGGGGGATAAAAGAGGT
>CM059460.1:38864004-39013633 GCA_030408155.1 Lophura swinhoii
GAAATAGGACCTTTTCAACCAGAAATGCCTGTTTTATCCCCAAAATAGGCCATTTTCTTCCAGAAATGCCAGATTTCTCCCAAATATATCACATCTTCTCCAAGAAATACCAGGTTTCCCCCTTGAAATAGGACCTTTTCACCCAGAAGTGCCTGTTTTATCCCCAAAATAGGACATTTTCTTCCAGAAATGCCAGATTTCTCCCAAATATATCACATCTTCTCCAAGAAATACCAGGTTTCCCCCTGGAAATAGGACCTTTTCACCCAGAAATACCTGTTTTATCCCCCAAATAGGACATTTTCTTCCAGAAATGCCAGATTTCTCCCAAATATAGAACATCTTCTCCAAGAAATACCAGGATTCCTCCTTGAAATAGGACCTTTTCACCCACAAATACCTGTTTTATCCCCCAAATAGGACATTTTCTTCCAGAAATGCCAGATTTCTCCCAAATATATCACATCTTCTCCAAGAAATACCAGGTTTCCCCCTTGAAATAGGACCTTTTCACCCAAAAGTACCAGCCTTCTCCTCCCAAATAGGACATTTTCTTCCAGAAATGCCAGATTTCTCCAAATATATCACATCTTCTCCAAGAAATACCAGGTTTCCCCCTTGAAATAGGATCTTTTCACCCAGAAATGCCTGCTTTATCCCCAAAACAGGACATTTTCTTCCAGAAATGCCAGATTTCTCCCAAATATATCACATCTTCTCCAAGAAATACCAGGTTTCCCCTTGAAATAGGACCTTTTCACCCACAAATACCTGTTTTATCCCCCAAAATAGGACATTTTCTTCCAGACATGCCAGATTTCTCCCAAATATATCACATCTTCTCCAAGAAATACCAGGTTTCCCCCTTGAAATAGGACCTTTTCACCCACAAATACCTGTTTTATCCCCCAAATAGGACATTTTCTTCCAGAAATGCCAGATTTCTCCCAAATATATCACATCTTCTCCAAGAAATACCAGGTTTCCCCCTTGAAATAGGACCTTTTCACCCAGAAGTGCCTGTTTTATCCCCAAATAGGACATTTTCTTCCAGAAATGCCAGATTTCTCCCAAATATATCACATCTTCTCCAAGAAATACCAGGTTTCCCCCTTGAACTAGGACCTTTTCACCCAGAAAAACCTGTTTAATCCCCAAAATAGGACATTTTCTTCCAGAAATGCCAGATTTCTCCCAAATATATCACTTCTTCTCCAAGAAATACCAGGTTTCCCCCTTGAAATAGGACCTTTTCACCCAGAAATACCTGTTTTATCCCCAAATAGGACATTTTCTTCCAGAAATGCCAGATTTCTCCCAAATATATCACATCTTCTCCAAGAAATACCAGGTTTCCTCCTGAAATAGGACCTTTTCTCCCACAAATACCAGCCTTCTCCCCCAAATAGGACATTTTCTTCCAGAAATGCCAGATTTCTCCCAAATATATCACATCTTCTCCAAGAAATACCAGGTTTCCCCCTTGAAATAGGACCTTTACACCCAGAAATACCTGTTTTATCCCCAAAATAGGACATTTTCTTCCAGAAATGCCAGATTTCTCCCAAATATATCACATCTTCTCCAAGAAATACCAGGTTTCCCCCTTGAAATAGGACCTTTTCACCCACAAATACCAGCCTTCTCCCCCCAAATAGGACATTTTCTTCCAGAAATGCCAGATTTCTCCCAAATATATCACATCTTCTCCAAGAAATACCAGGTTTCCCCCTTGAAATAGGACCTTTTCACCCAGAAATACCTGTTTTATCCCCAAATAGGACATTTTCTTCCAGAAATGCCAGATTTCTCCCAAACATATCACATCTTCTCCAAGAAATACCAGGTTTCCCCCTTGAAATAGGACCTTTTCACCCACAAATACCTGTATTATCCCCCAATAGGACATTTTCTTCCAGAAATGCCAGATTTCTCCCAAATATATCACATCTTCTCCAAGAAATACCAGGTTTCCCCCTTGAAATAGGACCTTTTCACCCACAAATACCTGTTTTATCCCAAAATAGGACATTTTCTTCCAGAAATGCCAGATTTCTCCCGAATGTAGAACATCTTCTCCAAGAAATACTAGGTTTCCCCCTTGAAATAGGACCTTTTCACCACAAATACCTGTTTTATCCCCCAAATAGGACATTTTCTTCCAGAAATGCCAGATTTCTCCCAAATATATCACATCTTCTCCAAGAAATACCAGGTTTCCCCTTGAAATAGGACCTTTTCACCCAGAAATACCTGTTTTATCCCCCAAATAGGACATTTTCTGCCAGAGATGCCAGATTTCTCCCAAATATATCACATCTTCTCCAAGAAATACCAGGATTCCTCCTGAAATAGGACCTTTTCACCCACAAATACCTGTTTGATCCCCAAAATAGGACGTTTTCTTCCAGAAATGCCAGATTTCTCCCAAATATGTCACATCTTCTCCAAGAAATACCAGGTTTCCCCCTTGAAATAGGACCTTTTCACCCACAAATACCTGTTTTATCCCCCAAATAGGACATTTTCTGCCAGAAATGCCAGATTTCTCCCAAATGTAGAACATCTTCTCCAAGAAATACCAGGTTTCCCCTTGAAATAGGACCTTTTCACCCACAAATACCTGTTTTATCCCCCAAATAGGACATTTTCTTCCAGAAATGCCAGATTTCTCCCAAATATATCCCATCTTCTCCAAGAAATACCAGGTTTCCCCCTTGAAATAGGACCTTTTCACCCACAAATACCTGTTTTATCACCCAAATAGGACAATTTCTTCCAGAGATGCCAGATTTCTCCCAAATATATCACATCTTCTCCAAGAAATACTAGGTTTCCCCCTTGAAATAGGACCTTTTCACCCACAAATACCTGTTTTATCCCCCAAACAGGACATTTTCTTCCAGAGATGCCAGATTTCTCCCAAATATATCACATCTTCTCCAAGAAATACCAGGTTTCCCCCTTGAAATAGGACCTTTTCACCCACAAATACCTCTTTTATCCCCCAAATAGGACATTTTCTTCCAGAAATGCCAGATTTCTCCCAAATATATCACATCTTCTCCAAGAAATACCAGGTTTCCCCCTTGAAATAGGACCTTTTCACCCACAAATACCTGTTTTATCCCCAAAATAGGACATTTTCTTCCAGAAATGCCAGGTTTCTCCCAAATATATCACATCTTCTCCAAGAAATACCAGGTTTCCCCTTGAAATAGGACCTTTTCACCCACAAATACCTGTTTTATCCCCCAAATAGGACATTTTCTTCCAGACATGCCAGATTTCTCCCAAATATATCACATCTTCTCCAAGAAATACCAGGTTTCCCCCTTGAAATAGGACCTTTTCACCCACAAATACCTGTTTTATCCCCAAAATAGGACATTTTCTTCCAGAAATGCCAGATTTCTCCCAAATATATCACATCTTCTCCAAGAAATACCAGGATTCCTCCTGAAATAGGACCTTTTCTCCCACAAATACCAGCCTTCTCCCCCCAAATAGGACATATTCTTCCAGAAATGCCAGATTTCTCCCAAATATATCACATCTTCTCCAAGAAATACCAGGTTTCCCCCTTGAAATAGGACCTTTTCACCCACAAATACCTGTTTTATCCCCAAAATAGGACATTTTCTTCCAGAAATGCCAGATTTCTCCCAAATATATCACATCTTCTCCAAGAAATACAAGAATTCCTCCTGAAATAGGACCTTTTCACCCACAAATACCTGCCTTCTCCCCCCAAATAGGACATTTTCTTCCAGAAATGCCAGATTTCTCCCAAATATATCACATCTTCTCCAAGAAATACCAGGTTTCCTCCTTGAAATAGGACCTTTTCACCCACAAATAACTGTTTTATCCCCCAAATAGGACATTTTCTTCCAGAAATGCCAGATTTCTCCCAAATATATCACATCTTCTCCAAGAAATACCAGGTTTCCCCCTTGAAATAGGACCTTTTCACCCAGAAATGCCTGTTTTATCCCCAAAATAGGACATTTTCTTCCAGAAATGCCAGATTTCTCCCAAATATATCACATCTTCTCTAAGAAATACCAGGTTTCCCCCTTGAAATAGGACCTTTTCACCCACAAATACCTGTTTCATCCCCCAAATAGGACATTTTCTTCCAGAAATGCCAGATTTCTCCCAAATATATCACATCATCTCTAAGAAATACCAGGTTTCCCCCTTGAAATAGGACCTTTTCACCCACAAATACCTGTTTTATCCCCCAAATAGGACAATTTCTTCCAGAGATGCCAGATTTCTCCCAAATATATCACATCTTCTCCAAGAAATACCAGGTTTCCCCCTTGAAATAGGACCTTTTCTCCCACAAATACCAGCCTTCTCCCCCCAAATAGGACATGTTCTTCCAGAAATGCCAGATTTCTCCCAAATATATCACATCTTCTCCAAGAAATACCAGGTTTCCCCCTTGAAATAGGACCTTTTCACCCAGAAGTGCCTGTTTTATCCCAAAAATAGGACAGTTTCTTCCAGAAATGCCAGATTTCTCCCAAATATATCACATCTTCTCCAAGAAATACCAGGTTTCCCCCTTGAAATAGGACCTTTTCACCCACAAATACCTGTTTTATCCCCAGAATAGGACATTCTCTTCCAGAAATGCCAGATTTCTCCCAAATATATCACATCTTCTCCAAGAAATACCAGGTTTCCCCCTTGAAATAGGACCTTTTCACCCAGAAATACCTGTTTTATCCCCCAAATAGGACATTTTCTTCCAGAAATGCCAGATTTCTCCCAAATATATCACATCTTCTCCAAGAAATACCAGGTTTCCCCCTTGAAATAGGACCTTTTCACCCAGAAATACCTGTTTTATCCCCCAAATAGGACATTTTCTTCCAGAAATGCCAGATTTCTCCCAAATATATCACATCTTCTCCAAGAAATACCAGGTTTCCCCCTTGAAATAGGACCTTTTCACCCACAAATACCTGTTTTATCCCCAAAATAGGACATTTTCTTCCAGAAATGCCAGATTTCTCCCAAATATATCACATCTTCTCCAAGAAATACCAGGTTTCCCGCTTGAAATAGGACCTTTTCTCCCACAAATACCAGCCTTCTCCCCCCAAATAGGATATTTTCTTCCAGAAATGCCAGATTTCTCCCAAATATATCACATCTTCTCCAAGAAATACCAGGATTCCCCCTTGAAATAGGACCTTTTCACCCAGAAATACCTGTATTATCCCCCAAATAGGACATTTTCTTCCAGAAATGCCAGATTTCTCCCAAATATATCACATCTTCTCCAAGAAATACCAGGTTTCCCGCTTGAAATAGGACCTTTTCTCCCACAAATACCAGCCTTCTCCCCCCAAATAGGATATTTTCTTCCAGAAATGCCAGATTTCTCCCAAATATATCACATCTTCTCCAAGAAATACCAGGATTCCTCCTTGAAATAGGACCTTTTCACCCAGAAATACCTGTTTTATCCCCCAAATAGGACAGTTTCTTCCAGAAATGCCAGATTTCTCCCAAATATATCACATCTTCTCCAAGAAATACCAGGTTTCCCCCTTGAAATAGGACCTTTTCACCCACAAATACCTCTTTTACCCCCAAAATAGGACATTTTCTTCCAGAAATGCCAGATTTCTCCCAAATATATCACATCTTCTCCAAGAAATACCAGGTTTCCCCCTTGAAATAGGACCTTTTCAACCAGAAATGCCTGTTTTATCCCCCAAATAGGACATTTTCTTCCAGAAATGCCAGATTTCTCCCAAATATATCACATCTTCTCCAAGAAATACCAGGTTTCCCCCTTGAAATAGGACCTTTTCACACAGAAATACCTGTTTAATCCCCAAAATAGGACATTTTCTTCCAGAAATGCCAGGTTTCTCCCAAATATATGACATCTTCTCCAAGAAATACCAGGTTTCCTCCTGAAATAGGACCTTTTCACCCACAAATACCAGCCTTCTCCCCCCAAATAGGATATTTTCTTCCAGAAATGCCAGATTTCTCCCAAATATATCACATCTTCTCCAAGAAATACCAGGATTCCTCCTTGAAATAGGACCTTTTCTCCCACAAATACCAGCCTTCTCCCCCCGAATAGGACATTTTCTTCCAGAAATGCCAGATTTCTCCCAAATATATCACATCTTCTCCAAGAAATACCAGGTTTCCCCCTTGAAATAGGACCTTTTCACCCAGAAATACCTGTTTTATCCCCAAAATGGGACATTTTCTTCCGGAAATGCCACATTTCTCCCAAATATATCACATCTTCCCCAAGAAATACCAGGTTTCCCCCTTGAAATAGGACCTTTTCACCCAGAAATGCCTGTTTGATCCCCAGAATAGGACATTTTCTTCCAGAAATGCCAGATTTCTCCCAAATATATCACATCTTCTCCAAGAAATACCAGGTTTCCCCCTTGAAATAGGACCTTTTCACCCAGAAATACCTGTTTTATCCCCAGAATAGGACATGTTCTTCCAGAAATGCCAGATTTCTCCCAAATATATCACATCTTCTCCAAGAAATACCAGGATTCCTCCTTGAAATAGGACCTTTTCACCCACAAATACCTGTTTTATCCCCAAAATAGGACATTTTCTTCCAGAAATGCCAGATTTCTCCCAAATGTAGAACATCTTCTCCAAGAAATACCAGGTTTCCCCTTGAAATAGGACCTTTTCACCCACAAATACCTGTTTTATCCCCCAAATAGGACAATTTCTTCCAGAGATGCCAGATTTCTCCCAAATATATCACATCTTCTCCAAGAAATACTAGGTTTCCCCCTTGAAATAGGACCTTTTCACCCACAAATACCTGTTTTATCCCCCAAATAGGACATTTTCTTCCAGAAATGCCAGATTTCTCCCAAATATGTCACATCTTCTCCAAGAAATACCAGGTTTCCCCTTGAAATAGGACCTTTTCACCCACAAATACCTGTTTTATCCCCCAAATAGGACAGTTTCTTCCAGACATGCCAGATTTCTCCAAATATATCACATCTTCTCCAAGAAATACCAGGTTTCCCCTTGAAATAGGACCTTTTCACCCACAAATACCTGTTTTATCCCCAAATAGGACATTTTCTTCCAGAAATGCCAGATTTCTCCCAAATAGATCACATCTTCTCCAAGAAATACCAGGTTTCCCCCTTGAAATAGGGCCTTTTCACCCACAAATACCTGTTTTATCCCCCAAATAGGACATTTTCTTGGAGAAATGCCAGATTTCTCCCAAATATATCACATCTTCTCCAAGAAATACCAGGTTTCCCCCTTGAAATAGGGCCTTTTCTCCCAGAAATACCTGTTTTATCCCCAAAATAGGACATTTTCTTCCAGAAATGCCAGATTTCTCCCAAATATATCACATCTTCTCCAAGAAATACCAGGTTTCCCCTTGAAATAGGACCTTTTCACCCACAAATACCTGTTTTATCCCCAAATAGGACATTTTCTTCCAGAAATGCCAGATTTCTCCCAAATATATCACATCTTCTCCAAGAAATACCAGGTTTCCCCCTTGAAATAGGGCCTTTTCACCTCGAAATACCTGTTTTATCCCCAAAATAGGACATTTTCTTCCAGAAATGCCAGATTTCTCCCAAATATATCACATCTTCTCCAAGAAATACCAGGTTTCCCCCTTGAAATAGGACCTTTTCACCCACAAATACCTGTTTTATCCCCAAAATAGGACATTCTCTTCCAGAAATGCCAGATTTCTCCCAAATATATCACATCTTCTCCAAGAAATACCAGGATTCCTTCTTGAAATAGGACCTTTTCACCCAGAAATACCTGTATTATCCCCCAAATAGGACATTTTCTTCCAGAAATGCCAGATTTCTCCCAAATATATCACATCTTCTCCAAGAAATACCAGGATTCCTCCTTGAAATAGGACCTTTTCACCCAGAAATACCTGTTTTATCCCCCAAATAGGACAGTTTCTTCCAGAAATGCCAGATTTCTCCCAAATATATCACATCTTCTCCAAGAAATACCAGGTTTCCCCCTTGAAATAGGACCTTTTCACCCACAAATACCTGTTTTATCCCCCAAGTAGGACATCTTCTTCCAGAAATGCCAGATTTCTCCCAAATATATCACATCTTCTCCAAGAAATACCAGGTTTCCCCCTTGAAATAGGACCTTTTCAACCAGAAATGCCTGTTTTATCCCCAAAATAGGACATTTTCTTCCAGAAATGCCAGATTTCTCCCAAATATATCACCTCTTCTCCAAGAAATACCAGGTTTCCCCCTTGAAATAGGACCTTTTCACCCACAAATACCTGTTTTATCCCCAAAATAGGACATTTTCTTCCAGAAATGCCCGGTTTCTCCCAAATATATGACATCTTCTCCAAGAAATACCAGGTTTCCTCCTGAAATAGGACCTTTTCACCCACAAATACCAGCCTTCTCCCCCCAAATAGGATATTTTCTTCCAGAAATGCCAGATTTCTCCCAAATATATCACATCTTCTCCAAGAAATACCAGGTTTCCCCCTTGAAATAGGGCCTTTTCACCCAGAAATACCTGTTTTATCCCCAAAATAGGACATTTTCTTCCGGAAATGCCAGATTTCTCCCAAATATATCACATCTTCTCCACGAAATACCAGGATTCCTCCTGAAATAGGACCTTTTCTCCCACAAATACCAGCCTTCTCCCCCCAAATAGGACATTTTCTTCCAGAAATGCCAGATTTCTCCCAAATATATCACATCTTCTCCAAGAAATACCAGGTTTCCCCCTTGAAATAGGACCTTTACACCCAGAAATACCTGTTTTATCCCCAAAATAGGACATTCTCTTCCAGAAATGCCAGATTTCTCCCAAATATATCACATCTTCTCCAAGAAATACCAGGTTTCCCCCTTGAAATAGGACCTTTTCACCCACAAATACCTGTTTAATCCCCCAAATAGGACATTTTCTTCCAGAAATGCCAGATTTCTCCCAAATATATCACATCTTCTCCAAGAAATACCAGGTTTCCCCCTTGAAATAGGACCTTTTCACCCACAAATACCTGTTTTATCCCCCAAATAGGACATTTTCTTCCAGAAATGCCAGATTTCTCCCAAATGTAGAACATCTTCTCCAAGAAATACCAGGTTTCCCCCTTGAAATAGGACCTTTTCACCCACAAGTACCAGCCTTCTCCTCTCAAATAGGACATTTTCTTCCAGAAATGCCAGATTTCTCCCAAATATATCACATCTTCTCCAAGAAATACCAGGTTTCCCCCTTGAAATAGGACCTTTTCACCCAGAAATACCTGTTTTATCCCAAAAATAGGACATTTTCTTCCAGAAATGCCAGATTTCTCCCAAATATATCACATCTTCTCCAAGAAATACCAGGTTTCCCCCTTGAAATAGGACCTTTTCACCCACAAATACCTGTTTTATCCCCCAAATAGGACAATTTCTTCCAGAGATGCCAGATTTCTCCCAAATATATCACATCTTCTCCAAGAAATACCAGGTTTCCCCCTTGAAATAGGACCTTTTCACCCACAAATACCTGTTTTATCCCCCAAATAGGACAATTTCTTCCAGAGATGCCAGATTTCTCCCAAATATATCACATCTTCTCCAAGAAATACCAGGATTCCTCCTTGAAATAGGACCTTTTCACCCACAAATACCTGTTTTATCCCCCAAATAGGACATTTTCTTCCAGAAATGCCAGATTTCTCCCAAATATATCACATCTTCTCCAAGAAATACCAGGATTCCTCCTTGAAATAGGACCTTTTCACCCAGAAATACCTGTTTTATCCCCAAAATAGGACATTTTCTTCTGGAAATGCCAGATTTCTCCCAAATATATCACATCTTCTCCACGAAATACCAGGATTCCTCCTGAAATAGGACCTTTTCTCCCACAAATACCAGCCTTCTCCCCCCAAACAGGACATTTTCTTCCAGAAATGCCAGATTTCTCCCAAATATATCACATCTTCTCCAAGAAATACCAGGTTTCCCCCTTGAAATAGGACCTTTTCACCCAGAAATGCCTGTTTTATCCCCAGAATAGGACATTTTCTTCCAGAAATGCCAGATTTCTCCCAAATATATCACATCTTCTCCAAGAAATACCAGGTTTCCCCCTTGAAATAGGACCTTTTCAACCAGAAATGCCTGTTTTATCCCCAAAATAGGACATTTTCTTCCAGAAATGCCACATTTCTCCCAAATATATCACATCTTCTCCAAGAAATACCAGGTTTCCCCCTTGAAATAGGGCCTTTTCACCCAGAAATACCTGTTTTATCCCCCAAATGGGACATTTTCTTCCAGAAATGCCAGATTTCTCCCAAATATATCACATCTTCTCCACGAAATACCAGGATTCCTCCTGAAATAGGACCTTTTCTCCCACAAATACCAGCCTTCTCCCCCCAAATAGGACATTTTCTTCCAGAAATGCCAGATTTCTCCCAAATATATCACATCTTCTCCAAGAAATACCAGGTTTCCCCCTTGAAATAGGACCTTTTCACCCAGAAATACCTGTTTTATCCCCAAAATAGGACATTCTCTTCCAGAAATGCCAGATTTCTCCCAAATATATCACATCTTCTCCAAGAAATACCAGGTTTCCCCCTTGAAATAGGACCTTTTCACCCACAAACACCTGTTTTATCCCCAAAATAGGACATTTTCTTCCAGAAATGCCAGATTTCTCCCAAATATATCACATCTTCTCCAAGAAATACCAGGTTTCCCCCTGGAAATAGGACCTTTTCACCCACAAATACCTGTTTTATCCCCCAAATGGGACTTTTTCTTCCAGAAATGCCAGATTTCTCCCAAATATAGAACATCTTCTCCAAGAAATACCAGGATTCCTCCTTGAAATAGGACCTTTTCACCCACAAATACCTGTTTTATCCCCAAACTAGGACAGTTTCTTCCAGAAATGCCAGATTTCTCCCAAATATATCACATCTTCTCCAAGAAATACCAGGTTTCCCCCTTGAAATAGGACCTTTTCACCCACAAATACCTCTTTTATCCCCCAAATAGGACAGTTTCTTCCAGAAATGCCAGATTTCTCCCAAATATATCACATCTTCTCCAAGAAATACCAGGTTTCCCCCTTGAAATAGGACCTTTTCACCCAGAAATACCTGTTTTATCCCCCAAATGGGACATTTTCTTCCAGAAATGCCAGATTTCTCCCAAATGTAGAACATCTTCTCCAAGAAATACCAGGATTCCTCCTTGAAATAGGACCTTTTCACCCACAAATACCTGTTTTATCCCCCAAATAGGACATTTTCTTCCAGAAATGCCAGATTTCTCCCAAATATATCACATCTTCTCCAAGAAATACCAGGTTTCCCCCTTGAAATAGGACCTTTTCACCCAAAAGTACCAGCCTTCTCCTCCCAAATAGGACATTTTCTTCCAGAAATGCCAGATTTCTCCCAAATATATCACATCTTCTCCAAGAAATACCAGGTTTCCCCCTTGAAATAGGACCTTTTCACCCAGAAATGCCTGTTCGATCCCCAGAATAGGACAGTTTCTTCCAGAAATGCCAGATTTCTCCCAAATATATCACATCTTCTCCAAGAAATACCAGGTTTCCCCCTTGAAATAGGACCTTTTCACCCACAAATACCTGTTTTATCCCCAAAATAGGACATTTTCTTCCAGACATGCCAGATTTCTCCCAAATATATCACATCTTCTCCAAGAAATACCAGGTTTCCCCCTTGAAATAGGACCTTTTCACCCACAAATACCTGTTTAATCCCCAAAATAGGACATTTTCTTCCAGAAATGCCAGATTTCTCCCAAATATGTCACATCTTCTCCAAGAAATACCAGGTTTCCCCCTTGAACTAGGACCTTTTCACCCAGAAAAACCTGTTTTATCCCCCAAATAGGACATTTTCTTCCAGAAATGCCAGATTTCTCCCAAATATATCACATCTTCTCCAAGAAATACCAGGTTTCCTCCTGAAATAGGACCTTTTCTCCCACAAATACCAGCCTTCTCCCCCAAATAGGACATTTTCTTCCAGAAATGCCAGATTTCTCCCAAATATATCACATCTTCTCCAAGAAATACCAGGTTTCCCCCTTGAAATAGGACCTTTTCACCCAGAAATACGTGTTTTATCCCCCAAATAGGACATTTTCTTCCAGAAATGCCAGATTTCTCCCAAATATATCACATCTTCTCCAAGAAATACCAGGTTTCCCCCTTGAAATAGGACCTTCTCTCCCACAAATACCAGCCTTCTCCCCCCAAATAGGACATTTTCTTCCAGAAATGCCAGATTTCTCCCAAATATATCACATCTTCTCCAAGAAATACCAGGTTTCCCCCTTGAAATAGGACCTTTTCACCCAGAAATGCCTGTTTTACCCCCAAATAGGACATTTTCTTCCAGAAATGCCAGATTTCTCCCAAACATATCACATCTTCTCCAAGAAATACCAGGTTTCCCCCTTGAAATAGGACCTTTTCACCCACAAATACCTGTATTATCCCCCCAAATAGGACATTTTCTTCCAGAAATGCCAGATTTCTCCCAAATATATCACATCTTCTCCAAGAAATACCAGGTTTCCCCCTTGAAATAGGACCTTTTCACCCACAAATACCTGTTTTATCCCCAAAATAGGACATTTTCTTCCAGAAATGCCAGATTTCTCCCGAATGTAGAACATCTTCTCCAAGAAATACCAGGTTTCCCCCTTGAAATAGGACCTTTTCACCCACAAATACCTGTTTTATCCCCCAAATAGGACATTTTCTTCCAGAAATGCCAGATTTCTCCCAAATATATCACATCTTCTCCAAGAAATACCAGGTTTCCCCCTTGAAATAGGACCTTTTCACCCACAAATACCTGTTTTATCCCCCAAATAGGACATTTTCTGCCAGAAATGCCAGATTTCTCCCAAATATATCACATCTTCTCCAAGAAATACCAGGATTCCTCCTGAAATAGGACCTTTTCACCCACAAATACCTGTTTGATCCCCAAAATAGGACGTTTTCTTCCAGAAATGCCAGATTTCTCCCAAATATGTCACATCTTCTCCAAGAAATACCAGGTTTCCCCCTTCAAATAGGACCTTTTCACCCAGAAAGACCTGTTTTATCCCCCAAATAGGACATTTTCTTCCAGAAATGCCAGATTTCTCCCAAATATATCACATCTTCTCCAAGAAATACCAGGTTTCCCCCTTGAAATAGGACCTTTTCACCCACAAATACCTGTTTTATCCCCCAAATAGGACATTTTCTTCCAGAAATGCCAGATTTCTCCCAAATGTAGAACATCTTCTCCAAGAAATACCAGGTTTCCCCCTTGAAATAGGACCTTTTCACCCACAAATACCTGTTTTATCCCCCAAATAGGACATTTTCTTCCAGAAATGCCAGATTTCTCCCAAATATATCACATCTTCTCCAAGAAATACCAGGTTTCCCCCTTGAAATAGGACCTTTTCACCCACAAATACCTGTTTTATCCCCAAAATAGGACATTTTCTTCCAGAAATGCCAGATTTCTCCCAAATATATCACATCTTCTCCAAGAAATACAAGAATTCCTCCTGAAATAGGACCTTTTCTCCCACAAATACCTGCCTTCTCCCCCCAAACAGGACATTTTCTTCCAGAAATGCCAGATTTCTCCCAAATATATCACATCTTCTCCAAGAAATACCAGGTTTCCCCCTTGAAATAGGACCTTTTCACCCACAAATACCTGTTTTATCACCCAAATAGGACAATTTCTTCCAGAGATGCCAGATTTCTCCCAAATATATCACATCTTCTCCAAGAAATACCAGGTTTCCCCTTGAAATAGGACCTTTTCACCCACAAATACCTGTTTTATCACCCAAATAGGACAATTTCTTCCAGAGATGCCAGATTTCTCCCAAATATATCACATCTTCTCCAAGAAATACCAGGTTTCCCCCTTGAAATAGGACCTTTTCTCCCACAAATACCAGCCTTCTCCCCCCAAATAGGACATTTTCTTCCAGAAATGCCAGATTTCTCCCAAATGTAGAACATCTTCTCCAAGAAATACCAGGTTTCCCCCTTGAAATAGGACCTTTTCACCCAGAAGTGCCTGTTTTATCCCAAAAATAGGACATTTTCTTCCAGAAATGCCAGATTTCTCCCAAATATATCACATCTTCTCCAAGAAATACCAGGTTTCCCCCTTGAAATAGGACCTTTTCACCCAGAAATACCTGTTTTATCCCCCAAATGGGACATTTTCTTCCAGAAATGCCAGATTTCTCCCAAATATAGAACATCTTCTCCAAGAAATACCAGGATTCCTCCTTGAAATAGGACCTTTTCACCCACAAATACCTGTTTTATCCCCCAAATAGGACATTTTCTTCCAGAAATGCCAGATTTCTCCCAAATATATCACATCTTCTCCAAGAAATACCAGCTTTCCCCCTTGAAATAGGACCTTTTCACCCACAAATACCTGTTTTATCCCCAAAATAGGACATTTTCTTCCAGAAATGCCAGATTTCTCCCAAATCTATCACATCTTATCCAAGAAATACCAGGTTTCCTCCTGAAATTGGACCTTTTCTCCCACAAATACCAGCCTTCTCCCCCCAAAATAGGACATTTTCTTCCAGAAATGCCAGATTTCTCCCAAATGTAGAACATCTTCTCCAAGAAATACCAGGTTTCCCCCTTGAAATAGGACCTTTTCACCCAGAAGTGCCTGTTTTATCCCAAAAATAGGACATTTTCTTCCAGAAATGCCAGATTTCTCCCAAATATATCACATCTTCTCCAAGAAATACCAGGTTTCCCCCTTGAAATAGGACCTTTTCACCCACAAATACCTGTTTTATCCCCCAAATAGGACATTTTCTTCCAGAAATGCCAGATTTCTCCCAAATATGTCACATCTTCTCCAAGAAATACCAGGTTTCCCCCTTGAAATAGGACCTTTTCACCCAGAAATACCTGTTTTATCCCCCAAATAGGACATTTTCTTCCAGAAATGCCAGATTTCTCCCAAATATATCACATCTTCTCCAAGAAATACCAGGTTTCCCCCTTGAAATAGGACCTTTTCACCCACAAATACCTGTTTTATCCCCCAAATAGGACATTTTCTTCCAGACATGCCAGATTTCTCCCAAATATATCACATCTTCTCCAAGAAATACCAGGTTTCCCCCTTGAAATAGGACCTTTTCACCCACAAATACCTGTTTTATCCCCCAAATAGGACATTTTCTTCCAGAAATGCCAGATTTCTCCCAAATATGTCACATCTTCTCCAAGAAATACCAGGTTTCCCCCTTGAAATAGGACCTTTTCACCCAGAAATACCTGTTTTATCCCCCAAATAGGACATTTTCTTCCAGAAATGCCAGATTTCTCCCAAATATATCACATCTTCTCCAAGAAATACCAGGTTTCCCCCTTGAAATAGGACCTTTTCACCCAGAAGTGCCTGTTTTATCCCCCAAATAGGACATTTTCTTCCAGAAATGCCAGATTTCTCCCAAATATATCACATCTTCTCCAAGAAATACCAGGTTTCCCCCTTGAAATAGGACCTTTTCACCCAGAAATACCTGTTTTATCCCCCAAATAGGACATTTTCTTCCAGAAATGCCAGATTTCTCCCAAATATATCAGATCTTCTCCAAGAAATACGAGGTTTCCCCCTTGAACTAGGACCTTTTCACCCAGAAAAACCTGTTTTATCCCCAAAATAGGACATTTTCTTCCAGAAATGCCAGATTTCTCCCAAATATATCACATCTTCTCCAAGAAATACCAGGTTTCCCCCTTGAAATAGGACCTTTTCTCCCACAAATACCAGCCTTCTCCCCCCAAATAGGATATTTTCTTCCAGAAATGCCAGATTTCTCCCAAATATATCACATCTTCTCCAAGAAATACCAGGATTCCTCCTGAAATAGGACCTTTTCTCCCACAAATACCAGCCTTCTCCCCACAAATAGGACATTTTCTTCCAGAAATGCCAGATTTCTCCCAAATATATCACATCTTCTCCAAGAAATACCAGGTTTCCCCCTTGAAATAGGACCTTTTCACCCAGAAATACCTGTTTTATCCACCAAATAGGACATTTTCTTCCAGAAATGCCAGATTTCTCCCAAATATGTCACATCTTCTCCAAGAAATACCAGGTTTCCCCCTTGAAATAGGACCTTCTCTCCCACAAATACCAGCCTTCTCCCCACAAATAGGACATTTTCTTCCAGAAATGCCAGATTTCTCCCAAATATATCACATCTTCTCCAAGAAATACAAGGTTTCCCCCTTGAACTAGGACCTTTTCACCCAGAAAAACCTGTTTTATCCCCAAAATAGGACATTTTCTTCCAGAAATGCCAGATTTCTCCCAAATATATCACATCTTCTCCAAGAAATACCAGGTTTCCCCCTTGAAATAGGACCTTTTCACCCAGAAATACCTGTTTTATCCCCCAAATAGGACATTTTCTTCCAGAAATGCCAGATTTCTCCCAAATATATCACATCTTCTCCAAGAAATACCAGGATTCCTCCTGAAATAGGACCTTTTCTCCCACAAATACCAGCCTTCTCCCCCCAAATAGGACATTTTCTTCCAGAAATGCCAGATTTCTCCCAAATGTAGAACATCTTCTCCAAGAAATACCAGGTTTCCCCCTTGAAATAGGACCTTTTCACCCAGAAATACCTGTTTTATCCCCCAAATAGGACATTTTCTTCCAGAAATGCCAGATTTCTCCCAAGTATGTCACATCTTCTCCAAGAAATACCAGGTTTCCCCCTTGAAATAGGACCTTCTCTCCCACAAATACCAGCCTTCTCCCCCCAAATAGGACATTTTCTTCCAGAAATGCCAGATTTCTCCCAAACATATCACATCTTCTCCAAGAAATACCAGCTTTCCCCCTTGAAATAGGACCTTTTCACCCAGAAAGACCTGTTTTATCCCCCAAATAGGACATTTTCTTCCAGAAATGCCAGATTTCTCCCAAATATATCACATCTTCTCCAAGAAATACCAGGTTTCCCCCTTGAAATAGGACCTTTTCACCCAGAAATACCTGTTTTATCCCCCAAATAGGACATTTTCTTCCAGAAATGCCAGATTTCTCCCAAATATATCACATCTTCTCCAAGAAATACCAGGTTTCCCCCTTGAAATAGGACCTTTTCACCCACAAATACCTGTTTTATCCCCCAAATAGGACATTTTCTTCCAGAAATGCCAGATTTCTCCCAAATATATCACATCTTCTCCAAGAAATACCAGGTTTCCCCCTTGAAATAGGACCTTTTCACCCACAAATACCTGTTTTATCACCCAAATAGGACAATTTCTTCCAGAGATGCCAGATTTCTCCCAAATATATCACATCTTCTCCAAGAAATACTAGGTTTCCCCCTTGAAATAGGACCTTTTCACCCAGAAATACCTGTTTTATCCCCCAAACAGGACATTTTCTGCCAGAAATGCCAGATTTCTCCCAAATGTAGAACATCTTCTCCAAGAAATACCAGGTTTCCCCCTTGAAATAGGACCTTTTCACCCACAAATACCTGTTTTATCCCCAAAATAGGACATTTTCTTCCAGAAATGCCAGGTTTCTCCCAAATATATCACATCTTCTCCAAGAAATACCAGGTTTCCCGTTTGAAATAGGACCTTTTCTCCCACAAATACCAGCCTTCTCCCCCCAAATAGGATATTTTCTTCCAGAAATGCCAGATTTCTCCCAAATATATCACATCTTCTCCAAGAAATACAAGAATTCCTCCTGAAATAGGACCTTTTCTCCCACAAATACCTGCCTTCTCCCCCCAAATAGGACATTTTCTTCCAGAAATGCCAGATTTCTCCCAAATATATCACATCTTCTCCAAGAAATACCAGGTTTCCCGCTTGAAATAGGACCTTTTCACCCAGAAATGCCTGTTTTATCCCCCAAATAGGACATTTTCTTCCAGAAATGCCAGATTTCTCCCAAACATATCACATCTTCTCCAAGAAATACCAGGTTTCCCCCTTGAAATAGGACCTTTTCACCCACAAATACCTGTTTTATCCCCCAAATAGGACATTTTCTTCCAGAAATGCCAGATTTCTCCCAAATATATCACATCTTCTCCAAGAAATACCAGGTTTCCCCCTTGAAATAGGACCTTTTCACCCAGAAATACCTGTTTTATCACCCAAAATAGGACATTTTCTTCCAGAAATGCCAGATTTCTCCCAAATGTAGAACATCTTCTCCAAGAAATACCAGGTTTCCCCCTTGAAATAGGACCTTTTCACCCACAAATACCTGTTTTATCCCCAAAATAGGACATTCTCTTCCAGAAATGCCAGATTTCTCCCAAATATATCACATCTTCTCCAAGAAATACCAGGTTTCCCCCTTGAAATAGGACCTTTTCACCCACAAATACCTGTTTTATCCCCAAAATAGGACATTTTCTTCCAGAAATGCCAGATTTCTCCCAAATATATCACATCTTCTCCAAGAAATACCAGGTTTCCCCCTTCAAATAGGACCTTTTCACCCAGAAATACCTGTTTTATCCCCCAAATAGGACATTTTCTTCCAGAAATGCCAGATTTCTCCCAAATATATCACATCTTCTCCAAGAAATACCAGGTTTCCCCCTTGAAATAGGACCTTTTCACCCACAAATACCTGTTTTATCCCCAAAATAGGACATTTTCTTCCAGAAATGCCAGGTTTCTCCCAAATATATCACATCTTCTCCAAGAAATACCAGGTTTCCCGCTTGAAATAGGACCTTTTCTCCCACAAATACCAGCCTTCTCCCCCCAAATAGGATATTTTCTTCCAGAAATGCCAGATTTCTCCCAAATATATCACATCTTCTCCAAGAAATACCAGGATTCCTCCTTGAAATAGGACCTTTTCACCCAGAAATACCTGTTTTATCCCCCAAATAGGACATTTTCTTCCAGAAATGCCAGATTTCTCCCAAATATATCACATCTTCTCCAAGAAATACCAGGTTTCCCCCTTGAAATAGGACCTTTTCACCCACAAATACCTGTTTTATCCCCCAAATAGGACAGTTTCTTCCAGAGATGCCAGATTTCTCCCAAATATATCACATCTTTTCCAAGAAATACCAGGTTTCCCCCTTGAAATAGGACCTTTTCACCCAGAAATACCTGTTTTATCCCCCAAATAGGACATTTTCTTCCAGAAATGCCAGATTTCTCCCAAATATATCACATCTTCTCCAAGAAATACCAGGTTTCCCCCTTGAAATACGACCTTTTCTCCCACAAATACCAGCCTTCTCCCCCCCAAATAGGACATGTTCTTCCAGAAATGCCAGATTTCTCCCAAATATATCACATCTTCTCCAAGAAATACCAGGTTTCCCCCTTGAAATAGGACGTTTTCACCCAGAAATACCTGTTTTATCCCCCAAATAGGACATTTTCTTCCAGAAATGCCAGATTTCTCCCAAATATATCACATCTTCTCCAAGAAATACCAGGATTCCTCCTGAAATAGGACCTTTTCTCCCACAAATACCAGTCTTCTCCCCCCAAATAGGACATTTTCTTCCAGAAATGCCAGATTTCTCCCAAATATATCACATCTTCTCCAAGAAATACCAGGTTTCCCCCTTCAAATAGGACCTTTTCACCCACAAATACCTGTTTTATCCCCCAAATAGGACATTTTCTTCCAGAAATGCCAGGTTTCTCCCAAATATATCACATCTTCTCCAAGAAATACCAGGTTTCCCCCTTGAAATAGGACCTTTTCACCCAGAAATACCTGTTTTATCCCCCAAATAGGACATTTTCTTCCAGAAATGCCAGATTTCTCCCAAATATATCACATCTTCCCCAAGAAATACCAGGTTTCCCCCTTGAAATAGGACCTTTTCACCCAGAAATACCTGTTTTATCCCCCAAATAGGACATTTTCTTCCAGAAATGCCAGATTTCTCCCAAATATATCACATCTTCTCCAAGAAATACCAGGTTTCCCCCTTGAAATAGGACCTTTTCACCCACAAATACTTGTTTTATCCCCAGAATAGGACATGTTCTTCCAGAAATGCCAGATTTCTCCCAAATATATCACATCTTCTCCAAGAAATACCAGGATTCCTCCTTGAAATAGGACCTTTTCACCCACAAATACCTGTTTTATCCCCAAAATAGGACATTAGCTTCCAGAAATGCCAGATTTCTCCCAAATCTATCACATCTTATCCAAGAAATACCAGGTTTCCTCCTGAAATTGGACCTTTTCTCCCACAAATACCAGCCTTCTCCCCCCAAATAGGACATTTTCTTCCAGAAATGCCAGATTTCTCCCAAATATATCACATCTTCTCCAAGAAATACCAGGTTTCCCCCTTGAAATAGGACCTTTTCACCCAGAAGTGCCTGTTTTATCCCAAAAATAGGACATTTTCTTCCAGAAATGCCAGATTTCTCCCAAATATATCACATCTTTTCCAAGAAATACCAGGTTTCCCCCTTGAAATAGGACCTTTTCACCCAGAAATGCCTGTTTTATCCCCAAAATAGGACATTTTCTTCCAGAAATGCCAGATTTCTCCCAAATATATCACATCTTCTCCAAGAAATACCAGGTTTCCCCCTTGAAATAGGACCTTTTCACCCACAAATACCTGTTTTATCCCCCAAATAGGACATTTTCTTCCAGAAATGCCAGATTTCTCCCAAATATATCACATCTTCTCCAAGAAATACCAGGTTTCCCCCTTGAAATAGGACCTTTTCACCCAGAAATACCTGTTTTATCCCCCAAATAGGACATTTTCTTCCAGAAATGCCAGATTTCTCCCAAATATATCACATCTTCTCCAAGAAATACCAGGTTTCCCCTTGAAATAGGACCTTTTCACCCAGAAATACCTGTTTCATCCCCAAAATAGGACATTTTCTTCCAGAAATGCCAGATTTCTCCCAAATATATCACATCTTCTCCAAGAAATACCAGGTTTCCCCCTTGAAATAGGACCTTTTCACCCAGAAATACCTGTTTTATCCCCCAAATAGGACATTTTCTTCCAGAAATGCCAGATTTCTCCCAAATATATCACATCTTCTCCAAGAAATACCAGGTTTCCCCCTTGAAATAGGACCTTTTCACCCAGAAATACCTGTTTTATCCCCCAAATAGGACATTTTCTTCCAGAAATGCCAGATTTCTCCCAAATATATCACATCTTCTCCAAGAAATACCAGGTTTCCCCCTTGAAATAGGACCTTTTCTCCCACAAATACCAGCCTTCTGCCCCAAAATAGGACATTTTCTTCCAGAAATGCCAGATTTCTCCCAAATATATCACATCTTCTCCAAGAAATACCAGGTTTCCCCCTTGAAATAGGACCTTTTCACCCAGAAATACCTGTTTTATCCCCAAAATAGGACATTTTCTTCCAGAAATGCCAGATTTCTCCCAAATATATCACATCTTCTCCAAGAAATACCAGGTTTCCCCCTTGAAATAGGACCTTTTCACCCACAAATACCTGTTTTATCCCCAAAATAGGACATTTTCTTCCAGAAATGCCAGGTTTCTCCCAAATATATCACATCTTCTCCAAGAAATACCAGGATTCCTCCTGAAATAGGACCTTTTCTCCCACAAATACCAGCCTTCTCCCCCCAAATAGGACATTTTCTTCCAGAAATGCCAGATTTCTCCCAAATATATCACATCTTCTCCAAGAAATACCAGGTTTCCCCCTTGAAATAGGACCTTTTCACCCAGAAGTGCCTGTTTTATCCCAAAAATAGGACATTTTCTTCCAGAAATGCCAGATTTCTCCCAAATATATCACATCTTTTCCAAGAAATACCAGGTTTCCCCCTTGAAATAGGACCTTTTCACCCAGAAATGCCTGTTTTATCCCCAAAATAGGACAGTTTCTTCCAGAAATGCCAGATTTCTCCCAAATATATCACATCTTCTCCAAGAAATACCAGGTTTCCCCCTTGAAATAGGACCTTTTCACCCAGAAGTGCCTGTTTTATCCCCAAAATAGGACATTTTCTTCCAGAAATGCCAGATTTCTCCCAAATATATCACATCTTCTCCAAGAAATACCAGGTTTCCCCCTTGAAATAGGACCTTTTCACCCACAAATACCTGTTTTATCCCCCAAATAGGACAATTTCTTCCAGAGATGCCAGATTTCTCCCAAATATATCACATCTTCTCCAAGAAATACCAGGTTTCCCCCTTGAAATAGGACCTTTTCACCCAGAAATACCTGTTTTATCCCCCAGATAGGACATTTTCTTCCAGAAATGCCAGATTTCTCCCAAATATATCACATCTTCTCCAAGAAATACCAGGTTTCCCCCTTGAAATAGGACCTTTTCACCCACAAATACCTGTTTTATCCCCCAAATAGGACATTTTCTTCCAGAAATGCCAGATTTCTCCCAAATATATCACATCTTCTCCAAGAAATACCAGGTTTCCCCCTTGAAATAGGACCTTTTCTCCCACAAATACCTGTTTTCTCCCCAAAATAGGACAGTTGCTTCCAGAAATGCCAGATTTCTCCCAAATATATCACATCTTCTCCAAGAAATACCAGGATTCCTCCTTGAAATAGGACCTTTTCACCCAGAAATACCTGTTTTATCCCCAGAATAGGACATTCTCTTCCAGAAATGCCAGATTTCTCCCAAATATATCACATCTTCTCCAAGAAATACCAGGTTTCCTCCTGAAATAGGACCTTTTCTCCCACAAATACCAGCCTTCTCCCCCCAAAATAGGACATTTTCTTCCAGAGATGCCAGATTTCTCCCAAATATATCACATCTTCTCCAAGAAATACCAGGTTTCCTCCTGAAATAGGACCTTTTCTCCCACAAATACCAGCCTTCTCCCCCCAAATAGGACAATTTCTTCCAGAAATGCCAGATTTCTCCCAAATATATCACATCTTCTCCAAGAAATACCAGGTTTCCCCCTTGAAATAGGACCTTTTCACCCACAAATACCTGTTTTATCCCCCAAATAGGACATTATCTTCCAGAAATGCCAGATTTCTCCCAAATATGTCACATCTTCTCCAAAAAATACCAGGTTTCCCCCTTGAAATAGGACCTTCTCTCCCACAAATACCAGCCTTCTCCCCCCAAATAGGACATTTTCTTCCAGAAATGCCAGATTTCTCCCAAATATATCACATCTTCTCCAAGAAATACCAGGTTTCCCCCTTGAAATAGGACCTTTTCACCCAGAAACACCTGTTTTATCCCCAAATAGGACATTTTCTTCCAGAAATGCCAGATTTCTCCCAAATATATCACATCTTCTCCAAGAAATACCAGGTTTCCCCCTTGAAATAGGACCTTTTCACCCACAAATACCTGTTTTATCCCCCAAATAGGACATTTTCTTCCAGAAATGCCAGATTTCTCCCAAATATATCACATCTTCTCCAAGAAATACCAGGATTCCTCCTGAAATAGGACCTTTTCTCCCACAAATACCAGCCTTCTCCCCCCAAATAGGACATTTTCTTCCAGAAATGCCAGATTTCTCCCTAATATATCACATCTTCTCCAAGAAATACCAGGTTTCCCCCTTGAAATAGGACCTTTTCACCCAGAAACACCTGTTTTATCCCCAAATAGGACATTTTCTTCCAGAAATGCCAGATTTCTCCCAAATATATCACATCATCTCCAAGAAATACCAGGTTTCCCCCTGGAAATAGGACCTTTTCACCCACAAATACCTGTTTTATCCCTAAAATAGTATATGTTCTTCCAGAAATGCCAGACTTCTCCCAAATATCACATCTTCTCCAAGAAATACCAGGTTTCCCCCTTGAAATAGGACCTTTTCACCCAGAAATACCTGTTTTATCCCCCAAATAGGACAGATGCTTCCAGAGATGCCAGATTTCTCCCAAATATATCACATCTTCTCCAAGAAATACCAGGTTTCCCCCTTGAAATAGGACCTTTTCACCCAGAAATACCTGTTTTATCCCCCAAATAGGACAATTTCTTCCAGAGATGCCAGATTTCTCCCAAATATATCACATCTTCTCCAAGAAATACCAGGTTTCCCCCTTGAAATAGGACCTTTTCACCCAGAAATACCTGTTTTATCCCCCAGATAGGACATTTTCTTCCAGAAATGCCAGATTTCTCCCAAATATGTCACATCTTCTCCAAGAAATACCAGGTTTCCCCCTTGAAATAGGACCTTTTCACCCACAAATACCTGTTTTATCCCCCAAATAGGACATTTTCTTCCAGAAATGCCAGATTTCTCCCAAATATATCACATCTTCTCCAAGAAATACCAGGTTTCCCCCTTGAAATAGGACCTTTTCTCCCACAAATACCTGTTTTCTCCCCAAAATAGGACAGTTGCTTCCAGAAATGCCAGATTTCTCCCAAATATATCACATCTTCTCCAAGAAATACCAGGATTCCTCCTTGAAATAGGACCTTTTCACCCAGAAATACCTGTTTTATCCCCAGAATAGGACATTCTCTTCCAGAAATGCCAGATTTATCCCAAATATATCACATCTTCTCCAAGAAATACCAGGATTCCTCCTTGAAATAGGACCTTTTCACCCAGAAATACCTGTTTTATCCCCCAAATAGGACATTTTCTTCCAGAAATGCCAGATTTCTCCCAAATATATCACATCTTCTCCAAGAAATACCAGGTTTCCCCCTTGAAATAGGACCTTTTCACCCACAAATACCTGTTTTATCCCCAAAATAGGACATTTTCTTCCAGAAATGCCAGATTTCTCCCAAATATATCACATCTTCTCCAAGAAATACCAGGTTTCCCCCTTGAAATAGGACCTTTTCACCCAGAAATACCTGTTTTATCCCCCCAATAGGACATTTTCTTCCAGAAATGCCAGATTTCTCCCAAATATATCACATCTTCTCCAAGAAATACCAGGTTTCCTCCTGAAATAGGACCTTTTCTCCCACAAATACCAGCTTTCTCCCCCCAAATAGGACATTTTCTTCCAGAAATGCCAGATTTCTCCCAAATATATCACATCTTCTCCAAGAAATACCAGGTTTCCCCCTTGAAATAGGACCTTTTCACCCAGAAACACCTGTTTTATCCCCCAAATAGGACATTTTCTTCCAGAGATGCCAGATTTCTCCCAAATATATCACATCTTCTCCAAGAAATACCAGGTTTCCCCCTTGAAATAGGAGCTTTTCACCCAGAAATACCTGTTTTATCCCCAAAATAGGACATTCTCTTCCAGAAATGCCAGATTTCTCCCAAATATATCACATCTTCTCCAAGAAATACCAGGTTTCCTCCTTGAAATAGGACCTTTTCACCCAGAAATACCTGTTTGATCCCCAAAATAGGACATTTTCTTCCAGAAATGCCAGACTTCTCCCAAATATCACATCTTCTCCAAGAAATACCAGGTTTCCTCCTGAAATAGGACCTTTTCTCCCACAAATACCAGCCTTCTCCCCCCAAAATAGGACATTTTCTTCCAGAAATGCCAGATTTCTCCCAAATATATCACATCTTCTCCAAGAAATACCAGGATTCCTCCTTGAAATAGGACCTTTTCACCCACAAATACCTGTTTTATCCCCCAAATAGGACATTTTCTTCCAGAAATGCCAGATTTCTCCCAAATATATCACATCTTCTCCAAGAAATACCAGGATTCCTCCTTGAAATAGGACCTTTTCACCCACAAATACCTGTTTTATCCCCCAAATAGGACATTTTCTTCCAGAAATGCCAGATTTCTGCCAAATATGTCACATCTTCTCCAAAAAATACCAGGTTTCCCCCTTGAAATAGGACCTTCTCTCCCACAAATACCAGCCTTCTCCCCCCAAATAGGACATTTTCTTCCAGAAATGCCAGATTTCTCCCAAATATATCACATCTTCTCCAAGAAATACCAGGTTTCCCCCTTGAAATAGGACCTTTTCTCCCACAAATACCAGCCTTCTCCCCAAAATAGGACAGTTGCTTCTAGAAATGCCAGATTTCTCCCAAATATATCACATCTTCTCCAAGAAATACCAGGATTCCTCCTTGAAATAGGACCTTTTCACCCAGAAATTCCTGTTTTATCCCCAGAATAGGACATTCTCTTCCAGAAATGCCAGATTTCTCCCAAATATATCACATCTTCTCCAAGAAATACCAGGTTTCCCCCTTGAAATAGGACCTTTTCACCCACAAATACCTGTTTTATCCCCCAAATAGGACAATTTCTTCCAGAGATGCCAGATTTCTCCCAAATATATCACATCTTCTCCAAGAAATACCAGGTTTCCCCCTTGAAATAGGACCTTTTCACCCAGAAATACCTGTTTTATCCCCCAAACAGGACATTTTCTTCCAGAAATGCCAGATTTCTCCCAAATATATCACATCTTCTCCAAGAAATACCAGGTTTCCCCCTTGAAATAGGACCTTTTCACCCAGAAGTGCCTGTTTTATCCCCAAAATAGGACATTTTCTTCCAGAGATGCCAGATTTCTCCCAAATATATCACATCTTCTCCAAGAAATACCAGGTTTCCCCCTTGAAATAGGACCTTTTCACCCACAAATACCTGTTTTATCCCCCAAATAGGACATTTTCATACAGAAATGCCAGACTTCTCCCAAATGTAGAACATCTTCTCCAAGAAATACCAGGTTTCCTCCTGAAATAGGACCTTTTCACCCACAAATACCTGTTTTATCCCCCAAATAGGACATTTTCTTCCAGAAATGCCAGATTTCTCCCAAATGTAGAACATCTTCTCCAAGAAATACCAGGTTTCCCCCTTGAAATAGGACCTTTTCACCCACAAATACCTGTTTTATCCCCAAAACAGGACATTTTCTTCCAGAAATGCCAGATTTCTCCCAAATATATCACATCTTCTCCAAGAAATACCAGGTTTCCTCCTGAAATAGGACCTTTTCTCCCACAAATACCAGCCTTCTCCCCCCAAATAGGACATTTTCTTCCAGAAATGCCAGATTTCTCCCTAATATATCACATCTTCTCCAAGAAATACCAGGTTTCCCCCTTGAAATAGGACCTTTTCACCCAGAAACACCTGTTTTATCCCCCAAATAGGACATTTTCTTCCAGAAATGCCAGATTTCTCCCAAATATATCACATCATCTCCAAGAAATACCAGGTTTCCCCCTGGAAATAGGACCTTTTCACCCACAAATACCTGTTTTGTCCCCAAAATAGTATATGTTCTTCCAGAAATGCCAGACTTCTCCCAAATATCACATCTTCTCCAAGAAATACCAGGTTTCCCCCTTGAAATAGGACCTTTTCACCCAGAAATACCTGTTTTATCCCCCAAATAGGACAGATGCTTCCAGAGATGCCAGATTTCTCCCAAATATATCACATCTTCTCCAAGAAATACCAGGTTTCCTCCTGAAATAGGACCTTTTCTCCCACAAATACCAGCCTTCTCCCCACAAATAGGACATTTTCTTCCAGAAATGCCAGATTTCTCCCAAATATATCACATCTTCTCCAAGAAATACCAGGTTTCCCCCTTGAAATAGGACCTTTTCACCCAGAAACACCTGTTTTATCCCCAAATAGGACATTTTCTTCCAGAAATGCCAGATTTCTCCCAAATATATCACATCTTCTCCAAGAAATACCAGGTTTCCCCCTTGAAATAGGACCTTTTCACCCACAAATACCTGTTTTATCCCCAAAATAGGACAATTTCTTCCAGAAATGGCAGATTTCTCCCAAATATATCACATCTTCTCCAAGAAATACCAGGTTTCCTCCTGAAATAGGACCTTTTCTCCCACAAATACCTGTTTTATCCCCCAAATAGGACATTTTCTTCCAGAAATGCCAGATTTCTCCCTAATATATCACATCTTCTCCAAGAAATACCAGGTTTCCCCCTGGAAATAGGACCTTTTCACCCACAAATACCTGTTTTATCCCCAAAATAGGAAATGTTCTTCCAGAAATGCCAGACTTCTCCCAAATATCACATCTTCTCCAAGAAATACCAGGTTTCCCCCTTGAAATAGGACCTTTTCACCCAGAAATACCTGTTTGATCCCCAAAATAGGAAATGTTCTTCCAGAAATGCCAGACTTCTCCCAAATATCAAATCTTCTCCAAGAAATACCAGATTTCCTCCTGAAATAGGACCTTTTCTCCCACAAATACCAGCCTTCTCCCCCCAAAATAGGACATTTTCTTCCAGAAATGCCAGATTTCTCCCAAATATATCACATCTTCTCCAAGAAATACCAGGTTTCCCCCTTGAAATAGGACCTTTTCACCCACAAATACCTGTTTTATCCCCAAAATAGGACATTTTCTTCCAGAAATGCCAGATTTCTCCCAAATATATCACATCTTCTCCAAGAAATACCAGGTTTCCCCCTTGAAATAGGACCTTTTCACCCAGAAATACCTGTTTTATCCCCCAAATAGGACATTCTCTTCCAGAAATGCCAGATTTCTCCCAAATATATCACATCTTCTCCAAGAAATACCAGGTTTCCCCCTTGAAATAGGACCTTTTCACCCACAAATACCTGTTTTATCCCCCAAATAGGACATTTTCTTCCAGAAATGCCAGATTTCTCCCAAATATATCACATCTTCTCCAAGAAATACCAGGTTTCCCCCTTGAAATAGGACCTTTTCACCCAGAAATGCCTGTTTGATCCCCAAAATAGGACATTTTCTTCCAGAAATGCCACATTTCTCCCAAATATATCACATCTTCTCCAAGAAATACCAGGATTCCTCCTGAAATAGGACCTTTTCTCCCACAAATACCAGCCTTCTCCCCCCAGATAGGACATTTTCTTCCAGAAATGCCAGATTTCTCCCAAATATATCACATCTTCTCCAAGAAATACCAGGTTTCCCCCTTGAAATAGGACCTTTTCACCCAGAAATACCTGTTTTATCCCCAAAAGAGGACATTTTCTTCCAGAAATGCCAGATTTCTCCCAAATATATCACATCTTCTCCAAGAAATACCAGGTTTCCCCCTTGAAATAGGACCTTTTCACCCAGAAATACCTGTTTTATCCCCCAAATAGGACACTTTCTTCCAGAAATGCCAGATTTCTCCCAAATATATCACATCTTCTCCAAGAAATACCAGGTTTCCCCCTTGAAATAGGACCTTTTCACCCACAAATACCTGTTTTATCCCCCATATAGGACAGTTTCTTCCAGAAATGCCAGATTTCTCCCAAATATATCACATCTTCTCCAAGAAATACCAGGTTTCCCCCTTGAAATAGGACCTTTTCACCCAGAAATACCTGTTTTATCCCCCAAATAGGACATTTTCTTCCAGACATGCCAGATTTCTCCCAAATATATCACATCTTCTCCAAGAAATACCAGGTTTCCCCCTTGAAATAGGACCTTTTCACCCACAAATGCCTGTTTTATCCCCCAAATAGGACATTTTCTTCCAGACATGCCAGATTTCTCCCAAATATATCACATCTTCTCCAAGAAATACCAGGATTCCTCCTTGAAATAGGACCTTTTCACCCAGAAATACCTGTTTTATCCCCCAAATAGGACATTTTCTTCCAGAAATGCCAGATTTCTCCCAAATATATCACATCTTCTCCAAGAAATACCAGGTTTCCCCCTTGAAATAGGACCTTTTCACCCACAAATACCTGTTTTATCCCCCAAATAGGACATTTTCTTCCAGAAATGCCAGATTTCTCCCAAATATATCACATCTTCTCCAAGAAATACCAGGTTTCCCCCTTGAAATAGGACCTTTTCACCCAGAAATGCCTGTTTGATCCCCAAAATAGGACATTTTCTTCCAGAAATGCCACATTTCTCCCAAATATATCACATCTTCTCCAAGAAATACCAGGTTTCCCCCTTGAAATAGGACCTTTTCTCCCACAAATACCTGTTTTCTCCCCAAAATAGGACAGTTTCTTCCAGAAATGCCAGATTTCTCCCAAATATATCACATCTTCTCCAAGAAATACCAGGTTTCCCCCTTGAAATAGGACCTTTTCACCCACAAATGCCTGTTTTATCCCCCAAATAGGACATTTTCTTCCAGACATGCCAGATTTCTCCCAAATATATCACATCTTCTCCAAGAAATACCAGGTTTCCCCCTTGAAATAGGACCTTTTCACCCACAAATGCCTGTTTTATCCCCCAAATAGGACATTTTCTTCCAGACATGCCAGATTTCTCCCAAATATATCACATCTTCTCCAAGAAATACCAGGATTCCTCCTTGAAATAGGACCTTTTCACCCACAAATACCTGTTTTATCCCCAAAATAGGACATTTTCTTCCAGAAATGCCAGATTTCTCCCAAATATATCACATCTTCTCCAAGAAATACCAGGATTCCTCCTGAAATAGGACCTTTTCTCCCACAAATACCAGCCTTCTCCCCCCAGATAGGACATTTTCTTCCAGAAATGCCAGATTTCTCCCAAATATATCACATCTTCTCCAAGAAATACCAGGTTTCCCCCTTGAAATAGGACCTTTTCACCCAGAAATACCTGTTTTATCCCCAAAAGAGGACATTTTCTTCCAGAAATGCCAGATTTCTCCCAAATATATCACATCTTCTCCAAGAAATACCAGGTTTCCCCCTTCAAATAGGACCTTTTCACCCACAAATACCTGTTTTATCCCCCAAATAGGACACTTTCTTCCAGAAATGCCAGATTTCTCCCAAATATATCACATCTTCTCCAAGAAATACCAGGTTTCCCCCTTGAAATAGGACCTTTTCACCCACAAATACCTGTTTTATCCCCCAAATAGGACAGTTTCTTCCAGAAATGCCAGATTTCTCCCAAATATATCACATCTTCTCCAAGAAATACCAGGTTTCCCCCTTGAAATAGGACCTTTTCACCCAGAAATACCTGTTTTATCCCCCAAATAGGACATTTTCTTCCAGACATGCCAGATTTCTCCCAAATATATCACATCTTCTCCAAGAAATACCAGGTTTCCCCCTTGAAATAGGACCTTTTCACCCACAAATGCCTGTTTTATCCCCCAAATAGGACATTTTCTTCCAGACATGCCAGATTTCTCCCAAATATATCACATCTTCTCTAAGAAATACCAGGATTCCTCCTTGAAATAGGACCTTTTCACCCACAAATACCTGTTTTATCCCCAAAATAGGACATTTTCTTCCAGAAATGCCAGATTTCTCCCAAATATATCACATCTTCTCCAAGAAATACCAGGATTCCTCCTGAAATAGGACCTTTTCTCCCACAAATACCAGCCTTCTCCCCCCAGATAGGACATTTTCTTCCAGAAATGCCAGATTTCTCCCAAATATATCACATCTTCTCCAAGAAATACCAGCTTTCCCCCTTGAAATAGGACCTTTTCACCCAGAAATACCTGTTTTATCCCCAAAAGAGGACATTTTCTTCCAGAAATGCCAGATTTCTCCCAAATATATCACATCTTCTCCAAGAAATACCAGGTTTCCCCCTTCAAATAGGACCTTTTCACCCACAAATACCTGTTTTATCCCCCAAATAGGACACTTTCTTCCAGAAATGCCAGATTTCTCCCAAATATATCACATCTTCTCCAAGAAATACCAGGTTTCCCCCTTGAAATAGGACCTTTTCACCCACAAATACCTGTTTTATCCCCCAAATAGGACAGTTTCTTCCAGAAATGCCAGATTTCTCCCAAATATATCACATCTTCTCCAAGAAATACCAGGTTTCCCCCTTGAAATAGGACCTTTTCACCCAGAAATACCTGTTTTATCCCCCAAATAGGACATTTTCTTCCAGACATGCCAGATTTCTCCCTAATATATCACATCTTCTCCAAGAAATACCAGGTTTCCCCCTTGAAATAGGACCTTTTCACCCACAAATACCTGTTTTATCCCCAAAATAGGACATTTTCTTCCAGAAATGCCAGATTTCTCCCAAATATATCACATCTTCTCCAAGAAATACCAGGTTTCCCCCTTGAAATAGGACCTTTTCACCCACAAATACCTGTTTTATCCCCAAAATAGGACATTTTCTTCCAGAAATGCCAGATTTCTCCCAAATATATCACATCTTCTCCAAGAAATACCAGGTTTCCCCCTTGAAATAGGACCTTTTCACCCAGAAATACCTGTTTTATCCCCCAAGTAGGACAGTTTCTTCCAGAAATGCCAGATTTCTCCCAAATATATCACATCTTCTCCAAGAAATACCAGGTTTCCCCCTTGAAATAGGACCTTTTCACCCAGAAATACCTGTTTTATCCCCCAAGTAGGACAGTTTCTTCCAGAAATGCCAGATTTCTCCCAAATATATCACATCTTCTCCAAGAAATACCAGCTTTCCCCCTTGAAATAGGACCTTTTCACCCAGAAATACCTGTTTTATCCCCAAAAGAGGACATTTTCTTCCAGAAATGCCAGATTTCTCCCAAATATATCACATCTTCTCCAAGAAATACCAGGTTTCCCCCTTCAAATAGGACCTTTTCACCCACAAATACCTGTTTTATCCCCCAAATAGGACAGTTTCTTCCAGAAATGCCACATTTCTCCCAAATAGATCACTTCTTCTCCAAGAAATACCAGGATTCCCCCTTGAAATAGGACCTTTTCACCCAGAAATGCCTGTTTTATCCCCCAAATAGGACATTTTCTTCCAGAAATGCCAGATTTCTCCCAAATATATCACATCTTCTCCAAGAAATACCAGGTTTCCCCCTTGAAATAGGACCTTTTCACCCACAAATACCTGTTTTATCCCCAAAATAGGACAATTTCTTCCAGAAATGGCAGATTTCTCCCAAATATATCACATCTTCTCCAAGAAATACCAGGTTTCCTCCTGAAATAGGACCTTTTCTCCCACAAATACCTGTTTTATCCCCCAAATAGGACATTTTCTTCCAGAAATGCCAGATTTCTCCCTAATATATCACATCTTCTCCAAGAAATACCAGGTTTCCCCCTGGAAATAGGACCTTTTCACCCACAAATACCTGTTTTATCCCCAAAATAGGAAATGTTCTTCCAGAAATGCCAGACTTCTCCCAAATATCACATCTTCTCCAAGAAATACCAGGTTTCCCCCTTGAAATAGGACCTTTTCACCCAGAAATACCTGTTTTATCCCCCAAATAGGACAGATGCTTTCAGAGATGCCAGATTTCTCCCAAATATATCACATCTTCTCCAAGAAATACTAGGTTTCCCCCTTGAAATAGGACCTTTTCACCCACAAATACCTGTTTTATCCCCCAAATAGGACATTTTCTTCCAGAAATGCCAGATTTCTCCCAAATATATCACATCTTCTCCAAGAAATACCAGGTTTCCCCCTTGAAATAGGACCTTTTCACCCACAAATACCTGTTTGATCCCCAAAATAGGAAATGTTCTTCCAGAAATGCCAGACTTCTCCCAAATATCAAATCTTCTCCAAGAAATACCAGATTTCCTCCTGAAATAGGACCTTTTCTCCCACAAATACCAGCCTTCTCCCCCCAAAATAGGACATTTTCTTCCAGAAATGCCAGATTTCTCCCAAATATATCACATCTTCTCCAAGAAATACCAGGTTTCCCCCTTGAAATAGGACCTTTTCACCCACAAATACCTGTTTTATCCCCCAAATAGGACATTTTCTTCCAGAAATGCCAGATTTCTCCCAAATATATCACATCTTCTCCAAGAAATACCAGGTTTCCCCCTTGAAATAGGACCTTTTCACCCAGAAATACCTGTTTTATCCCCCAAATAGGACATTTTCTTCCAGAAATGCCAGATTTCTCCCAAATATATCACATCTTCTCCAAGAAATACCAGGTTTCCCCCTTGAAATAGGACCTTTTCACCCACAAATGCCTGTTTTATCCCACAAATAGGACATTTTCTTCCAGAAATGCCAGATTTCTCCCAAATATATCACATCTTCTCCAAGAAATACCAGGTTTCCCCCTTGAAATAGGACCTTTTCACCCAGAAATGCCTGTTTGATCCCCAAAATAGGACATTTTCTTCCAGAAATGCCACATTTCTCCCAAATATATCACATCTTCTCCAAGAAATACCAGGTTTCCCCCTTGAAATAGGACCTTTTCTCCCACAAATACCTGTTTTCTCCCCAAAATAGGACAGTTTCTTCCAGAAATGCCAGATTTCTCCCAAATATATCACATCTTCTCCAAGAAATACCAGGTTTCCCCCTTGAAATAGGACCTTTTCACCCACAGATGCCTGTTTTATCCCCCAAATAGGACATTTTCTTCCAGACATGCCAGATTTCTCCCAAATATATCACATCTTCTCCAAGAAATACCAGGTTTCCCCCTTGAAATAGGACCTTTTCACCCACAAATGCCTGTTTTATCCCCCAAATAGGACATTTTCTTCCAGACATGCCAGATTTCTCCCAAATATATCACATCTTCTCCAAGAAATACCAGGATTCCTCCTTGAAATAGGACCTTTTCACCCACAAATACCTGTTTTATCCCCAAAATAGGACATTTTCTTCCAGAAATGCCAGATTTCTCCCAAATATATCACATCTTCTCCAAGAAATACCAGGATTCCTCCTGAAATAGGACCTTTTCTCCCACAAATACCAGCCTTCTCCCCCCAGATAGGACATTTTCTTCCAGAAATGCCAGATTTCTCCCAAATATATCACATCTTCTCCAAGAAATACCAGCTTTCCCCCTTGAAATAGGACCTTTTCACCCAGAAATACCTGTTTTATCCCCAAAAGAGGACATTTTCTTCCAGAAATGCCAGATTTCTCCCAAATATATCACATCTTCTCCAAGAAATACCAGGTTTCCCCCTTCAAATAGGACCTTTTCACCCACAAATACCTGTTTTATCCCCCAAATAGGACACTTTCTTCCAGAAATGCCAGATTTCTCCCAAATATATCACATCTTCTCCAAGAAATACCAGGTTTCCCCCTTGAAATAGGACCTTTTCACCCACAAATACCTGTTTTATCCCCCAAATAGGACAGTTTCTTCCAGAAATGCCAGATTTCTCCCAAATATATCACATCTTCTCCAAGAAATACCAGGTTTCCCCCTTGAAATAGGACCTTTTCACCCAGAAATACCTGTTTTATCCCCCAAATAGGACATTTTCTTCCAGACATGCCAGATTTCTCCCAAATATATCACATCTTCTCCAAGAAATACCAGGTTTCCCCCTTGAAATAGGACCTTTTCACCCACAAATGCCTGTTTTATCCCCCAAATAGGACATTTTCTTCCAGACATGCCAGATTTCTCCCAAATATATCACATCTTCTCCAAGAAATACCAGGTTTCCCCCTTGAAATAGGACCTTTTCACCCACAAATACCTGTTTTATCCCCAAAACAGGACATTTTCTTCCAGAAATGCCAGATTTCTCCCAAATATATCACATCTTCTCTAAGAAATACCAGGTTTCCTCCTGAAATAGGACCTTTTCTCCCACAAATACCAGCCTTCTCCCCCCAAATAGGACATTTTCTTCCAGAAATGCCAGATTTCTCCCTAATATATCACATCTTCTCCAAGAAATACCAGGTTTCCCCCTTGAAATAGGACCTTTTCACCCAGAAACACCTGTTTTATCCCCAAATAGGACATTTTCTTCCAGAAATGCCAGATTTCTCCCAAATATATCACATCATCTCCAAGAAATACCAGGTTTCCCCCTGGAAATAGGACCTTTTCACCCACAAATACCTGTTTTATCCCCAAAATAGTATATGTTCTTCCAGAAATGCCAGACTTCTCCCAAATATCACATCTTCTCCAAGAAATACCAGGTTTCCCCCTTGAAATAGGACCTTTTCACCCAGAAATACCTGTTTTATCCCCCAAATAGGACAGATGCTTCCAGAGATGCCAGATTTCTCCCAAATATATCACATCTTCTCCAAGAAATACCAGGTTTCCCCCTTGAAATAGGACCTTTTCACCCAGAAATACCTGTTTTATCCCCCAAATAGGACAATTTCTTCCAGAGATGCCAGATTTCTCCCAAATATATCACATCTTCTCCAAGAAATACCAGGTTTCCCCCTTGAAATAGGACCTTTTCACCCAGAAATACCTGTTTTATCCCCCAGATAGGACATTTTCTTCCAGAAATGCCAGATTTCTCCCAAATATATCACATCTTCTCCAAGAAATACCAGGTTTCCCCCTTGAAATAGGACCTTTTCACCCACAAATACCTGTTTTATCCCCCAAATAGGACATTTTCTTCCAGAAATGCCAGATTTCTCCCAAATATATCACATCTTCTCCAAGAAATACCAGGTTTCCCCCTTGAAATAGGACCTTTTCTCCCACAAATACCTGTTTTCTCCCCAAAATAGGACAGTTGCTTCCAGAAATGCCAGATTTCTCCCAAATATATCACATCTTCTCCAAGAAATACCAGGATTCCTCCTTGAAATAGGACCTTTTCACCCAGAAATACCTGTTTTATCCCCAGAATAGGACATTCTCTTCCAGAAATGCCAGATTTATCCCAAATATATCACATCTTCTCCAAGAAATACCAGGATTCCTCCTTGAAATAGGACCTTTTCACCCAGAAATACCTGTTTTATCCCCCAAATAGGACATTTTCTTCCAGAAATGCCAGATTTCTCCCAAATATATCACATCTTCTCCAAGAAATACCAGGTTTCCCCCTTGAAATAGGACCTTTTCACCCAGAAATACCTGTTTTATCCCCAAAATAGGACATTTTCTTCCAGAAATGCCAGATTTCTCCCAAATATATCACATCTTCTCCAAAAAATACCAGGTTTCCCCCTTGAAATAGGACCTTCTCTCCCACAAATACCAGCCTTCTCCCCCCAAATAGGACATTTTCTTCCAGAAATGCCAGATTTCTCCCAAATATATCACATCTTCTCCAAGAAATACCAGGTTTCCCCCTTGAAATAGGACCTTTTCTCCCACAAATACCAGCCTTCTCCCCAAAATAGGACAGTTGCTTCTAGAAATGCCAGATTTCTCCCAAATATATCACATCTTCTCCAAGAAATACCAGGATTCCTCCTTGAAATAGGACCTTTTCACCCAGAAATTCCTGTTTTATCCCCAGAATAGGACATTCTCTTCCAGAAATGCCAGATTTCTCCCAAATATATCACATCTTCTCCAAGAAATACCAGGTTTCCCCCTTGAAATAGGACCTTTTCACCCACAAATACCTGTTTTATCCCCCAAATAGGACAATTTCTTCCAGAGATGCCAGATTTCTCCCAAATATATCACATCTTCTCCAAGAAATACCAGGTTTCCCCCTTGAAATAGGACCTTTTCACCCAGAAATACCTGTTTTATCCCCCAAACAGGACATTTTCTTCCAGAAATGCCAGATTTCTCCCAAATATATCACATCTTCTCCAAGAAATACCAGGTTTCCCCCTTGAAATAGGACCTTTTCACCCAGAAGTGCCTGTTTTATCCCCAAAATAGGACATTTTCTTCCAGAAATGCCAGATTTCTCCCAAATATATCACATCTTCTCCAAGAAATACCAGGTTTCCCCCTTGAAATAGGACCTTTTCACCCACAAATACCTGTTTTATCCCCCAAATAGGACATTTTCATACAGAAATGCCAGACTTCTCCCAAATGTAGAACATCTTCTCCAAGAAATACCAGGTTTCCTCCTGAAATAGGACCTTTTCACCCACAAATACCTGTTTTATCCCCCAAATAGGACATTTTCTTCCAGAAATGCCAGATTTCTCCCAAATGTAGAACATCTTCTCCAAGAAATACCAGGTTTCCCCCTTGAAATAGGACCTTTTCACCCACAAATACCTGTTTTATCCCCAAAACAGGACATTTTCTTCCAGAAATGCCAGATTTCTCCCAAATATATCACATCTTCTCCAAGAAATACCAGGTTTCCTCCTGAAATAGGACCTTTTCTCCCACAAATACCAGCCTTCTCCCCCCAAATAGGACATTTTCTTCCAGAAATGCCAGATTTCTCCCTAATATATCACATCTTCTCCAAGAAATACCAGGTTTCCCCCTTGAAATAGGACCTTTTCACCCAGAAACACCTGTTTTATCCCCCAAATAGGACATTTTCTTCCAGAAATGCCAGATTTCTCCCAAATATATCACATCTTCTCCAAGAAATACCAGGTTTCCCCCTGGAAATAGGACCTTTTCACCCACAAATACCTGTTTTGTCCCCAAAATAGTATATGTTCTTCCAGAAATGCCAGACTTCTCCCAAATATCACATCTTCTCCAAGAAATACCAGGTTTCCCCCTTGAAATAGGACCTTTTCACCCAGAAATACCTGTTTTATCCCCCAAATAGGACAGATGCTTCCAGAGATGCCAGATTTCTCCCAAATATATCACATCTTCTCCAAGAAATACCAGGTTTCCTCCTGAAATAGGACCTTTTCTCCCACAAATACCTGTTTTATCCCCCAAATAGGACATTTTCTTCCAGAAATGCCAGATTTCTCCCAAATATATCACATCTTCTCCAAGAAATACCAGGATTCCTCCTTGAAATAGGACCTTTTCACCCACAAATGCCTGTTTTATCCCCCAAATAGGACATTTTCTTCCAGAAATGCCAGATTTCTCCCAAATATATCACATCTTCTCCAAGAAATACCAGGTTTCCCCCTTGAAATAGGACCTTTTCACCCAGAAACACCTGTTTTATCCCCAAATAGGACATTTTCTTCCAGAAATGCCAGATTTCTCCCAAATATATCACATCTTCTCCAAGAAATACCAGGTTTCCCCCTTGAAATAGGACCTTTTCACCCACAAATACCTGTTTTATCCCCAAAATAGGACAATTTCTTCCAGAAATGCCAGATTTCTCCCAAATATATCACATCTTCTCCAAGAAATACCAGGTTTCCTCCTGAAATAGGACCTTTTCTCCCACAAATACCTGTTTTATCCCCCAAATAGGACATTTTCTTCCAGAAATGCCAGATTTCTCCCTAATATATCACATCTTCTCCAAGAAATACCAGGTTTCCCCCTGGAAATAGGACCTTTTCACCCACAAATACCTGTTTTATCCCCAAAATAGGAAATGTTCTTCCAGAAATGCCAGACTTCTCCCAAATATCACATCTTCTCCAAGAAATACCAGGTTTCCCCCTTGAAATAGGACCTTTTCACCCAGAAATACCTGTTTTATCCCCCAAATAGGACAGATGCTTTCAGAGATGCCAGATTTCTCCCAAATATATCACATCTTCTCCAAGAAATACTAGGTTTCCCCCTTGAAATAGGACCTTTTCACCCACAAATACCTGTTTTATCCCCCAAATAGGACATTTTCTTCCAGAAATGCCAGATTTCTCCCAAATATATCACATCTTCTCCAAGAAATACCAGGTTTCCCCCTTGAAATAGGACCTTTTCACCCAGAAATACCTGTTTGATCCCCAAAATAGGAAATGTTCTTCCAGAAATGCCAGACTTCTCCCAAATATCAAATCTTCTCCAAGAAATACCAGATTTCCTCCTGAAATAGGACCTTTTCTCCCACAAATACCAGCCTTCTCCCCCCAAAATAGGACATTTTCTTCCAGAAATGCCAGATTTCTCCCAAATATATCACATCTTCTCCAAGAAATACCAGGTTTCCCCCTTGAAATAGGACCTTTTCACCCACAAATACCTGTTTTATCCCCCAAATAGGACATTTTCTTCCAGAAATGCCAGATTTCTCCCAAATATATCACATCTTCTCCAAGAAATACCAGGTTTCCCCCTTGAAATAGGACCTTTTCACCCAGAAATACCTGTTTTATCCCCCAAATAGGACATTTTCTTCCAGAAATGCCAGATTTCTCCCAAATATATCACATCTTCTCCAAGAAATACCAGGTTTCCCCCTTGAAATAGGACCTTTTCACCCACAAATACCTGTTTTATCCCCCAAATAGGACATTTTCTTCCAGAAATGCCAGATTTCTCCCAAATATATCACATCTTCTCCAAGAAATACCAGGTTTCCCCCTTGAAATAGGACCTTTTCACCCAGAAATGCCTGTTTGATCCCCAAAATAGGACATTTTCTTCCAGAAATGCCACATTTCTCCCAAATATATCACATCTTCTCCAAGAAATACCAGGTTTCCCCCTTGAAATAGGACCTTTTCTCCCACAAATACCTGTTTTCTCCCCAAAATAGGACAGTTTCTTCCAGAAATGCCAGATTTCTCCCAAATATATCACATCTTCTCCAAGAAATACCAGGTTTCCCCCTTGAAATAGGACCTTTTCACCCACAAATGCCTGTTTTATCCCCCAAATAGGACATTTTCTTCCAGACATGCCAGATTTCTCCCAAATATATCACATCTTCTCCAAGAAATACCAGGTTTCCCCCTTGAAATAGGACCTTTTCACCCACAAATGCCTGTTTTATCCCCCAAATAGGACATTTTCTTCCAGACATGCCAGATTTCTCCCAAATATATCACATCTTCTCCAAGAAATACCAGGATTCCTCCTTGAAATAGGACCTTTTCACCCACAAATACCTGTTTTATCCCCAAAATAGGACATTTTCTTCCAGAAATGCCAGATTTCTCCCAAATATATCACATCTTCTCCAAGAAATACCAGGATTCCTCCTGAAATAGGACCTTTTCTCCCACAAATACCAGCCTTCTCCCCCCAGATAGGACATTTTCTTCCAGAAATGCCAGATTTCTCCCAAATATATCACATCTTCTCCAAGAAATACCAGGGTTCCCCCTTGAAATAGGACCTTTTCACCCAGAAATACCTGTTTTATCCCCAAAAGAGGACATTTTCTTCCAGAAATGCCAGATTTCTCCCAAATATATCACATCTTCTCCAAGAAATACCAGGTTTCCCCCTTCAAATAGGACCTTTTCACCCACAAATACCTGTTTTATCCCCCAAATAGGACACTTTCTTCCAGAAATGCCAGATTTCTCCCAAATATATCACATCTTCTCCAAGAAATACCAGGTTTCCCCCTTGAAATAGGACCTTTTCACCCACAAATACCTGTTTTATCCCCCAAATAGGACAGTTTCTTCCAGAAATGCCAGATTTCTCCCAAATATATCACATCTTCTCCAAGAAATACCAGGTTTCCCCCTTGAAATAGGACCTTTTCACCCACAAATACCTGTTTTATCCCCCAAATAGGACATTTTCTTCCAGACATGCCAGATTTCTCCCAAATATATCACATCTTCTCCAAGAAATACCAGGTTTCCCCCTTGAAATAGGACCTTTTCACCCACAAATGCCTGTTTTATCCCCCAAATAGGACATTTTCTTCCAGACATGCCAGATTTCTCCCAAATATATCACATCTTCTCCAAGAAATACCAGGATTCCTCCTTGAAATAGGACCTTTTCACCCACAAATACCTGTTTTATCCCCAAAATAGGACATTTTCTTCCAGAAATGCCAGATTTCTCCCAAATATATCACATCTTCTCCAAGAAATACCAGCTTTCCCCCTTGAAATAGGACCTTTTCACCCAGAAATACCTGTTTTATCCCCAAAAGAGGACATTTTCTTCCAGAAATGCCAGATTTCTCCCAAATATATCACATCTTCTCCAAGAAATACCAGGTTTCCCCCTTCAAATAGGACCTTTTCACCCACAAATACCTGTTTTATCCCCCAAATAGGACACTTTCTTCCAGAAATGCCAGATTTCTCCCAAATATATCACATCTTCTCCAAGAAATACCAGGTTTCCCCCTTGAAATAGGACCTTTTCACCCACAAATACCTGTTTTATCCCCCAAATAGGACAGTTTCTTCCAGAAATGCCAGATTTCTCCCAAATATATCACATCTTCTCCAAGAAATACCAGGTTTCCCCCTTGAAATAGGACCTTTTCACCCAGAAATACCTGTTTTATCCCCCAAATAGGACATTTTCTTCCAGACATGCCAGATTTCTCCCTAATATATCACATCTTCTCCAAGAAATACCAGGTTTCCCCCTTGAAATAGGACCTTTTCACCCACAAATACCTGTTTTATCCCCAAAATAGGACATTTTCTTCCAGAAATGCCAGATTTCTCCCAAATATATCACATCTTCTCCAAGAAATACCAGGTTTCCCCCTTGAAATAGGACCTTTTCACCCACAAATACCTGTTTTATCCCCAAAATAGGACATTTTCTTCCAGAAATGCCAGATTTCTCCCAAATATATCACATCTTCTCCAAGAAATACCAGGTTTCCCCCTTGAAATAGGACCTTTTCACCCAGAAATACCTGTTTTATCCCCCAAGTAGGACAGTTTCTTCCAGAAATGCCAGATTTCTCCCAAATATATCACATCTTCTCCAAGAAATACCAGGTTTCCTCCTGAAATAGGACCTTTTCACCCACAAATACTAGCCTTCTCCCCCCAAATAGGATATTTTCTTCCAGTGATGCCAGATTTCTCCCAAATATATCACATCTTCTCCAAGAAATACCAGGTTTCCCCCTTGAAATAGGACCTTTTCACCCAGAAATACCTGTTTTATCCCCCAAATAGGACAGTTTCTTCCAGAAATGCCACATTTCTCCCAAATAGATCACTTCTTCTCCAAGAAATACCAGGATTCCCCCTTGAAATAGGACCTTTTCACCCAGAAATGCCTGTTTTATCCCCCAAATAGGACATTTTCTTCCAGAAATGCCAGATTTCTCCCAAATATATCACATCTTCTCCAAGAAATACCAGGTTTCCCCCTTGAAATAGGACCTTTTCACCCACAAATACCTGTTTTATCCCCAAAATAGGACAATTTCTTCCAGAAATGGCAGATTTCTCCCAAATATATCACATCTTCTCCAAGAAATACCAGGTTTCCTCCTGAAATAGGACCTTTTCTCCCACAAATACCTGTTTTATCCCCCAAATAGGACATTTTCTTCCAGAAATGCCAGATTTCTCCCTAATATATCACATCTTCTCCAAGAAATACCAGGTTTCCCCCTGGAAATAGGACCTTTTCACCCACAAATACCTGTTTTATCCCCAAAATAGGAAATGTTCTTCCAGAAATGCCAGACTTCTCCCAAATATCACATCTTCTCCAAGAAATACCAGGTTTCCCCCTTGAAATAGGACCTTTTCACCCAGAAATACCTGTTTTATCCCCCAAATAGGACAGATGCTTTCAGAGATGCCAGATTTCTCCCAAATATATCACATCTTCTCCAAGAAATACCAGGTTTCCCCCTTGAAATAGGACCTTTTCACCCACAAATACCTGTTTTATCCCCCAAATAGGACATTTTCTTCCAGAAATGCCAGATTTCTCCCAAATATATCACATCTTCTCCAAGAAATACCAGGTTTCCCCCTTGAAATAGGACCTTTTCACCCAGAAATACCTGTTTTATCCCCCAAATAGGACATTTTCTTCCAGAAATGCCAGATTTCTCCCAAATATATCACATCTTCTCCAAGAAATACCAGGTTTCCCCCTTGAAATAGGACCTTTTCTCCCACAAATACCTGTTTTATCCCCAAAATAGGACAGTTTCTTCCAGAAATGCCAGATTTCTCCCAAATATATCACATCTTCTCCAAGAAATACCAGGTTTCCCCCTTGAAATAGGACCTTTTCACCCACAAATGCCTGTTTTATCCCCCAAATAGGACATTTTCTTCCAGACATGCCAGATTTCTCCCAAATATATCACATCTTCTCCAAGAAATACCAGGTTTCCCCCTTGAAATAGGACCTTTTCACCCACAAATGCCTGTTTTATCCCCCAAATAGGACATTTTCTTCCAGACATGCCAGATTTCTCCCAAATATATCACATCTTCTCCAAGAAATACCAGGATTCCTCCTTGAAATAGGACCTTTTCACCCACAAATACCTGTTTTATCCCCAAAATAGGACATTTTCTTCCAGAAATGCCAGATTTCTCCCAAATATATCACATCTTCTCCAAGAAATACCAGGATTCCTCCTGAAATAGGACCTTTTCTCCCACAAATACCAGCCTTCTCCCCACAGATAGGACATTTTCTTCCAGAAATGCCAGATTTCTCCCAAATATATCACATCTTCTCCAAGAAATACCAGCTTTCCCCCTTGAAATAGGACCTTTTCACCCAGAAATACCTGTTTTATCCCCAAAAGAGGACATTTTCTTCCAGAAATGCCAGATTTCTCCCAAATATATCACATCTTCTCCAAGAAATACCAGGTTTCCCCCTTCAAATAGGACCTTTTCACCCACAAATACCTGTTTTATCCCCCAAATAGGACACTTTCTTCCAGAAATGCCAGATTTCTCCCAAATATATCACATCTTCTCCAAGAAATACCAGGTTTCCCCCTTGAAATAGGACCTTTTCACCCACAAATACCTGTTTTATCCCCCAAATAGGACAGTTTCTTCCAGAAATGCCAGATTTCTCCCAAATATATCACATCTTCTCCAAGAAATACCAGGTTTCCCCCTTGAAATAGGACCTTTTCACCCACAAATGCCTGTTTTATCCCCCAAATAGGACATTTTCTTCCAGACATGCCAGATTTCTCCCAAATATATCACATCTTCTCCAAGAAATACCAGGATTCCTCCTTGAAATAGGACCTTTTCACCCACAAATACCTGTTTTATCCCCAAAATAGGACATTTTCTTCCAGAAATGCCAGATTTCTCCCAAATATATCACATCTTCTCCAAGAAATACCAGGATTCCTCCTGAAATAGGACCTTTTCTCCCACAAATACCAGCCTTCTCCCCCCAGATAGGACATTTTCTTCCAGAAATGCCAGATTTCTCCCAAATATATCACATCTTCTCCAAGAAATACCAGCTTTCCCCCTTGAAATAGGACCTTTTCACCCAGAAATACCTGTTTTATCCCCAAAAGAGGACATTTTCTTCCAGAAATGCCAGATTTCTCCCAAATATATCACATCTTCTCCAAGAAATACCAGGTTTCCCCCTTCAAATAGGACCTTTTCACCCACAAATACCTGTTTTATCCCCCAAATAGGACACTTTCTTCCAGAAATGCCAGATTTCTCCCAAATATATCACATCTTCTCCAAGAAATACCAGGTTTCCCCCTTGAAATAGGACCTTTTCACCCACAAATACCTGTTTTATCCCCCAAATAGGACAGTTTCTTCCAGAAATGCCAGATTTCTCCCAAATATATCACATCTTCTCCAAGAAATACCAGGTTTCCCCCTTGAAATAGGACCTTTTCACCCAGAAATACCTGTTTTATCCCCCAAATAGGACATTTTCTTCCAGACATGCCAGATTTCTCCCTAATATATCACATCTTCTCCAAGAAATACCAGGTTTCCCCCTTGAAATAGGACCTTTTCACCCACAAATACCTGTTTTATCCCCAAAATAGGACATTTTCTTCCAGAAATGCCAGATTTCTCCCAAATATATCACATCTTCTCCAAGAAATACCAGGTTTCCCCCTTGAAATAGGACCTTTTCACCCACAAATACCTGTTTTATCCCCAAAATAGGACATTTTCTTCCAGAAATGCCAGATTTCTCCCAAATATATCACATCTTCTCCAAGAAATACCAGGTTTCCCCCTTGAAATAGGACCTTTTCACCCAGAAATACCTGTTTTATCCCCCAAGTAGGACAGTTTCTTCCAGAAATGCCAGATTTCTCCCAAATATATCACATCTTCTCCAAGAAATACCAGGTTTCCCCCTTGAAATAGGACCTTTTCACCCAGAAATACCTGTTTTATCCCCCAAGTAGGACAGTTTCTTCCAGAAATGCCAGATTTCTCCCAAATATATCACATCTTCTCCAAGAAATACCAGGTTTCCTCCTGAAATAGGACCTTTTCACCCACAAATACCTGTTTTATCCCCCAAATAGGACACTTTCTTCCAGAAATGCCAGATTTCTCCCAAATATATCACATCTTCTCCAAGAAATACCAGGTTTCCCCCTTGAAATAGGACCTTTTCACCCAGAATTACCTGTTTTATCCCCAAAATAGGACAGTTTCTTCCAGAAATGCTACATTTCTCCCAAATAGATCACTTCTTCTCCAAGAAATACCAGGATTCCCCCTTGAAATAGGACCTTTTCACCCAGAAATGCCTGTTTTATCCCCCAAATAGGACATTTTCTTCCAGAAATGCCAGATTTCTCCCAAATGTAGAACATCTTCTCCAAGAAATACCAGGTTTCCCCCTTGAAATAGGACCTTTTCACCCACAAATACCTGTTTTATCCCCCAAATAGGACATTTTCTTCCAGAAATGCCAGATTTCTCCCAAATATATAACATCTTCTCCAAGAAATACCAGGTTTCCCCCTTGAAATAGGACCTTTTCACCCACAAATACCTGTTTTATCCCCCAAATAGGACATTTTCTTCCAGAAATGCCAGATTTCTCCCAAATATATCACATCTTCTCCAAGAAATACCAGGGTTCCCCCTTGAAATAGGACCTTTTCACCCACAAATACCTGTTTTATCCCCCAAATAGGACATTTTCTTCCAGAAATGCCAGATTTCTCCCAAATATATCACATCTTCCCCCCCACCCACCGCAAGGTTTCACTGCCTTTCCCCCACCCCCCCCCCGCCGCGGGTCGCCCACAACCTCCCGAGTCCCTCAGTCTGACCCCTGGGCTTACGCTCTCCCCCCCGTTCCCCGCCTCCACTTCCCCCATTCTCATCGCTGGAGTCCTCTTCCACCCGTCCCCTCAGTTCCTCCGCCCCTGTCTGTCCCTGTTCCCCATTCTGACCCCCAGGGCTCCGTGTCTGTCTGTCTCCCACTCTGATCCCTTGCGTCCCCATTCTCGCCCCCCCACGAGTCTTCCCGTTTTCTCCCCTACATTTGTCTGCCCCCCGTCCCTTCTATCTGACCCCCAGAATTCCCTGTCCCCTCAAGTTCCCCTGCTCCAATTCCCCCATTCTGATCCATAGTCTCCTACCATCCCCCAGTCCCCTCAGTTTACCCCGCAGGGTCCCTTGTCTTCCCTTCCTCCCCCTGCTTCTGACCCCATTTCTGACCCCTGCAGTCCCCTGTACCCCCATGCCCTCCTCCCTGCCCTCTGGAGTCCGTTTCCCCTATGTTGGCCCCCAATTTCCCCCAACTGGACCTCCTTTATGTCCCATAGAAGCCCCCCACGACCCCCAGTTCTCCCCTCCCACCCCTCCCTCCACCCCCAGACCCCACCCACCTATCAACTACAGTTCTCAGTAAACCATGTCCCTCAACACAAAATCAAAAGGTTCCTTGAACACCTCCAGAGCTGGTGACTCCACCACCTCCCTGGACAGCCCATTCCAGTGCCTGACCACCCTTTCAGAGAAATAGTATTTCTTAACATCCAGCCTAAATATCCCCTGGTGAGTCTTGAGTTTCAAACATTACGTTCACCTGCGTCCTTGAAAATATTATTTTGGAAAAAAATAAGGTCAGACATTTCCTTTAGAAAATGTCAAACAATTTGTACTTCATGTTTTTAATTTTATGTTTAATTCCTAACCACGAGTTATGTTAAAAAAAACATTTGAAAGAAGCTGCATTCTTAAAGGCTTCTAACAAGATAGACTTGGACAGTTAAATATTTCATACTCACTTTGCAAATACATAATTGACCACAGAAATTGCAAGACGGAGAACTTTATATACTACATTTACTTTTTAATCCCAGCACTTCTGCTCTATGAGGCACCAACCAACCAAATCATTAAAAAATGTGGATTGCAAGCTCAAAGAGAAGAAGCTGAGAAGTTACAACAGAAAGCATTATATAAATATTTCACCATTTTGAGAAGATACGTATGACCACTGTGCCAACTGACCAACAGCAGTCAACAGAACTGCTTAAATAAAAGACCAGCTCTCCCTGTCTGTCGAGGAGGCCATAAGCCAGGTGTAAGCAGAAACACAAATTTGCTTGAGCTCCTCTTCTTGATCCTTGAACTGCCATTCTTCCCAGGCAGCCTGGCAGAATCTCCTAGCTGCTGGCTGCTGCAGCAATTCAAACTGCTCAGCACTTGAGCACAAGCCCACCACAGAGTTTCCTGCCTCACAGTTTCCTGCTCACCCTCAGCATCGTTGGGCATGTGCCCATCAGCTCTTCTGTCCCCAGATGGCAGAACCTCTGCTGGCTACACCAGTCGTGGGTTCATATCCAGAGCTAAAGTGAAAGCCATCAAGTACAGCATTGTCATTGTTCTTGGTGAGTATGAAAAAAAAGCATGCAGCTGGCAGCTGGGGCAGATGCTGAAGTTAGGGATTTCCCTTCATCACCAGCAAATAAAATGCGTGAGGTGGTTCAGCGAAGGAGTTTTACTCAGACCTCTGACTTGCCTTCTGACCTTGTCTCTGCCCTCCTATGACTGACAGGATCCTATTTTAGGCACCTGATGTATGCAGTGATACACACAGCCCTCCTGCACAGAAACGAAGTAAAGGAAGACACTGCCTAAAAGGAGCCAAGGAGGAGCTCACTTCCTCCGACGCCAGGCTGCTAGAAGACCTGGCAAATGAGTTGTCTTTTGGGTTTAGAGAATACAGGCAGTACATAAGCTGCTTTGTTATGGCAGGAACAGGAAGGAGAGGCAAGGGAGGCAGAGCAATTGAATTTGATGTCAGAAGCACGTTGCCTGCAGAGGTGAGGAGAACAAGCTCTCCTCGCCCAGCCAGGATGCAGATGACTCAGTGCAGGTGTTCTCCATCTCCCAGGGAGGTGACGTTATCCTGATGAATTAGGAGGCTGACATTTAATCTCGATAAATAAAGGCAGCATCACACAGCACTTGTGATTAGCTGACGGAGACAGACAGGGAGCTATCAGAAGCTATTTACTCCCCAGGGCACTGCAAGAGAGATCGCTCCTCTTCCCAGTCCTACACAAAACTCAGATTGATTGATACTGTGATAATAGCTACTACTCGAGGTGCTTAGTTCACTGGTTAGTTGTAGTGTCCTTGGACATGAGAGATGCTGCTGTGATTCATGGCTCTCAGAAATCCAAGAACACCTTCTCTGCATCTGAACTTATCTGTGTGGCCATCAGAGAAAGATTGTGCAAGAAACACAGAAACAGTCACTACCACGATGCCTCCAGATGGCAAGAGCTCACCTAGGTGCTCAGTATTCCAGAGAACCTTGATGCTATCAAGCTCCCAGCATCTCTCACTGTGTGAGAAAGTGAAGGCACATAATGCTCATGGATTTCCCTGAATCTACCTATAGTGGGGGATCTGCAGCCAGTGCTATGACCCACACACTGACAGGGCACACTGTTGTTACTATGGCCCTGTGTGGACACTATTGGGTTGGTTACTCCAGAAAACAGGAGAGCTTCCTTCTTCCTTGCACATTCGCCGAGCACCCAGCTCTATGCCCAGCACATTGGCAATCCAGGTGCCTATAATGCAGCCGAGGGAACTGCCTGCCTCAGCATGCTCAACACTCTTTGTAAGAGCAGTTGACATAGGCATTTATGAGACAAATTAATCCTGTATGCCTGCAAACAAAGCGAAACCCATGGCCTGTTTTTCTACCACCTCCGAACAAAAGCTACGAATGACGCAGCCCTCTCAGACCTGTTTCTCCAACAGCAGTAGGGCAGTCATAGAGTCTCCCTACATTCCCTTACTACAGGGCACCTCCAACCAGCATGCAAAGTGGTATGTCAGCCTGCTGTAATTTAGAGTGAAAGTGTCATTCCGTGCTTCTGGGCGCCTAAGAGCCTTTTCTTAATGGGTTTACAATCTAGTCTAGGTAAACAGGTAGGCATACACAAATCTTTCCACGTGCCAAATTCATCAAAACCTTTACTAGGGCATGATTTACTAAAGGAACTGCAAACTGAAATAAAGTTTAAAGGAAAATTGGAATTTGAGGTAAAAAAAGAGCAGTTAATGAAGGTGCTTAGTTTAGCATTAATCATTACCCTTGCTGAGACCAGAACACAGACGAAGTAAGGGATGAAGTTTATCCTGGGCTGTGGGTAGTAGAATCCCCAGGTAGGGCCAAGAATGCAGCACCAAAAGGATTCAGAATAAAGCAGGGAGCTCAGCTGGTTCGGATCAAGCAGTACTCTCTCAAATTCAAAGACATGGATGATCTGATAGCTACCAAAACAAAGGAGGTAATGCATAACATGGACAATTAGCTTACTAAACTTTCTCAGACTTAATGGCTATCGAGTTTCTCCACAGAAAGCCCAAGTGGCACAGCCACAAGAAACCCATTTGCAGTATGGAATCGCTGCGGGATCCCCAACCCTAGGAAACAGCAAGAAAGGAAAGAGCCAGACTCTGGAACCTCAAACAGCTGAGGAGCTCCAGATTTCCTAAGGGTGACGAGGTGGTGCCATCTACAGCCATGGAATACTGCTAAAGCCCCTCTATGCCCTTTTGAAATCCTGTCCAAAGGTCCTCATACAGGTTGAGTAAGACAAATATGAGGAAGGTTTAACTGTGGCAATTAGACACAGACTCCGTTGTCGGTGCAGAACAAAAAAAACCCTTTTATTGTGGGTGATGAACTTGAACTATGTGCACTTGGTCAAGTGCCTTATGAAACGTGACCCTCTTGCCACGTTTGGTAGTGCTGGATCTTCCCTCCTGCTCTGATGTAGATGGCACGGGAGCTGGACTCGTCGCTCTGGTGCCGTTCCGCGGCACCCAGTCTGTGTTGTTGTGAGTGTTGGACTGAGGCACGGCTCTGCCAGCCTCATCTCACATCTGTTGTACCCCAGCAGCGTCTCCCAGTAGTCGGTGATGAGGACGTACAGTCTGTCAAATACTTGGGTGCCTGCAAGGCGTTACATGGAACCACCGCAGCACGGCTCTGAGCAACCCCTTCCTGCTGTGCAGCCTACGGCTTGTCCACACATGAACATCAGACCTCAGCTTCTCATGTCTCACAGTGAACAGACTGAAGTATGCCTACCACGCGCTGCCTTCTCCATTTCCTTCAGCAGTTCCTTTAGGAGATGGGATGAGCCTGGGAGTTTCTTCCTCCTTTGGGTTCATCCTTTCCTCTTTCCTGACCTGTACAGAATGTATGAAGTCAAATATCACGTGCATGAAGTTCTGGAGACCAGCGGTGAGTCAGCGGAGTCAGTAAAGACAAACTACTCACCGCTGGGATTCCAGCTGGGCTCCAGCACGGGAGGAAACGAACGACCGGGCAAAGACATCCACGGGGGCACTTCTGCAACCAAAGACCCATGAAAAGTTTCACTCATACACCACAGCATCACTGAAGAGGAGAGCATTAGGGGGAATCGTGCCATGAAATGGCACTGAAATGGGCAATGAAGGCTCTCGCAGGAATTACAAAGCCATGACCTACCCATGCCATCCTCCAGAGTTTCAGTCCCAGAGCTCAGAGCGGATCCTGGATCGCCTGCTCCAGTCACATCTGCAAACAAACGCAGGACAGAGCAACCCCCATTAAACATCCTTCCAGGCAGAATGACACAGGATGCAATTAAAGCCAGGGATTCCTTCACGACACTATTCTCTCCCTTCCACACAGGAAGGTAACCTTCCCACTGAAATGTGGCAGCTCTCCCAGTAAAGAAATACTCATGGCTCGACTGCGCATGCCCTTCAAGGCTTAAACAGGCTCACAAGGTCTTGTGAGGATCTTAAGTAAAATTGCACCCAAGTAAACTGGGAGAGCATGAGCATTTCTGCCTCCAAGGAAACAGACGCAACTTACATGCCCAATGCTTATGCATCTTCTCACTCCTCTTGCCCGGCTACCTTGTGACAATAAGCCCTGTTTAGCTTTTATTTCTTATATTTGTATTATTTGTTGAGTAATAGCTTCCAGCATGTGCAACCAAGCAGAGAGCAGTTACTGAGTGAGGTGGTCAGAAGGGCAGCAGCTCCTGGTGGCCACATGCAGGGGCTTCTCAGCCACATATGCCAGCAAGGTGTGGGCACAGCCGGTAGAACAGCTCCTGGTGGTAATTTTTGGTCACAGAGCACTGCAGTGCCCAGAACAAAGCCAGCAGCCTGTCCCTACAGAGACCCCTGTCAGGTGGGGCTGGGGCTGCAGCAGCCCTGCCTCTTCCCAGTCTTAGCAAACAGCAAGTCAGTCCAACAGCTCTGCTTAGAGTAGAAACAGAATTTATTTCAGGCACGTGGACCTGAAATCTGGAAGACCCCGATGTTTTCAGGTGCAGAGACAACTGGCAAGCAGAGACATCAGATGGCTTAATACACCTCGTGACCTGCAGGAAGGGAACGGTGCCATTGTGTGGCTAAACTGAGCTCATCAGGCAGTTGTAAGTTAGTGGAAGTTTGCTACAACACTTCATGTGTGGTTAAGGTAACTTAGTTTCAGCAAGTTTTGCATTAGTAACAGCGGAAAAAAACCCACCCAAACAATTATGATAGGTGCTGCAAAAGAAACTCCTCTTCATCTTTTGGATGGAAAGCCAATGACTGTGTGGAATTTCCCCTGGAAAGCTGCAGGGCCTTCTCCCACTTCAATGTCTCTGCTGTCTCACACAACGGGAGAGCTGCTGTGGCCTCGTGTCCGTGCCTGTGCCTCCTCCAGGGTGAGCAGCTTGGTGGGAGGAGAAGAAACCCACAGGGACTTGGGCCACAATTCAGAACTGCGTCCTGTAAAGGAAAACCACAGATAAGAGGGAGGATCAGCAAGCAGCAGCACGGCCATCACAGCTCTGGGGGAGGTGCTGTATTTTTCTAAGACTTGGTTATCCTAGTCACTGGAGGATGATGTCAAAATAACCATTTTGTCACAGGTATGTTTATGGCAAAGGACATTCTCATAATTGAGAGCAACTTGATATATTTAAGCAGGCAAGCAAAACTCCTAAAAAGTGAGGACAGGTCAGTCAGAAACCTTCACTGCCACACTTGTATCAAGCTTCATCTGCATGCAAAATATTGTCATGATAGTGACAGTTTTCTTCTTATGAGGTCTGGGTTTGGTCACTCTCAGCATCCAGCAACAGGAAACACTGCACACGAGTGCAGCAGCTACAACCCAGTGTGCAGGTGGGGAACTGAACAGAGAACTGAATCTGGCTGTGTCTTGCTCTTGGCCTGCTTGTTTTTGGAGACAAACTTTTAAACTTCTACCAAAGTAGCTCACAGTGCCAGCTGCTAGGATCTCTGAAGCCTCTCAGTGCAGGGCAGTGCAGGTGAGCACGAGGAGTCTGCTCTAAGAGCTGTCCTTCTTTGCCACTGCTTACATAGCAAGCATTTATATGGCCATTCTCATGCGATAAGGGGTGGGGGAGGGAAGTGTATCATCCCCTCACATCAACATCCTGGTTGGATCCATTCCTACCACTTCCCTCTTTAACATCACAGCTCCTGGGTAATGTGTGCACAGCCTCATGTGTTTGTCAGCTGTACCTGAGTAGCCAGGCTTTGGGCCAAACGGTATACAGACATCCAACTAGACTAACTTGGGGTGGCTTAAAGCAGGCTGGGGAATGCTGTCCCCTCTTGAAGGCTGGTCCAGGTTGAGATGCTGTGCTCAGAGGGGCTGCCTTACCAGGGCAGTATTGCCAAGCTCAGCTGCTACACTGTGACATTCCCTGACCCTTCTGCTTGTGGGGAAGCTGACAATGTGAACGTCTGAATCACTAAACAGCTAACCAAGGTGATATGCTCCATTCTACAGCCTGGATCATCGTATGGCTCAGGTGCTTTGCATGTCGGTCTTCCCCTGGCAGAGCTCAGCCTGCTGTAGGCTGTTCCTGTTCAGCCAAGCTAACCCCTGCATCCTGCTGACATAAAAACTGCCTTCCAGGAGGAACAAAAGCTGCACTTACAGCAACTGTGCTATCCAAAAAAGAGCAACACTCGTATAAAACGGGAAATATTCTGGAAAAGCAGCTATCTATACTCCACCAGTGGCAATCATTACAGTGACTGTGCAAATTTCATTGAAAGGTCGGGGTATCAAAGTAGATGGAACAAACTTAGCACTGCTTTGGAATAATAATTGCTTGTGCTTTTCACACTTACTCATCTAACATGCAGAGGAAACTTTCTTCCTGGTGCAAATCTGTTTCTTTCCACTGGACCAGGTGCACTTCTGGTCTTAGCAGTTACTCAAGGAAAGCTGTAGATTCCAGGGCTGGGCACAAACACGTTGCAGTTATTTCCTCACTCTTAGCACCTAAGCTGTGGCTCATCTGAAAGCCACAACTCTGCAGTGCAGGCAGAGAACTGGGAAACAGCTGCACGGCCCATGCAGTCGTTGCCATGCAACTGGACAGCCCTGCTGATTAACCTACAGAGACTGTGCAGAAGAAACATCCAGGAAAGCAGCTGTCAGAATATCTCACATTAAGAGCAAGACTTCTGTTTCTCAGCATCAATGCTAATGAATACCAAGAGCTTTCTTTAAATCTGCTGATTGCTGTTTGTCTTCTAAGATGCTTGTAAGGATCAACAGATCATGCATTGTGTCGTACTGCAAGACAGCTCAAGTGGGAAAGCACACAGAAGCACTGAAGAAAGTGATTTTAGAAAGAAAAGAGAGAGTGGGGGGAAAGATTTAAGTTACTCTGTACAGCTTGGCAGTGTGAGGACCTAACAGCAGCAGCCAAACTGTCAGCTGTATGTTCTCGTAGAGTATCCCTGGCTTCCCAGAAAGATACTGGTAGCCACATTTGCCATATTCTTATATCAGCCCAGAACTCTGTTGTCTCCTCGACAGTAGAAGCATATGTCAAGTACGATCTCTTGGTGGAGATCTGAATTTGGTCAAGGTGTCTGATCAAGGTAAAGCTAATGGAGGAAGACACTCACCTGCTCCATCTCCAATGAGCGGGCTGGATTTGGAGCGGAAGAGGACATCTGAGTGGTTCAAGATGAATTCCACAACGGCCGACTGCATCTGCACCTCCACGAAGGCAGCTTTCTGCTGATGCAGGCAGACTCGCTCTGCTGTGACCTGAAGAAAAAACAGATGAAGTAAAACTGACAACAGACAGAAGACTGGGAAGGCACCTCTGGCTGTGCAAAATGTGTTGATTTTGGAGGGGAGGGTCTACAAAGGCTGCGTGTGTTTATTTTGAGGTTTCTTTTCAACAAGATGTCAAGCATGAGCCGAATCTGGTGCATGTCAGCATGTCCCTGTTTCAATTCTGAATGACACTGGCCCAACACATGCCAACTTCATTTGGATTCCAGCATGCCTCTTACATCTCTGAAAATGATGCAGGCACATTTTCTTCAACATTCCCTTTAGGATGCTTTGTTTACCAACGCTTCAACGAGGTTTATGGGTAATGAACAGAAAAGTATAGAATTCTAAGGGAGTGATCTGTGTGACGTGTGGGTGCTGGAGCTGGTGGCACCATGCAGAGCAGCAGCACAAGGCCTGTTTGCAGGGAGCTGATCCAACCCCTCCAGGCTGACGCCTGTGTGTCAGCAGTGACTCTGGGGCTTTTCTCAAGGGACTGAGCACGCTAATTCTGCAACTCGTGCTTCTCTGTGTTTCTTCTGCTGCTGTTGCCTTGGTCAATAAGTAACTGCACTGCATTTATTCTACACCCTGCTTGCAGAGGCTCATTCAGGCAGAGCTGCCCTAACAAGAAGGAGCAGCAACAAAGCCCTCACCCAGCGAGGCCACGCACTGGTACGTCTCTAGCATCACATCCCGGTACAGCAGCGCCCACTCCTCCCTGCTGAAATACACGGCCACCTCTGCAAAGGGCATGGGCTCCTGCAAGTTCTCCTTGCTGGGCACAGCCAAGGCAGCTTGGAGAGGAGAGAAACTCCCATCCCAGCAGCTTCTCTGTTCCCAGCACACAAATGCTGGCTGAGGACACCTCACTCTCTCTCACCCTGCACTCCTGTCTCTTGCTCCTTGCCTTCTCCTGGCTGCTTCCCCAAGCCCCTGCCTGAGATGGACATGCTGTGGCCAGTTGCTTCTGTTCTGCTGCGGGCAGATGTTAAACTGGACCCTGCTGGGACAAGAGAAACAGTAGGCAGGAGAGGTGTGAGGGAATGCAGCAATCCCTGCCCAACCCCCACCCTCACCAGCCCACCTGCAGGGCATTGCCTAAGGGTAAAAGCCAGCTGAGACTCAGACCAGCAGCACTGCTCTTACCAGGCTTCCTTACCAGCAAAGCCAGTGTGATGGTGCACTCCTTCCTCGCCCTTTCTTCCTTCCTTCCTCCCTCAGCCTGGCACAGGAAAACAGTGAGCAACACTCCTGGCTAAATCAGATTAGCGATCACAAAACTGTCTCACACTGGGAGGCTGAAAGAACTCACAGAAGACCTCTGGCTCAACAGCTGAGGGCCAACTGAGCACGTGCCTAAAAACAAAGTACAGCAATGAGTCAATCATCTTACCACCAAAATAGAGAGCAGCACAAGCACCTCTTAAGCTCTCCTGCACAGCAGCAGGCTGCAGGATGAGCTCTCCCCTTGAGCAGGGATGCCTCTTACGATCACACCTGCACAGAGATGCTTTCCACCTTGATGTCAAGACACCTTGCAGGTACGGATCCTCAGTAAGTGACTAATAGTTTGAGCTTTGTCAGCTTCACTAAGCTTATATCTTTGATTGCGCACATAGGATCCCTTAGACACAAACTCCTGAACGCGTCTGGGACTAGGAGTGGATCCAGCTGTGCTGAGGAACCTCACCTCTGTGGTTTGAAGAGTTCAGACAGCAATGGGGTTTGCTCTGATCCCCATGACATAGCAGGAGAGCGGCCTGTAGGTGTGTGTGTAACCCTGTCCTCTATGTGGAAAATAACCAAGTGTATCCAGCCATCTCCACTCTTGTTAAGTCACTGTTATATCTACTACAGATATCTATGTTCATCAATAAATACATTCCTGCTTCCCCCTTAGGAGTGTATATTGTAGCTGTATCTATCTGTTATCAATTGGTGAAGGCTGCATGATAGCAACTAGGGACACTAACTATTGTAAGATTCATGGAGTGAACTCCCAAATTCTTACATGAATGGGCTCATGAGACTGAGAGCCCATTATAATTGAGAAACAAGGGACCATCAGGAGCCAGCAAGGGATAAAAGGGGGAAAATGGTATTATCTGTTACATATGAAGTAAGGGAGAACGTAAATAAATGGTACAGGGAGCAGAAACAACAACAAAGATTTATTTATTTCTTTTTAATAACCTACAGAAATTGATTTTGCTTGGGTTTGTGTCAGGCACTCAGAACTGTGCCACACACTGTGCACAGGGGTGGATATGGAAATGCATCGTATTGCGTAGCTACAAATCTGGGAGTCTGTGCTCTTAGTGAGGAAACAGAATCACCACACATTTGAAGCCCAGAATCATCACAGAATCAAAGAATCTAGAATTGGGAAACAATCACAGAATCTGAAATAACACAACTTACACTCACAGGAGCTAGTATCCTCATAGCATCCTCATACAATCCTCGAACTCTAGAATCCTAGACTCTACTAACCCCATAATAACCCCACAGTATTGAATCACCACATTTTGTTTCCTCACTCCCACACAAAACCTCTCCCCTTTGCCACAACACAGGGGAATGTGGAAAGGGAACCTACATCCTGGTTTTCCACCACCCCTCAGGTCAGTCCTAGGGATATTTGGGACCCTCCTGGAGATACCGGGACCCCCAGGACCCTCAACAGGCCCCACGCATTTTGGTGCCACAAGCCCACCAGCACCCAGGGTGTATCCCTGGTGTCCCTTAAGCGTGGTAGCCCAGGCAGGATGCAGTGTGAGAGAGCCACGTGACTCCGTGGCGGGAGTATCACATGTGCTTCTCCCTGTCCCCGGCTAGAGTTCTCAGAGGGGCACACAGAGGTAGCAGCAGGCTGTGGACATGGCCAAGAGGCACTCAGGGTGACGGGATGTAGCCACAGCCCGGGGACAGTGGCCAGGTGCTGGAGACTTTCGTACGGCAGGACACAACCACAGCCTGGGGATACGAGGGGCAACAAAAGGGACTTTGCTCAGACCACTGGGACAACAGTGCCACATGTGAACACGCTGCCATCCGCCTAGTGAAAGTCGTGTCCTTGCTGCAGCCGTGTCCCCAAAGGGCTTTATTTGGTGCCACAAACCTCAGATCCCATAAACAGGGCAAAACCGGACCAATTCCGGACCAAGCAATTGTCAGGAGCTTCCATTTGGTGACAACGTCACTGTGAGGCCAAGGTCCCCACAGGCCAGGTGAGCCCACTGAGACACCGAGTGATCAGTGGCAGCGCTGCTGATGGCAGCATCAGCTCAAGGGGACACAGCACTGGAAACGCAGCGACAGTGAGAACGCCATCAGTGACAACCACAACCCCCAAGTCCATTGGACGCAGCGCTGGAGGTTAGCGACAGCGACACCGCAACAACGACGCCAGGAGCTCCCCACGGCTGCCAGCACTGCCCCACCGCTGTTCCCACTCTCACAGCTCCCGCGGATGTCGGGCAGCAGGCGGCAGGCAGTGATGGTGGCCACGGCGGCGGCCACAGCGCGCAGCTCACGGCGCACCAGGCACAGGCAGCGCGCGGTGGCAGCCGCCCCAGCTTGGGCTTGGCCCAGGGGCCCCCCAGGCCTTCCAGCAGCCGCGCAGCCCCACCGAAACTGCGTCCCAGTGCCTCGGCCATCGCGCCCCGCAGCCGCCCCTCGCCCGCCCCCAGCCGCTGCTGCAGCAGCGAGGGGCCCCCCGGGACACCCCTAGCAGCGGCACTCGGGCCGCACTGTCCTCTTCCTCCTCCTCCTCGGCCTCCGACGCCTCCCCCGGGACCTTCAGCCCGCGCTCCCGCCCGGCTCCGGCTCTGAGCCGCTTTCCGAAGCCTCACCCGGCACCAGCGTGGGGGGAAGGGGGGCGGCCACGGTCTGCGAGAGGGGAACAAAAGGGAGGAGAACGGCCCCATCGGGCACGGAGACCGCCGGCCCCTTCTCCCGAGTCCCAGCGCAATACCCCGCACAACAGGCCCGTGCCCCCCGGGCCTCGTGAGAGCCCCGCTTCCCCAGCCCCTTCCCAGCCCCACGGGGCCCCCAGAACACGTCCCGGCACCCGCAGCTCCACGAGGACGCCTCGGATTCCCTTCCCAGCCCTACGTGACCCCCCACGCCCCAGTAACACGCCGGACCCACCGCCCAGCCCCGCGACGACCCGCGTTTCCTCAGCCCCGCACCGCCGGCTCCCCAGCTCACGTGACGCTCACCCCGGCCGCTGCGCGTCGCGTCGCGTCGCCTCGGGTGACGTCCCGCCTCCGCGCGCCCTCGCTCGGACCGCGCACGCGCGGAGCGGGCACCTCGCGTGGCCTCGGTCGCCCAATCGTCCCTCCTCCCAAGCTTTAAGTGACAGCCAGGGCAGCCAATTGGCTCCGCAGAGACCAAGGGGCGGGCGGGCAGAACTCTCCCGGAAGAAGGGTCGGGGGGGCAGGGCGTGCACATAACAGGCGGCTGCGGCAGCCAATGACATGACCGAACGGGCAGGGCTGGCCAATAGGAGAGGCGGGGGCGGGGCGTGCCGGAGGCCGTGCGGGGCCGCGGCCCGTGCTGTGCGCCGCTCCTCGGGAAACGTTTCTTCCTCCTGTGCGAACCACCGAGCGCCCGGGCCGGCACTCTCGAAATAAACACGCGGTACTGACAGACTTATTGCGGGCCGGGCGACGAATCCGCCGTTGGGACAGCAGTGCCGGTGCCCAGCGGGCCCGTCTGTGTGCGTGGGGGGAGAGAGCGGCAGCAGGCCTGTGGGGCCGGGTCGGGGGCTGTGGGGGCCGCAGTCACTGGGATACGAGATGTCTCTGCAGCGCTGGAAGGTCAGGAGCTGAGGAGATACGGAGGGCTCCCATCGTGCTCCTGAGTGCCCCTCCGCTCCTGGCTGCACGCTGAGGGCAGGTGGAGGCAGGAACAAAGGGCAGGAGCGAGGGCAGAGAGCTTTTTTGCTTTTTCTATCTTCCTAGAAAAAAAAAATACCGAAAATGTGTCACACGTGCATGGGATCTGTTGAGTCCCAGCCTGAACCACTGATTGAGCACCTGTGGAAAGGACCTGCTCAGCCCTGGGAGCACACGTGGAGGCAGTTCAGCTGTGTGACGGGAAGGGATGGAGCCTGGCTGCACCTCTCTCAGACCTCATGTAAGGGCTGACTGCAGCTGGGGAAGGATCTCTTTCTGGAGATCCCTCCTTGGTGATGCTTTTTCCTGTGAAGCTGGCATCTTCTGATATGGGTGAGCAGTCTTCTTCCTGTCCTTTATAGTACCTCTCTATTGTGCCAGTCCTTCCATCATCACACCTCTCTTGTAATGCCTCTCCTAGTCACAGAATCACAGAATGGCTCGGGTTGGAAGGAACCTTAAGAATCATGAATCTCCAACCCCCCCTGCCACAGGCAGGGCCACCAACCTCCACATTTAATACCAGCCCAGGCTGCCCATCCAACCTGGCCTTGAACACCTCCAGGGACAGGGTATCCACAACCTCTCTGGGCAGCTGTTCCAGCACCTCACCACTCTCTTAGTAAAGAATTTCCTCCTGACATCCAACCTCAATCTTCCCTCCCTCAACTTAAAATCACTTCCCCTTGTCCTGCTATTATCTGCCCTTTCAAAGAGTTGACTCTTCTCCTGTTTGTAGGCTCTCTTTAGGTCCTGGAAGACTGCAATGAGGTCACCCCTGCAGCCTTTTCTGCTCCAGGCTGAACAAGCCCAGCTCCCTCAGCCTGTCTTTGTAGTGGAGATGCTCCAGCCCTGCGATCATCTTTGTGGCCTCCTCTGGACCCTCTCCAACAGCTGTCTTTCTTGTACTGGGGGCTCCAGACCTGGACACAGTACTCCAGGTGGGCCTCACAAGAGCAGAGTAGAGAGGGACAATCCCCTCCCTGTCCCTGCTGGCCACTCCTCTTCTGATGGAGCCCAGAATAGCATTTGCTTTCCGAGCTGCAAAGGCACACTGCTGGCTCATATTAAGCTTTTCATTCATCAGAACCCCCAGGTCCTTCTCTGCAGGGCTGCTCTCCAGGACTGCTCCTTCCAGTTTGTATATATGCCAGGGATTCCTCAGGCCCAAGTGCAGAAACCTTGCACTTTGCTGTATTGAACCTGAACCTTAGATTCACCTGGGCCTGCCTTTCAAGTCTACTGAGGTCCCTCTGATTGGCATTTCTTCCTTCTACTGTGTATGGGAACTGCTGAATCATGGCCTGAACCTCTGGTTGATCACCTGAGGCAAGCACTGAGTCAGCCATGGGAGCACAGGTGAAGGCAATTCGGCAGTGTGACTGAAGGGGTGGAGCCTGACTGCACCTCTCCTAGACCCCACTGAAAGGCTGACACTCACTGAAGGAAGATCTCTTCCTGAAGATTGCTCCCTTTGGAGTTTTTCTGTGAGCCCAGGGCGTGGGTGAGCATTTTCATTTATTTTTGATTATCCCTTTCCACCATGATCTTTCTAGCTATACGATCTGTAGATACCAGCCTAACCACACACTCTGTGTGTTTATTGACTATACACACTGTGTCAACCACACCACTCAGCTTGGTGTCATCAGCAAACTTGCTGAGGGTGCTCTTAATTCCATCATCACTGATAAAGATGTTAAAGAGCACTGGTTGAGGCTGAAGTCTGAGAATGGGAGGATGGTGTCAGTCTTGTGGGCCAAGCATGTGACCTGGTGCAAGTCCCTTCCTTGTTCTCCATCCCTCCCGCTACCCATCCATCCATCCCATCACTTCTGTCCTTTGCCCTCCCTCCCTTCCACATTCTCCATCCCTCTTCTTTAGCCTCTGTTTCAGCTCTGTTCTCCATCCTTATCTCTTTCCACGTTCTCCATCCCACCCTATGCAACCCTTTCTATGCACCACTTCCAACTCCCCACCCTTCCATCTCCGCATTCCTCATTCCCACCCCACACCACCTCCTCATCCTCACCACCACGTATTTCCCAGAGTGCAGCACAAAGCGATGCCGGTGCACAGTGACAGCAACACTGCGATTGCTGAGCCTGCCCTACGTGTCAGAGAGTCACCTTGAAGGTACGGTGGACTCTGGCTGTGTTGCAGCTCCGTGCCACCACACAGATGCAGTTGACCCTGACAGCCATGGCCACCCATCGAAGCTCAGGCAGTGGTTTGTACTCACAGCCTGGCACGGCCCTGAGGTGACCACCGCTGGCACTGCCCAGCACTTGTCACCGCAGCGGGGACCACTTGGGGACACACAGCCCTTACAGAACCCATAGGTGAAATCCAGGATGCAGAGTGCAGCAGGTGCTGGTAGGGCAGTTGGGTGCTGTGGGGAGAAGGGGACATGGCGGGCGGGGTCCTCCCAGGTCCCCAGTCCTTTTTGGGTGCCAGGATCCCTTAACTCCCAAGCCCCACTTTATAACCCTAAAAAAGCAGGTTACTTACAGACCATGGCTTGGAGGTGGAAAGCAGAATTTTAAGTGGATTAAGTTGGAAATGCCTGATTTGGGGTCAGATATGTAAAGCAAGAGGTAAAAGGGTACGTGGATTTGAGGGTTGGAAATGCCAGATGATGGGGTTGGGGATGGAAAACAAGGGAAAGCTTAGAGGGATTTGGGGGTTAGAAATGCTAGATTTGGGGCTGGAGATGAAAAGCAAGGGGTAAAAGGGAAGGGTGCATGGATTCAGGGGTTGGAAATGACAGATTTGGATTTGGAGGGATAAAGGAAGCTGGCTGCAAAAAGGTGGATGGATTTGGAGGCTGAAGATACAAGTCTGGAGTAGGGACAGAGTGGGGAAGGAGGACTGCTTGAGAATACAGTTGGGGAAGAAGAGTTGAATTTCAGCACAAAATCAGTAATTTTGGCCCAATGGGACTCACCACATCGCCGCACCAACCACCTTGGAGAGAAAAAGGCCACGAAGTACCACCTTCACAACTCAGAGAGGAGACTAGGATGGTTTGGACAGTTGCTCTGAGAACTGCTGTTACCCCACTAACATAGCAGTGAAGGAGAGGGGCAAGCAGGGGGTCCTCCCTCTGCCCTGCTTTACCTCACTGTCTTCCCTCTCACCTTAAACAGAGCATCCAGCTGCAGGGTTAGGGACCCCACCCTGCCCCACTGTACCCCAGAAACCCTCATAGGTGGGCAATGGGATCCATCTCACCCCACATCCCACAAAAAGGAAGCAATGAACCACCATACCTAAGCTCCATCCTGCACCATAGACCCCATAACCCCATCCCAAATGGACAGGGGATACAGGGGCACTCACCATGCTGAAGCCACGGAGCTGAGCCTCCTCCAAAGTTTCCAAGTTTTGAAGCAGCCAAGGAAGTGGCTCGAGCCAATGGGATGCAGGTTCTGTACCTCCAGGGCCACCCCCGCTGGTCCCCATGGAGGGGACAGGGCCTGGGGGCACTGGTCTTTGGGGCAGAAATCATTTCCTCAGTTGATCCTTCCATCCACCTATATTTCCATCCATCCTTTCACGCGATGATCCTTCAATCCACTCTTCCATCCATCCCTCCAAAAGTTCTTTCCTGTGTTGATCCCTCTTGTTCATCTATTCCTCTCTCCATCTGTGCAAATCCAAGCAGCCTCACCATTACCCACCAGAACCTCCTCTGGAGCTTTGGGGGATTTCTCCATATGCCTTAAGGCATTTCCTTGTGAACCTGCTGGCAGTGTCCTCGCTTAATCATAGTGCTGATTCTCTGGTTTCTCCCACAGGAGGACCATCCCTGTACTCAGCAGCCCTCCCCATTCATAGTTTAAAACCTCCCTCGTGAAGCTGCCGTCCTGCTGATGAAAATATCCTCACATCCCTTAGGGAGGTGGGTCCCACCTCTTCCGAGCAGACACCAATCCGCAAATAGGTCCCCCAGCCACAGAACCCAAGGCTCTGCTACCAGCACCAGTCCTGCAGCCTATGACTGGCATGTACCACCAGTGCCCTCCTCTTCGCGCCTGTCCCACAGCAGCGCCAAGGCCCCCGTGCCCCTGACTACTAGCCTGAGAGCTCTGCAGTCACTTTTGATGCTGTTCACATGTCCCCCAGCAGCATCGCCTGTGCCCACCTTTCCTGGTGGCCTCACACGGTGATCCGCACAAGGAATAAGGTTGGGTGCACCTCTGCCTCCTTCCCCAGTGGAGCTGCATTGGAGCTGCGAGCCCTTCTGTGGGGCAGGAGCATCCTGGAGCTTCCAGGAGTCTCCAGCTTCAGTCTGTCAGTAGATGTGAGGCTGTGTCACAGGGCTGCAGTGTAGGGCCTGCAGCTCAGAAAAGCCCCTGAGCACTGCAGAGACAAGCAGGCAGTCTGTGATGCCTTCAGAGTGTTATAAACCAACAGTTACAAACTGCTGCAAAAGCAAACAAGAACCACGTTCTGTAGCAATAAGAACACACAGCTTAGCAGACAGGAGCGTAGGACTTAGGAGAAAATTGTATTTCAAAGGTTGGTAGGGAATTTCACATCACACAAACGCATCAAAACCAGGGTTTCTAACAACACTTACCCAGGAGACCCACCAGGCAGTGCTGGCTTGATTTGGCACATGACTCCAAAACAAGGCAGCTCAGTATAAGGCACCAGGCAGTGCTGATGAGATGTGCATTATGGACAGGTCATTCCTTCATAGGTACCGTTCCAGTGACAGCACACTGTCCAGAGTAAGTGCTTGACATACAGACCTCAACCATTTACACTCCCACCAGTCAAGTCAGACAGACCAAGACTATGAGGCTGACCTGGAACCAGGCACAGTGCAGCTGAGTTCCTTCTGCAGTCACTGGGGCAGCTTCCCCACCTCCAGATCAATAGGGAACATACACACAAAGCGCAGCAAGGCTGTTTGTGCTGCACACTCACAGAGAACAAGTTGACAAGTTGAAGGTTTACGAGGACCGTGGAGATGTGGCACTGAGGGACAAGGTCAGTGGGCATGGTGGGGGTGGGTTGGGGTTGGACTTGGTGATCTTAGAGGTCATTTCCAACCTAAATAATTCTATGATTTGATGACATCTAAACACGATTGCATTTTACATGATTTTTTGGAGCACGGGTGAATCATCTTACAAAAGCTGAAGCAAGCCTGCATTCTCTTCCTGTAATGACAAGGTTCATTTTCCCCCCTGCAAATTCCTACAGTCTACCACCTTAAGCAAGCTTGGACACAGGTTTTACTGGTAAACGCCAGGGCAGAGGGACAGCTTGCAAGGAAACAAGAAAGCCTGTACAGATTTGGCTAAAGCATTCTGTTTAAAAAAGGTGACAGTGAAAAACAGGATTTCTTGAAAAGAATTGTTTACAGCTTTATTAAGAGACAGCTTTATTAAGGACGTCTTATGCTAAGATTGATGGTTTTCTAATTCCTGAATTACAGAGGATATATAAACAGGGTATATAAAGAGGGTTAAACAAACCCTAGCAAGAAAGTGCCAAATGCTAAAGCAAAAGACCCAGGAACAATTCCACCTACTGCACTCCCTCAGGAGCCTCAGTGGGACCTCTTATCTATTTGCAGAGCGCCCAATGCGAGTGGGTCGGCTGTTCTGGGGGAGAAGGATTGGGAACCATATTCCAATTTGTATCCTTGGAAAGAGATGAGGGAAACAGCTCCACGTAACAAACAAGAATGAAATGATGGTCGATCTCCAGTGCAACAGGTACAGGACCAACGACCCCACGTTGAGCTCCAAATGTTTTGAAAAAACTGGTCCTCACAAACTGTAAGAGCCTCAAGTGACCCTGGAGCAGAGGCCTCTTAATATATGGAAACCCCAAGAAATTTGAAGGACAATCACTAATAGGGTTGGGAGGGAAACAAATGGAAACTGTGAAAATACAAATAGAAATGAAAATAGGAAACCTCCTGAAATGACTGTATCCTGTCATGACTGTTCTTGTCCCAGAATACATCATAGGGATGGGTATTCCACAAGGACTCACCTTGAATCTTCCCAACGGTCAGCACCAGTTTGGAATAAAGAATTGTATTAGTGCTCCGACAGTTTTAGTGGGAAAAGTAAAAATGCCTGCTGGGCAGATTCCTGCTGCAACTGAAGTAGTGACAGTGAAACTATATAGGACCCTGGGGGGGGGGGCATGAAGAGATATCAAGGACAATTAATGATTTATTGGATGCAGGGGTTTTAAGTCAACTACTACAGCTTGGAACAACCCAATATGGCCTGTCAAAAAGTGATGGGTCACGGAGGGAATTAAATAAGCACACCCCGCCTCTCACAGCAGCTGCAGCAGGTAACCATTGCTTTAATAGAAGAAGTTCAGAAACATTCCAGAACCGGCTGTGCTTTAATTGATTCAGCTAATGCATTTTTCACTATCCCAATTACGGAGGAACGTGGCAGGGGTGACAAGATACTTTCTGTAGACTGCCTCACAGATGGCTGCAGGTCCAACCATTTGCCACAGAACAGTGGCTGAACACCTGCATGATTACAAACTGCCCCTCACTTGCAAATAGTTCATTACATAGATGACATCCTGACTCAGGGAAGCTGTGAGGAAGAGGTGCGACAAATGCTGGAATCCGTTGTGCATCACATGAAACACAAAGGCTGGGAAATTCATCCTACTAAAATTCAAGGGCAGTCTCAGACAGTGAAACTTCTAGGAATTCACTGGCATTTGGGGCACTGGGAAATACTACCCAAAACTTGACACAAAATTCTAGATCTTGCAGTACCCTGTGATAAGAGTGAGGCACAGAGGTTTATTGGATTGTTTGGTTTTTGGAGACAGCACGGTCATGTCTAGGACAAATGTTAACCCCGTTTCTATATGAAGTGACAAGGAAGAGTTGGAGAGGGGAAATGAACAGCAAGTTGCCTCTGAATTAGCAACAGAGGCTCTTCAAAGGGCTTCAGACTTACGGCCCATGCAAAAGGGAGAAATGGAGTTGAACATATCTGTAAATGGGACACGTGGCAATTGGAGCTTCTGGCAAAAACAGGGAAAGAAAAGAATTCCCTTGGGTTTCAGGGAATAAAACTGTCACGTCATGAGAGGAGTAATGGATGCAGATAAGGATAAATCCAATTCTGCTAAACAATGGTGAACAAGATTTCATTATTCAACCCCATGACAGAACAGCACAATTACTGATATTGCCAGTCTCAAAAACAATTGTGAGAAAAGCGGATCCACCTCAGATCACCACCATTCCTGGAGACCAAGGGTTTGGATCCACCAGTATTAACAATAGAGCTAAAGTACGAAGCCAAAGGGCCCTCTTGTACCAGATGAAATAACAGCTACAGGGAACAATACTACTATTTTAGTTATGAAACCTGGGCAAGAAAAATGGGAATACGTCCCTGCAACTAAGTGTTATTTTCAAGAATAATTATAGGGTATATAATTTTATTTTACAGATCCTGCATAATTGAATTTACCCGTCTACCACCACGGTCCATTTGGAAAGAGACACCATCCATGTGCCTGGATATGAAGACTGATTTGAAGAAGGCCTCACACTAAATTATCCCCAGTGCCTGCTGTCAGGGCTTGTGACCTGAGTGCAGTGATGACACTGCTAATGTCACATCGCCACTGTGACCAGGGCACGGGTTGGACAAACAGATTTTAACTTTAGGACAAGGTTAAACAAGTTTGCTGTTTCTTACTATTATGTGTGTGGAGGCCCAGGAGGACATGAAGACTGGCCTACCCCGTGCACCCAAAATGGTGGGTCAGCAAAACAAGTTGAATAACAGAGTTTTGTAGCTGAGAATTCACTCTATGCATCTGTTGTCATTCCTGCGGAAATAAACAGGAGTCATTCCTTTCAGAGCTATCTATGTACATCAATGAGCCATCACCCTAATAATGCAGTAATACTAATAATAGGAACAGAAAAAAACAGATGCTCAGAATCTCTTTTGTGGGGATGGAACAACAAAACCAACACTGCAGTCATCTGCAGTTATTCCCCCAGGAATGAACTGATGCCAGTAGAAAGGTCGTGACCACTTCCAACACTCAAACTATACCAGCATGTCAGAGCACGCAGCCTTGGAATAAACCCTAAGGATAGACCAAATTGCATCTCTGTTCCAGCAATTTTTTTCTTCAGTATACATGAATAGACTGGGAGGTACTAATCCTACAAATTCAATTATACCATTGTGTCTTATGGTAAGAAGAAAAGCAGGATGTTTAAGACTTTGTCAGGCACAGAACCTCCAGCACTGGAGGTGAGCAATTCTGAATTCTCAGTGTCTTGTCATAATTTGTGTGCATGCACAAGAAACAGTGCAACTCACTTTACAAGAGCAACCAAGCGTATTCAAGGCATACTTACAAAAGACTCTGAGGTAGAAAGCTGCTCGCTGAGGTGAAGATCAGAAATGAGGCAGGGGAAGCCCGACAGATCGAGAGTGATTGTCTGAATAAAGAAAGGAACAGAAGGAATAGACGTTAGTGGAATCTATCAGACACCAATATCCATTTGAAAAACATACTGTACTCACAACAAAACATACTACACTCACAAGTATAACCAGCCTGGCTGAGTAAACTACGCTGCGTGTGCTGAGATGAAATAAAAAGAAATCAGAAGAGAATAATTGCATCTTAGTGAAAATATCGGTGATTTCTAGTCTGAGCAAATTAATTTCACATACAAAAATTATTTCCAACATAAAGTAACCACACTTCCAAAACAAATTCTACCCATGGAAGATGACAGAATTATACTAAAGCACTTTTTAAAACATCAGTTCTCTGACAGACAGAGTAAAGAGACCAGCAAGAGAAAGTACAGAAGGGCTCCTCTCTGAGGAATAATTAAGTACAGGAGGTAGAGCTGTTTGTTTTGGTGCTGTGAGTGAGCAGAGAAGAGGGACGTGACCTCAGGAAAGTCTTCAGTAACATGGAAATGGGAAGAGCTGCCCAGGTGTTCTGAACTGCTCAGATGATGCGGCAGCCATTTTCTTCAATGCTGTTACATATGCAGTAACGAGCAGAAGAATGAAAATTAAGGCATTTGCCTTCATCTTAACGGCACTGTATGTGCCACCTCTCTGCAGAACTGCGGCACAGACAGCACAAGGCTACTGAAGAACTGCACAGTAATTGCCAATCCACGTTTTCAGAAGACAGCATGACGAAGTATTTCCCTTTTCCCATGCACAAAGAAATGCTGACTCAGACAACAATCTCAAGAGGGATAAGAATACGGAGGTACTTCATTCTATTTTCTCAAACTGAAAGGTATCAAATGTCTGCTTCAGGATAAAATAAAACGAGCAAAGAAGAACATGGAAAGCACGCTAACCTCGGCGGGCACTTCAGACCAAAATGCTCTAATAGCAGTAACTATAGCAGGCAGTAGCTTATTTCTGCACATAGCCAGCGGTCAAATTTGCTTGCTTTTAGATCTTTCTGCTTCCTATTGAACTAAGCCTCCTTCTTCTTTAAGGTATTCATCAGACTTTCCACAGAACTGCTTTCATGTTTTACAAAAAATAACACACCTAGAAAAAAAAAAGACTCAATAAAGGTCTGTGACAATACAGGGATGCAAACTTCCTACCTGTCACCCAAACAGGCGCAGCGCCCACCCTGAGGCTCTTGTGCTGTCACTGGCACACACTGACCAAAGGGGAATCCTTCACAGCAATCAGCTGCTGAGTTACACACAGTCATTCTGGGAAAATGGTTTGTTGTGTTTGTTGTTCATATGCATAGCTACATCAAGTTAGTACAACAATCTACACCTCTTTCTCTCCACCACACCGTAGAGAAACAAAGAGCTTTCCGGCTAAAAATAAAAATATCTTGCAATGCAAAAAGAATTTTCCCAGATAAAACAAGGCACAACAATCCAACAAGCAACCTCCCTCCTTCCCCTCAACCCACCATCCTTCCCCCCACAAAACAGACAGAACAAACCCACAGGAAAGGAAAAGACAGCAAATCCACTTCCTGAACCAATTCCCAGTGTTGAGAACTTAATATAGAAAAAACAATACATTCTCTGCCTGTAGCACCACAAAAAGCTGCACATTAAATGAAACGAGCAACTGAGGGTTACAGCCTCCAGCTGTACCTCCTAACCAAAGCAGCTGGGAGAAAAAGTAAAAAAAAAAAGTCTGTTTATTAGTCTGTTTTTTAGACTGGAGTCTCAGAAAGTTGTATAGATACCCCAGATAACAAAACCCTCACACCTATTCTTTGTAACAACCTGAGAGAGACCCTAAGAAACATACAGCTAGATTAACTTTATTATGTTCTTTTCCTCCTGTGTTTTTCATGCTAGTTCTTAAGAACAGCCCCTTTTTGAATATATCTTCAGAATCTGAACGATACCTGAACTCAGCTGCATAGGCCAAGGTGGAAACGTAACTAAAAATGCCCTACAACTTCCACAACCTTTTTCTCAAAGCGGTTTAGGACAGCTGTCCTCACACCTCAGCATTTCTGAGTTCAGACTGACAGAGGAGAGAGCTGCAGTTTCTCTCGTCCTGACGCAGCAGAGGGATGTGCTGTACAGTACCTTAGACAGTCCTTACGCACACAGCTTTAAAAGCTATCAGCAGTGCACAACACTTACAAGCTCACGTTTCCGCTCACGCTGGTTTGCTTTTGGATCCGAGCCCAACATCCTGCACTGCTCCATCGCTGAAGGCACTGCAATCTCCCACAGCCCACGGTTCCTGCTGAGTTAGTCAGGCGTTTGGCACTGGTTTTGTCCCAGGATAGAGAGGCCTACCCAACATATTAAAAGGAGCACTTATCACAAAAAGAAAACTCAAAGCCTAGAAGTACAAACAGCTGCAGTAATTCCTCTCCTCCAAACTGAAAGTGAAAAGCACGCTTGCTTTGGAATAATACCAGTAGAACAGAAAAGCTTGCATTACAGAGCAATCTGTAATATACCACGGCATTCGCAGGAGTACAAGATTATTTCTTCAGAACACAGCAGCATAAGTAAACCTAGCTTTACGTACGTCACGCCACCTCCACAGCTTGCTACAGCAAAGCTTCATTCTGATATTGCCCTTGGTGACCCGTAGCAGTAACCTTAACATGCTAAAGGAGAAGCAGCAAAGTCTTGTACTGCCTTAGGCCAAGCTTTAAATATCTATTATCAACGGCAAGGTACAGCACAAGGTCCCAATTGAAACATGCAGCTGCATTTACTGCTCAGCACCCAACTCGGCTTGTTTTGCACGCCTTGACAACAAGCTCAGCTGCAGAAGGCACGCTGGGTGGGATGCAAGAGCTGCAGGGTGATTCACTGACAGCGACCAACACGCAAGCAAAGCTTGCGTCACAAGACCTCCTCCCTAATGAAGACCGCTGATAATACAAAGGTAACGAGCACATCGAACACATTTCTATCCAGAAGTCAGTAAGCAGATGTAGTCTACCTCTGCAAAACATGACTGCCGTGTGACAAAACCCAGAATGAGAAGAACAAGCCAGCTGGCTGCATACTTCCCAAACACTGCACTGCCACCATAACTAAATGGGAACTGAGAATCCAGACATTATCGTAATAACAAAGTAATCAAAGCCCCAGTGAGCTTCTGGATCTCACCAGTTTCTCTGAAAACAGAGCGCTCGATGCCTAAGGAAGTCTCTTTATAAAATTCCTGCTTAGCTGTCCTGCTATAAACTTTGACCAGTTTAACAGACTACAAGTGTATCACACACCCTTACATATAAATGAGGATGAAGTGCTTCAGAGGAGAGCACTCCCACTTTTCAGGAGCAGGCAGAATGTTATCTATGCCAGCCTCGTGAAAGACACTCAAGTTACAAAGGGTTTTTCCCTCCTAACGTCACATCACATTTAGCTCTTGTACACCTGTATTGTTCTGCTAAAACTAATCACTGAATGAAATAGCTACAGATGCTGCCACGGACAAATAACACAGCTGACCTTATACAGCATTCAAAAACTAAAAGAATTCTCTAATAGCCGCTGACTGACTGATTTTAAGCAGAAGGGACCCAATTTCTGCAAAGTTGTGCGTGGAGAGGAAAAAAAGAATCAGCAGTTTGCTTCACATTCAGCTTAACCCTTACTTTCTTTGGAGAAGAAATGCATTTCCTTCTTAGCCTCACAGCAGCAACAAGGACATGAATAATGAATATTGTAGAACTTATATTAAGATTCCACTTCAGCATAACATAACTCAAAGAAAAGTGAGCTTCCAAAGAAGGGTGTGCAGGGAAGGAAACAGTGACAGCACAGTGTTACCTGATGTGAAGTACTGTCTCTTTCCAGCTCATGTTCTAAATGAGGTATTGACTTTTGCACAGTTAAAATACAGAGCTCTTACATTATGGAAAAAGTAAATCAGACCACGTAACGAAAACCTGGAGCCGTACATCAATAATTAAAGGGCATCATACCCACTGGAACTTCACTTGAGAATTTGAAGGAATTCTGGACCTCTGACTTATAAAATAAGCTGCTTTCCAGCCAGTAAGAAAATGAATTTGTACGGTTCAACTGCAGCTTCCTTTAAAATGCCCTCCGTAGCATACGCTGACTTACAAAGTTCAAAATAAAAACTTCAGATAAAAAAACAAATCCAAGGATCCCGTGTTCCTGTTAGCACTTCATGCCTGCAGCTACCACGAGAGGTCAGGAAGCAAAGTAGTCACAGGATGAAGGTCTCTTCTCTAGAGAAAAATCACACAAGGGAACTTCAGAAGCACATTTCACTTTTAAGAAGGAAAACAGACATACCTTCATCCATTTGCTATGAAATGCCCCTTCATTCCATATCTATAAAGCAAAAAGTAAACAGAAGTCAGTATCTGCTGATATACAAAGTAGTAGCGCATACACATAAATAAATATTTCACCTTCACTACTGAACTTTTTTTATCAGCCCTCCAGGGAAATAATCTGTATGAAAATTCAAGGCAGGTGCTTATTTCTCTCATCCTTCGGCCCACAGCCTGCAGCCTTACTGAAAAGAACACTCATGCTGCTCTTTTCAGCGTGAAAAGACGTGGTCATTCAGAATGTCAGTAACAACATGAAAACAAGACATTACTTCAATACTTCACATGCAGAACTTATATTCTACTGTAAAAGCACAGCAAGGCAAAAACTCGTGTCGGACACACACCTCCCACCCCACCCCTCCAAGGTCCATTTCTCAAGCATCAATGCCTTACCAGAGTGCAAGAGTGACACTGACTGAAACAGTCAGCAACAGGAAGGGAAACACTCCAGAAGAGATGGACACTGTATGTACCTTCCCACACTGCAACAGAAAGGGCAGACTCTCTCAGTGGGGTGTGAGCCGTAACTTGAGAAGCTTCACTGCAGACAGTGAAAATTCAGAAATGCAGCCCTAACGATAAATCATTTATACTCACCTCTGCGATCAGGTCTAAGCATTAACATCGTTTGACATGAGAAGATCATCGCGAAGCCACTGCCTAGGATGCTACTTCAGAAAAGCACAAACAGTCTGAGAGAAGCATCAGTGCAAGCATACCAAGTCCTAGAGCATCCCTACCTTGTCTAGTGCGACATAAAAACATCGGTCCGTTAAAGTAATTAAGGGTCAGACGCGTTTGTTAGAACAAAGAGCATATAAACCCTAAGGCTTGGATTTACCAAGTTCAATTTTGAGGTTCCTCTCTTTAGCTTCTCTCATCAGCCACCGCTCACGGCCTCAGAAGTCGCCCTCATCATCTCCATAGCGCATCTCAGAGAACTCAGTGCCACCTAGGAAGGAGACAGACATTATAAAGACATTGTAAAACTCTCTGTGTTGCTCACTGCCACACTATGCAGGCAGGCACGCCGCTCCAGCGTGGCTCACACATCCTTTCCTCTGTACTTCAAACCAAAACGAGCAGCGAAGGGAAGAAGCAAAGCTGCCACTCTTCATTCTCAGCGTGTTAACTTAGCATAAACGTTTGGGGATTTTTCCCTTTTTTGGGGGAGGGGAAGCACTCTGTCTCTTGCTATTTTAAAAAGGGACTACGCTTTCTTTTTTTTGCAGCAGAATGTGATTAGCTATTGGGCATTTTCTATTCCTAAATACAGTAATGCTAAAACCTGTATTTATGACTACCTTCGTCTCAGCAACCACTGAGAAATTCACAGCATTAGCACTGTAAGAAAAATAATCACCGTCGAAAGTATAATTAGCAGATAATGTCCACGTGGGGACGTATGGGGGCAGAGAGAGTAAGGGAGAAAGAAAGCAGCACGAATTGAAATCCAGTTCCTGCTCAGATTTTGCTCACAGCGATCGCAGACGCATTTCTACATCCGGGGGAGGTGGAGGGGGAAGGAACGAGAGCACCGCCTTCGGAACCCGAGCGTAAATTTCCTTCACGAGTCTGCAGACACCGACCGTGATATCTCTTGTGCAGCCTCACACAGCCGCACACGCGGCACATCCCAGTGAAGGGAACACGGACGACACGTTACTGCAGCATCACCGCCGCGAGACCCCGCACAGCCCACGGCTGCCGGCTGCCCGTCAGCGCCAACCTCCCCCTGGAGGACGTGTAACGGGGCACGGAAATTCGGCCAGGGAAAGGAGAGAGGAACCAGACTAAGGACAAGAAGTGCCAAACAGAACGCCGTTCGGAGGACGCTCGCTCTCCCCTCCCCTCCCCACCCCCAGCTCTCGCCCCCCCCCACTCCGTCCTCCCACCCCCCACAGCTCTCCCTCCCCGCCCGCGCCCACCGGCCCCGCTCACCCCGCTGCCGCCGATCCCGGCCCTCCGGCGCCGTAAGCGGCACCGACCCCGGGAGGCCCGGAGCCCGCAGGAGCCGACCGCACGGCACAGCCGGGAGGAGCGGACAAACCCGGCGCGCCGCCCGGCACCGCGCCGCCATCGCATCGCGGCCCGCCGCCCGCCACGTGACCGCGCGACCCGGCCGTCACCTGGGCAGGGCGGCCGCGGGGTGAAGCTGGCGGCCGCCATTTTGAGAAAGGGCACGGCAAGTTCAGAGCGGCGGGAGGCGCGCTGCAGGGGGGCGCTGAAGAGCGGGTGAAGCCGTCGAGGAGCCATGTTGGGTGTGGGAACGCTGCCGGGCGGAGGCGGCGTGTTTGCAGCGCGGATGCAAATATTAAAAAAAATAAATAAAAAATAAAAAAGCACTTTGGGAAATACCTGTGTGTAAAAGATGCCGCTTTTTAATCAAAATCCACATATTCAATTGCAAATCGATTGTGAAAATGAAAGATGGAAGAGGGGACATGCTGTACTCCTTTTTGTAAGAGGAGCGGATCAAAACACCAAGGAAGTCTCATGCTTTCAAGGTTGTGTACAAAGCTGGCCTCAGAATTGGCGATGCTCTTTAGATTCCAGGCTGGGGCTGAAAGAAAATGCTTCTTCTGCTTTTCGTGTTTTGGGGGGGACCTGAAACTGATTTCCATGAGTAAAGGTCCATGGCCTTGCACTTCATTACATGCTGAGCATTGTCATTCAAACAACAGAGAATGGCTCCTTGGTTTTTAAGTACTTTGCGTGTGTCACAAAAGAAAAAGGACTGGGCAGGAACTGACATTTCTTGTATTGGATTTGACTTAGTATACATCACTGGAGAGGTAAGTTCTTAAGGAGCAGAATGAAACAACAGTATTTAAGACACTGTAACCTGTTCTGTGGGCTTAGCAGTAACATAGGAGTAACTGCACAATACTTCAGAAAAACAGGGTTCATTTGATTGCTGTCTCTGTAGCATGGGAAAGACATATTCTAGGATCTCCAGCTCACTCACACAACACCAGTTCCTGCTTTTATTTCAGCATCTGTGAGCTAAATGTGGAAGTGGGTAGAAATCAGCCCCTGCACTCAAGACTAGAACATCACCTTTCATAGAACAATATCATCCTAAAATGGTATCTGTGAGATGTGGTGTTAGTCTCCTTAATTAAGGTTACGTGAAAAACCCAGAGGATAATAAGCTGTCCTAGCACATCCAGTGATGGCTTCTCATTTTTGCTCTGACCTCTATTACCTAATTCATTAATGGCAATTAAGTCATAAATGGCTTCATAAAAATACTTTCACACACCTGCAAAATAATTATTTTAAATATATATACATATATATTTGCACTTTTGTCTTTGTCGTGTTTCTTGAGGTTCAGAGAGCTACAAAGCAATTCCCGTGTGTTGATCCCCTCCTAGTAAACCATTCTAGTCTACAGGCTTTGGTCATGCTAATAGTTTATCCATTGCTCTCCTTTTCTAATTTACAAAAAAGTGCAAATATCTGTGAAGGAAAACCTGTATCATTATCAGTAACCTGCTCAGCTAAGAAATCAGTACGATCAACCAATCACTTCTGCTTCTTAGTGCTGTTAGCCTTGTTTCTTAAGAAGCAGCAAAAATTCTGTCACTGTGGAAGTGAAAACTTGGGGGTTTGTCCAGGTGTAATTTCCATCCAGTTCTGAACATCCCTGTTCTTGTTAAGCAGATCTTCACCCTTTTCTCTCTCTAGCTACCACCTGCCTAGTTATGCCCTCATACTGAAGAAGTCAAGTAGATGTGGATAAATACATGACCTACTTGCAAGTTTCTTCTACATTTTGAATTTTGTACTGTGAGCCTCAGTTGAACGCTGTCAAGTGTGTTTGTTTGTTTGTTTTCCTCTTGGTGTGCATTAATGTGTGCAGAAATAGGCTGAGCTGCTAAAATATGTCCACATCCACATCACAGCCTTTAGTAATTCCATGTGTTCTTACTGCTTAGTGCACCAGAGCACAGCAGCTGTTTTCTGCATCTGTCTGTCTGCAGAGGTTCTACTCAGGTTAGTTGTGCAGCCACAGTGTTAAATTGCCCTTTGGGAAGAGGTCAGAAAAGTCTGGAGAAATTCCAGGTGGCTATTTAGAAATATAGATTGGCTGAAAATGATGTGTTTTCCTTCAGGTAACGTGTTGATATGCATTTCTGTGCATTAAAAAAGAAAGAAAAAAAGACAAAAATACTTTCTCTTGAAAGCTTTATATTTGCTGATGGGGCCTGAATGAATGAATTTTCCCCATCTATATCTGTATCTACATCTAGATCTATATCCATATCTATCTTTCCCTGCCTAATTCCTTGCCCATGTATGTAGAAGGCAAATGCAATCCAGCTGTCCTGCACATCAGGATCACTGTCAGTTCTCCAAGACTACAGCCAGTCCACCAGGATTAACGTCAGCTCTCCAAAGCCACATTTTCTCCTGCAGCCCAAGACTTGTGGGAGCACAGCTTTACCTGTTCAGGGGGAAAAGTTTTCATTCTGCATCAAAGGCAGTTTCTTTACAGCTGCAAGGAAGCTGTGTAACTAGCCTTTCACGTGCATTTCTCCATTTCATTGTTTTTCTGATACTAGATTAGAGCCACAAGTTTTCAGGATGCCAGGCTCTCTCCGTTACATCTCTAGTGTCACAATTTCACCTGTGAAACATGAAATCATCTTGATTTTCCTTGACCATTTTCCTTTGGCTGTGTGACCAAGCACTGTGGAATGGAGGTCCATATCCCCCCTAAGAGACAATGTTCCTCCTTCACACAAAGCTGCTTTGTGTCTCTCAGCATTGGTGTTAAAGATCACTCTTGGTTTCCTCTCCCAACTTCTACGTGTATTCCACTTTTTACCTCACCTAGATCAGGTTTGGAGACATCAGAATAGATGCACATCAGAAACAGTGCTGCCTGTCCAGGCAAGAGCTGATAGTATAGTAAAACTGGAATTACATCACATCAGCGCCTGAGTGATTTATTATGATCCGGGGTACTGTGACTGATCTTGGACGAGAGTGAGAGTTCAAAGGAGAATTTTGGATTTTACAAGGTGGCATTAAATGGCCAGGAATGGCAATGGGTATCAAATCCGGCTTGCCATGTGCTACCATGAGGTAATGCAGATGGTGACATCACCACATTTATCTTGTCCTGACTTATGTCTCAGTCTGGGGGAGTTACTCTAAGTCAGCCTCTTGTAGCTTTCCACTTTCTGAATTAGTCCTCTTGGCAGCATCAGGATGGAAAACGATTGCTTCTTCTCCAGGCATCTAATGCAACCATGCAATGAATTTTCTTATTCACTCCCAGTCCAGAAAACTCAACACGGTTCCACAGGATGCACTGAATAAATAATATTAATATTGCTGTTCTTACTCCCTGAGATCATTTTGCTCTTGGTTAATTGATTCTCATTTACTCTGTGAATACAACACGAGCAGTTCTGTTAAACCTCATAGTTGCTCTAATCTGCAGAGAAAAGGTTGGTGTAACCCATTTCTTTCCCTGTTTTTCGAGACGCACACAGATGATTTGCAGAGTCACTGGACTTCAAACTAGGTGTCTGATAAACAATCTGCTTCTGAACTGGTGGAATTCAGCTGCTTTTGCATACTCCAGCAAATCTCAATGTCTGTGCCTGTGGCAATATTTACAAATGCTCTTCTTCCTTCCTGATTTTGACATACACTTTTCAGTAGTCACAGGAACATGGAGTGTAGAGCACAGACGCTGCAATACCAGGAAGTGTTTCATTACCATATGTTAATTACAGAAGTTTTAGGAAATTGTGAACATAAAAATGTAGACACCTTCCTTTCAATTTATCAGAGAACTGTGCAGTACAACTGAAACTTCTCCCAGGTCTTTCCTGAAGGAAGGATTCTTAAAAGAAGACAAGAAAAAGAAAAGCCTTTCCCTTTTCCTCAGGCTTCTTTTTCTTTTTTTTTTTTTCTTTTCTTTTTTAAAAATAAAAAGCAAATAAAAGGGTAAAAAGAAGAGAAAGTCATCAAGGATTTCTGGGGATTGCTGGAATAAACTCTACCTGAGTTCAGCATACCACACTACGTTTCTGTATCTTAGGAGTAAATCAGTGGCAAGTTCCAGGCAAGACCCAGCTGGCAAAGTGCAAGTTTTCAAGTATGGCTAGGAACTGCTTTGGCTCTTTGGCTGCCAGCAGTCCACCTCCAGTAAGGTGACTTACTGAACTAGAAGCTAATTGACTATGCAATTAACTTCCAACGCTCATTATCACTTTGATATTTAAGGTGCTTGTAAAACTGATGCATTTGTACTTATGATTTCTCTGAAGTGAGAAAATACAAGAAGTTCAATTTTCCAGATGAGTAGCTGGATGATGATTATCTGTTAGTATTGTTCTACATGTTAATTTGATAATGGTTTTATTATACTAAGGACTAACAAGTCATCTTCAGTCCTTCAAGTCACAGTGGCAAGGAAAAAAGCAGTGAAGGACATACACGACCCACTAAAGCAGCCAGTAACACAGTGCTTTGGGTGCAGTTCTGTCACCCAAAGCCTCCTGAGGAGCTGAATCAGGAGATTGGGTGAGCGATGTCTGCGGAGCAAGATCCGCTCGGAAAACTTAAGAAGTCCAGAAATACAAGGACTGAGCACTTTGCTCCCGCAGGCATTTGGAACACTGAGGGGATGACGTCACTGAGGGGGATGACGTCACCTGGCGGCTGTCAGTTGCAGGTGGTGGTTGATGCCGGCAGGCAGTGCAGCCATGCCCGCTTCGCAGCCGGCCCTGCGGGGTCGCTGCCACTTCGCCGACAGGTGCCGGAACGTGCGTGTGAGCGGCCGCTGGGGGCGCCCCTACCCAAGTAGGTTCTGGTTCCCACTTCTTGCTGCCTCGGGCGGCGCTGTGCGAATCGCGTGCCGTCTGCAACGCTTAGCGTCCCTTCCTCTTCCTTAGCAGGTCCCGTCAGAGGAGCCGCAGCACGACGGCGTGCCGCTACCCAGAGATACGCAAACGCTGCCCGGGCATCCGTGCTCCAGCGCTTGAGACGACGTGCAGGAAGACGGGGTAACAGCACCCAGACAAACACAGTCAGTAGCCAGCCCCCCATGATCCAGCAGACGGGAGGAGCTGTAGGAGGATGGGGTGCTGCTTCCGCGAGAAACACATACATTATGCGGCGATCCTTGTTAAAAAACAAGAGAGGAGCCATGTTCAACTACAAGAGCGGAGCTGTAGGGGGATGGGGAGATACTAGTCAGACAAATACAAACCATAGCCAGCCCCCCATGATCCAGCAGACAGGAGGAGCTGTAGGAGGCTGGGGTAGCAGCACCCAGACAAACACAATCCCTAACCAACCCTCCATGATCCAGCAGACAGGAGGAGCTGTAGGAGGATGGAGTACCAGCACCCAGACAAACACAGTCAGTAGCCAGCCCCCCATGATCCAGCGGATGGGAGGAGCTGTAGGAGGATGGGGTGCTGCTTCCGCAAGAAACACATACATTATGCGGCGATCCTTGTTAAAAAACAAGAGAGGAGCTGTAGGGGGATGGGGAGACACTAGTCAGACAAATACAAACCGTAGCCAGCCCCCCATGATCCAGCAGACAGCAGGAGCTATAGGGGGCTGGGGTAGCAGCATCCAGGCAAACACAATCCCTAGCCAACCCTCCATGATCCAGCAGACAGGAGGAGCTGTAGGAGGATGGGGTACCATTACCCAGACAAACACAATTCCTAGCCAGCCCTCCATGATCCAGCAGACAGGAGGAGCTGTAGGAGGCTGGGGTAGCAGCACCCAGACAAACACAGTCCCTAGCCAGCTCTCCATGATCCAGCAGACAGGAGGAGCTGTAGGAGGATGGGGTACCACTGCTCAGACAAATACAAGTCTTAGCCAGCCAGCTGTGCTTCAGCAGATGGGAGGAGCTGTAGGAGGATGGGGTGCTGCTACTTGGAGAAACACTCACATTATGCGGCCAGCCCTGTTTAAGTACAAGAGAGGAGCCATGTTCAACTACAAGAGAGGAGCTGTAGGAGGATGGAGAGACACTACTGAGACAAACACACTCCTTATTCATCCACCTGTGCTCCAGCACACGAGAGGAGCTGTAGGAGGATGGGGTACTACTACCCAGACAAACACTATCCCTAGCCAGACACCCATGATCCAGCACACAGGAGGAGCTGTAGGTAGATTGGGGTCAGCTACCCCGAGAAACACAAACCTTATCTGGCCAGCCATGTTCCAGCACAAGGGAGGAGCTGTAGGAGGATTGGGTGCCCCTAGCCAGATAAATAAAAACCTTAGCCAGCCACCAGTATTCCAGCAGAAGGGAGGAGCTGGAGAAGGATTGGGTGCTGCGACCCAGAGAAACACAAATCAGATCTGGCCAGCTGTGTTCCAGTACAAGGGAGCAGCTGTAGGAAGATCAAATGCTGCTACCCAGACAGACACAAACCTTAGCCAGCCTCCAGTGATCCAGCACACAGAACGAGCTGTAGGAAGATCAGATGCTGCTACCCAGACAGACACAAATCTTAGCCAGCCTCCAGTGATCCAGCACATGAAAGCAGCTGTAGAAAGAGCAGATGCTGCTACCCAGACAGACACAAGTCTTAGCCTGCCTCCGGTGATCCAGCACACGGAAGGGGCTGTAGAAGGATCAAATGCTGCTACCCAGATAGACACAAATCTTAGCCAGCCTCCGGTGATCCAGCAGACGGAGGGAGCTGTAGAAGGATCAAATGCTGCTACCCAGATAGACACAAATCTTAGCCAGCCTCCGGTGATCCAGCACATGGAAGAGGCTGTAGAAGGATCAAATGCTGCTACCCAGATAGACACAAGTCTTAGCCAGCCTCCGGTGATCCAGCACACGGAAGAGGCTGTAGAAGGATCAAATGCTGCTACCCAGATCGACACAAATCTTAGCCAGCCTCCGGTGATCCAGCACACGGAAGGGGCTGTAGAAGGATCAAATGCTGCTACCCAGATCGACACAAATCTTAGCCAGCCTCCGGTGATCCAGCACACAGAGGGCGCTGTAGAAGGATCAAATGCTGCTACCCAGATAGACACAAATCTTAGCCAACCTCCGGTGATCCAGCACACGGAAGAGGCTGTAGAAGGATCAAATGCTGCTACCCAGATAGACACAAATCTTAGCCAGCCTCCAGTGATCCAGCACACGGAAGAGGCTGTAGAAGGATCAAATGCTGCTACCCAGATAGACACAAATCTTAGCCAACCTCCGGTGATCCAGCACACGGAAGAGGCTGTAGAAGGATCAAATGCTGCTACCCAGATAGACACAAATCTTAGCCAGCCTCCGGTGATCCAGCACACGGAAGAGGCTGTAGAAGGATCAAATGCTGCTACCCAGATAGACACAAATCTTAGCCAACCTCCGGTGATCCAGCACACGGAAGGGGCTGTAGAAGGATCAAATGCTGCTACCCAGATAGACACAAATCTTAGCCAGCCTCCAGTGATCCAGCACACGGAAGAGGCTGTAGAAGGATCAAATGCTGCTACCCAGATCGACACAAATCTTAGCCAGCCTCCGGTGATCCAGCACACAGAGGGCGCTGTAGAAGGATCAAATGCTGCTACCCAGATAGACACAAATCTTAGCCAACCTCCGGTGATCCAGCACACGGAAGAGGCTGTAGAAGGATCAAATGCTGCTACCCAGATAGACACAAATCTTAGCCAGCCTCCAGTGATCCAGCACACGGAAGAGGCTGTAGAAGGATCAAATGCTGCTACCCAGATAGACACAAATCTTAGCCAACCTCCGGTGATCCAGCACACGGAAGGGGCTGTAGAAGGATCAAATGCTGCTACCCAGATAGACACAAATCTTAGCCAGCCTCCGGTGATCCAGCACACGGAAGAGGCTGTAGAAGGATCAAATGCTGCTACCCAGATAGACACAAATCTTAGCCAGCCTCCGGTGATCCAGCACACGGAAGAGGCTGTAGAAGGATCAAATGCTGCTACCCAGATAGACACAAATCTTAGCCAGCCTCCGGTGATCCAGCACACGGAAGAGGCTGTAGAAGGATCAAATGCTGCTACCCAGATAGACACAAATCTTAGCCAACCTCCGGTGATCCAGCACACGGAAGGGGCTGTAGAAGGATCAAATGCTGCTACCCAGATAGACACAAATCTTAGCCAACCTCCGGTGATCCAGCACACGGAAGAGGCTGTAGAAGGATCAAATGCTGCTACCCAGATAGACACAAATCTTAGCCAGCCTCCGGTGATCCAGCACACAGAAGGGGCTGTAGAAGGATCAAATACTGCTACTCAGGGGAACGTAAACCTTAGCCAGCCACCTGTGTTCCAGCACACGGGAGGTGATGGAGGAGGACGTGTTGCTCCTGTCCGGAGAAACATAAACCTTATTCGGCCGGCTGTGCTGCAGCGCAAGGGAGGAGCTACAGAAGGACGGGGCGCTCCCGCAGCTGTTATCCAGCCTCCTGTGCTTACAAAGAGCACATCAGGTGGCAGCCATGATGGAGGAGGACCCTCTGGTGCCTCTGGTTTTGGACCAGCAGGCAAGAAAAGCGCGGTCTCCACGCAGAAACAGAAGGCGCGCTCTGCGTTAAGCAGTGCAGACCCGGGTGATGGCCACCAAGATGGACAGCGTGGCCAGCAGAGAGTTTCGTAAGTGTTGACCCTGCCTCTTGGGAAGTGCTCACAATGAGCTGATTAGGTGCTTACTGGCTTCCTCTGGGTAACGGAGAGGACGCGTTCCGGGGGATGGAAGCTGGGACGTGTGGGGGAAGCATAGAAAGCACTGGGGTTTGGTTACAGACCTGATGTGATTTACTTGCGGTTCGATGATACGGTAAAACGCTTTGTCGGGACATCTGTGCGTCCAGCAGAGTGACTGTTGTGTCTTTCACAGATCATTGTAGTATTCTTCAGTTGTTCCCTCGGAGCAGCGTCCCGTGGAATTAATGGGGATGGCTTTGGCTATTTGAGTTTGACTTTGCTTTTTGCCGTTTGGCTTCTGACCGCGTAATTTCTTCTTTTGCTGTTACATTCCGTTTTGTAGTGACTGTATAGCGACAGACATGGCAACCTGGGAATCTTCTGGACAGTGGATGTTTTCGTGTTACGCTATTGTGAAGGGCAAGCCTAATGTTTCAGGTCGGTACCATTTTTAGCCAGCCTTGCTGAGTGCAGAGCGCTGCTACTGTTTAGACTGCATTTTATACTTGTCCACACTGCTACGCCTCAATGGAAGCACTTGCAAGGTGAAGACTGCCTTGCGATGCAACAGGTTGGGATATTGGATTACGGTATTTCCTTGGTGGTTTTGCACCCCCGAAGTTGCACCAGGAGGCCTTTTTGTGTCTCCAAGTAGAACGGGCTGGTCCCAGGTGGCGTAGCAAGGGCAGTTTCTTGCGTAACTCTGGAGGGCAATTTTGTATTTTTATTGTATTCCTTTTGGAGCACGCTGATTGGTTGCCTCCCGGCAGGCTCTCCAGAGTTCTCCCCTGAGGAGGTGCGCCTGGGGTATTACAACTGCAGTGCACAGGAAAACACTGGATACTACGTAAGTATTTAAAACAGCTGACCGGTCGTGTGGACGCGTTCAGGGTAGGAGTGGGTACTGTTCACTTGACTCAGTGAATACCGATCTCGAGAGGAACGTAAGAATGCCCTCATACGTTCAGTTTTCTGTGCACCGAGTAGAAATCAACAGGAGCTGCTGGCCTGAAGGTTTTGCCGTAACTGAGCAGCCTGATCTGGCCGTAGGTGTCCCTGTTCACTGCAGTGCAGCGTTGGGTCAGATGGCTTTACAGTGCCTTCTGACTCAAACAGGTCTATGATTCTCCCTTCTTCTTTCTGATAACTGCATGACACAGGCCTCACCATTATGCAGGTACAAAGCGTTTTATCCAAAGCATGAGTTTCTGTTCACAAAGTGGGCAAAACCTGAATCGTCCAGTCTGAAATTTCCTTTCCGTAGGTCAGATCACTCTTGTTCCCTCTTTTAAACAAAACAAAACAAACAAAACAAAAAAAAAAAAAAAAAAGAAAGAAAAGAAAGCAACCCAAAAAGAAAAAACCAAAAGCGATGCTTAATAAAAGCATGTTTGTGTCTTCCCACGTTAGATAAATGCTTTCAATCAGTACGTGCAACAATGGAGAAGCAGGCTGCAGGAGCTGAAGGGTTCAAATGCCTCGAAAAAAGCATCGAAGGTAAGTGTTAAGGAAAGGTAAAATATTTCTGTTCCTGATATTGCTTTTCTCTTAAATCTTGAGTGAAGTTTTTTCTTAGGATTCACATTTAGACAGAGCTCAGGGTTCAGACTTCAGCACAGACAATGATTGTTCCTCGCTCAGAGAGCAGACTGAGCCATAGCAGTGATACAGATAGAGTCATGCAACAAACTAGAACAAGTGAGAGGAGAATGAGAGCTCCAAGAGGTTTTGGTGATTGCAATTACTTTTTGCCCACCAGTCAACAGATTTCTGCTTCTAGGCTGCTTGCAGACAGTAGCCTGAGAGCGTTTTGTTTAAAGCTGCAACTGCTTGTGGCCAGCGTTTGATTAAGTTCCGCAGAGTTACATTCAGCTGGGTGGCACACATAGGCTTTTGCTTTAAGCGTGGACTGAAAGACACTTGCCTGTGTTGGAATGTAGTTCTCACGGATGCATTTGGAACTTTTTCAGGCATCTCAGAGCAAGAAGGCGGTCACTCAGCCGTTGCCTTCTCTTGGATCGGGAGGACAGCAAGCCCCAAGCACTGGGTCCCCAAGTAAGTTTCCGCATAAAGAACCAGCCATTAAACAGGCGTTGATAAGTGTTCTTCTGCAGTATTGAGATGCAGCAGTGTTTCAGTATGGCAGGTGTACCCATTCTGAGCGTTCTTACCTGTTTCCTCACTGCAGGCTTTCCAGAGAGCAGCAGCAGCGGTGCTGCCGGTTTGTCCTCGAACACAGATCCCAGCGTCCCATCTGGAAGCGCTCCGGCTGTGGGGAGCTCTGCTGCTGCCTCCAGTCCTCCTGCACTCGGGGTGACGTCCTCCCACAGCGTTCCCCATCCCGTTGGGACTGGCGCTTCTTCAGCTCCATCTGCAGCCCCCTTCTCACTGAACGCTTCTGCAACGACCAGTGGCTGTGGAACTTCTGGGCTTCCCGGCCCTGGAAGTTCTGCTGCTGCAAACTCTTCCAGCACCGCTCCGCTGACAGTTGCTGGAACTCCCCAGGCAGCGACAGGAACTTCTCGCTCGGGTGCAAGCAGTGCTTCGGCTGCACAGACTGCCTGTGCCTCTGGACACAGCATCACGTCCGCAAGTTCTGCATTCCCAAACGGTATCAGACCAGGCCAGTTAAACACACCGAGGAGTGAATTAACAGCCAAAGGGCCGAAGAAGATTACAGTCAAAAAGTTCGAGCTATGAAGGGTCTCTCTGAAACCACCACCTGCAGGCTGCTTACATGATAAGGATTCAAGTTAATTCTGAAGTTACATGTCTTAGTTGTTGTTCTGTGATTCTTCCAATAAACAATACTGTGATGGAGCAATGAGTTGGAATGCTTTCTTCTGACTTATGTTTCCATTTAATCTCTTTAGTCTTCTGTATAATCAACGATTATACAGGTGTTATAATTAAGAAATCTACAAGAGAGTTTGGCTAAGCAGCTTATTACACCAAAAAGAATAATAAAGGGCTTACCCTTGTCCTGGGCTCACTGGAAAACTCCAAAAGGAGGTATCTCCAGAAAGAGATCCCTCCTTCCCCACTGGTAGTCAGCTCTTAAATGGGGTCTGTGAGAGGTGGAGCCAAGCTCCATCCCTTCCTGCAGCACAGGTGAATTGCCTTCACTTGCGCTCCCAGGGCTGACCCACTGCTCACCTCAAGTGGTCAATCAGAGGTTCAGGCCGTGATTCAGCAGTTCCCATAGTCTTCACAGTAAGATACCTTGTGGTATCAGCATTTCCACTACAACAGTCTAGGCTCATAGATCCTTGAGTACTGGCCAACCAGGTGGCTTCTGCCAAATGCTTCTCCCACTGCTTAAACGTTCCGCCCCCCATTGCCTTCCACATAGTTTTCAACAACCCAGTGTACTGTTTGATTTTACCAGAAGCTGGTGCATGCAAGGGAATATGATAAGTCCACTCGATGCCAAGATCTTTGGCCCAAGTGTTTGCAAGGGAATTTTCAAAATGTGTCCCACCATCTGACTCAGTGCTTTCTGGAGCGTCCTGTCGCCACAGCACTTGTTTCTCCAGACCCAATATGATGTTTTGGGTGGTAGCATGGGGTACTGCGTATGTTTCAAGGCACTCAGTGGTTGCCTCCAGCATGGTGAGCACATAATGCTTACCATCGTGAGTTCGTGGCAAGCTGATTTAATCAACCTGCCACACCTCCCCATATTTTGACTCTTGCCATCGCCATTCCTCCCGGAGAGCTTTCATCCTTTGACATGGTCCCCCACCACATCCTTATCTCCAAATCGGAGGGATGCGGATTTGATGGGTGGACCACTCGATGGATAAGAAATTGGTTGAAAGGCCACAGGCAGAGGATGGTCGTCAATGTCTCCATGTCCAGGAGGAGGCCAGTCATGAGCAGAGTCCGCCAGGGATCTGTCTTGGGACCGGTACTCGTTAACATCTTCATCAGTGGCTCCATCAGAAGAGGGATGGCCAGCAGGGACAGGGAGGCTATTGTCTCCCTGCACTCTGCTCTTGTGAGGCCTGAGAGGATAGAGATTGGTTTTTCTGTTTGCTCTACAGGTTTTAATAAATCCTGAGATTTTTGCCTTATAAAACTAGCATGTGATGAAACTGCAACTTGCTCATGCTGACTGCTTTGCCCAGAAAACCCAGATCTCTGTACCACTGAGCAACTTCAGGAGCTCTGCCTTTCTCTGTGCCTGGTTACAGTCAGCCATCATCATTTTTCAGCAAAGCTCCCCTTTCCTGTGAGAGTCTCTGGTGCTATATGGCTCATCTTTTCCTGTATCAGCAGAAGGGTGATGAGGGCTTTTCCTCTGCACGCTTGTTCCTTTCAGGACAGCACAAGATAACGTTGAGAAAACCCTGGGACTGTCAACCAGCCTGCATGCTTAGCTTGACATTTCAAAGAAAAAGCCTGAACACTTCTGGGACCTTGTGTGCCCTAATGACTGCACACTAATGGAGGCTAAGAAAGTACGGCTTGTGTCTGCAGAGAGGAACCAGACTGCAGATGGTTTAAGCAGATGCAAGAGAAACAGTCGTCTACTCTAAATTCTTCTGGGCAGAACTGTTGAACAGGCTGCCCAGTGAAATAAATGGTGGAGTCCCCATCTCTGCAGGTATTTAAAAGCCATTAGGGACACAGATTAGTATGGACTTAGCAGTGCTAGATGGATGGGTGGATTTGACGATCTTATGGGGCTTTTCCAAAATAAGAAATTCTATTATTTTTATGAAAACTGTCATGCAGTACCAGAAATAAGATAGGCAGAGAAAGAGGCTGACCAGTTCTTCCCCAGCTGTGTCCCGAGTCACACTGTGAAGGATGCCACTGCCAGCTTGGCTGTTCCTGCAGGGACTGGATTGTGTCCACAACAGTGTGTCTCATAGGGAGGTCTCATAGTTAGAAACACAGAAAGCAAAGCACTGTGTGCCGCAGAAAGACTGTCCAGTTCCTCAGCGTGTCCTTAGCTTGCAAGCATTAGTAGGACAAAATCCAGCAATAGCCATGGCCAGTTTGGACACCTAACACATACATGAAATTGTGTCACTTCTTCAGCCAGCAGGCTACTGTTCTTCAACGAGTTACAGTTCAAAGAAGAAAGCGGGGAGAGTCTCAGTTGTACCACAGTAAAGGAAAATACTGAAGAAATGCTTGGTGATAGGGAAAAACTTGTGTGGATTACTTTCACAGCCATGAGGGTCAGCATGAACACTGAATCAGAAGGTAAGAGGCACACATTGCTTAAAGGCATAAATAGGGACAGGTGTTCTTAAAGCAGGAAAGCTCTTTTTGTTGGGACTAGCTTTGGCATTGCAGCATCCGCACTTCTGTAGTGATTCAGATGTGTTGTTGCTGTGATGACTGGGAGTGAAACACAGAAAGTGAAAGCAAGAAGGATGGGGAAAGAGACTGACACAGCTCGAAAAAGGAGAAAAATCCTCATCTCCAGGTCTCCGCAGGAATGAATAGCAAATCTTCCTTCTCCCTCAGTTGCTATCTTCTAAATCAATATAAGACTTTTTTCTTCACTGAAAATCTTAGGACCCTTCAAGCTAAAGATCTCTTTGTTGTCTTATCAAAAAGCAAAAGGCTTTGAGCATCTTCAGTCATCACCAGGAACAAGAGCATGAAAAATCACTGCTTTGTACTGAAGAAATCGTAGAATCATGAAGGTTGGAAAAGACTGCTACGATCATCTAGTCCAACTGTCATCCAGGTTGACAAAGCACGTCCCTAAGTGCCACATCTACCCTTTTTCTCCTTCCAGGGATGGGGACTTCACCACTTAAAAGCAATCCATTGCAAGCCAGTGTCCAATGATTGTCTCTTTAGGGAGGACAGGAATCCAGGACAGGGCAAGGCAGGGCTGAGCAGCCTGTTCTAACATATCACCACTCTTTCTGAGAAGAAATTTTACTAACTGGAACACAGGTGGTTCCATCTGAACTTGAGAAAAAACTTCTTTTCTTTGACTCCTGAGGCTGACTTTTCTTTCTCATCCTTTTTTGGTTGCTCCCCTCTTTCTCAGCCTACCTTCCTTTCCACAAGATTTTCATGTGCCTTGGGGCTTCTCATTGAGGATGGAAAACTGTGAATTCTTAAAAAATAAATCAGACAAAGTATTCACAGAAATTGTGCTAAGACACAATAACTGACTCCTGGGTCGAACATCTTTATAACTTTCAGTCGAAGCTATATTTGTTTGGTTGTTAATGAGGTCTACATTCACGCATCAAGGAATATACAATAGAATCATTCTGAGCTATGAGCAGCCATACAAAACCAGGTATAACTGTAAATTCATAAGAATAATTGTATTGATCATTATTGTACCCAGTTGGATATTTGCAGAAGCCTGAAGGCAAATAGGTTGCTATATTTTGAAAGTTATTTAATCAATTTAATTTGCTTAGATAAAGCAACACGAACTTTAGTTCACACGCTAGAGGATACCTGCTGGGTGACAAGTGAATATCAGTGATAGACTGACCTATTCTTAGCATAGGTCAGGAAGATTCTTTTTCTGCTTCTAGTAGGAGTTGATGTTTGTTTGTTCAGAAACACAGGACCCCTTTAACATGTTTGCACTTACTATTTCAGTACTGAGCCAATTGAACTGGCATCTCAATTCAAACTGACATTTGACAGGTCACAGACATTTTTCAGATCAGCCAAGAAAAACACAGAGGAAATAGTGCACACTGACATAGAATCATTTAAGAAAACCTAATAAGTATGTTGGGAAATATCACTTAAATATTGATAGAAGTGAAAAAAGTAACACATTTCCTAGAATAACAACTCATTCCTGTTTCTTGAAAGATTGTCCTGATACCAAGAAAACATTTGGGGGATTCAAATCACACTACAAGCAGGAAATCATAAAACACTAGCAGCCTGGAAACAGGGTACTCAGTGACTCTATGGGGACATAGGGCACTCCAAGTCTACTCCATCAACTTCCTGAGTGCTCTTGGTATTATTATAGTCTCAGCAGTGAAATAATGTAATTCCTGGTTCACTGAGTATGCTTGAAATTACATCTATAGGAACTATGGATTCCTATAAGCAATCTAAGGGACAGTGTAAGCCTTCGTAGTCAAGATTTCCAGTTTTGCTCCTTCTCACTCTTAACTGGAACTGAGCAGCACAAGCTCCATGGGATCTGTTTCAAAGGTCCTAACAGGCAGGAAGTCTTAGAGTCAGTAAAATTCAATACCTTGGTCTCAGGCCATGATCAAAATCATCTGACTTTGGAGTATTCCACAGAGCCAGTGCCTTGATGAAGCAATCAAACCTGCAAGCAATTATGGTAAACGGAATATTTTAATTAACATACTGGTATTTGGAATTCAGTGCTCTGTGCTAATGCTTAAGTAGTTTAAACTTTTTGTGAACTCTCCAATATTTTATTGCATGGGAGCAGCAGCTGCAGTTTTGGTCACTCTGGTTGAGTCTCAGTTTAAAAAAAAAAAAAGTGTTTGTTTTATTTCCCGGCAAAAATTACCACTATTTGGATAAGAAATAAAATCCCATTCCCTGCAACATCCAGCTGTGAATGAATGCCCTGTCATTTACTTATTTGGGGTATATCTTCTTTTTTCTCTACTGACATGCCCAGACCACTGTACTGTTACAGCAAGACATAGGTGAGAATGGTCTCTTAAACTATCTGAGGATGTCTCTTCCTCTTTTTCCTCTTCTATGCTCTGGCATGGTATAGGATTTTACATATGGCACGTTACACAGAGCAAATATGGAAGGAATCATTTTTCATTTTCACTGTGCAGCAAAGTGATATTACCTACCACAGATTTAATCTGCAATGTGAACTGCTTATAGCTCTACAGCTGAGTCACTATGATTGCTTGGGTCTGCTTTCTTAATTTTGGGAAGATTTAAAAAAAAAAAAAAAGAGAGAGAGAAAAAAGAAAAGGAAACTTGTTCATAGGTTCTTGGCAAACACCTGAGACTTTTCTGTCCTGAATGGAGGATTAGTGAGAGTTAATCCCTCCTGAAGGCACTGTGCATTCCCATGGTCCATTGTGGTTATTGAGATGTTCTGCTTCAGAAGCAAGTTAACAACTGCCTTTGTCTAATTGCCAGAACACCTGCAGCCAAGCAGCAGTGGGGCAGGATATCTCTTGGAAGGACCTCAGCACACGACTGCCTCGAGCAAGAAGAGAAAAGCCCATCCATGAATTGGCCAGAGATGCTAGGACCTCAGTGTGCTTGAGCCATGCCCAAGGGAGAGCCTCTCCCTGAAAGGCAAAATACCTGCACCAGTATCTCACACACAGGATTGCCAGCATGGCACCTGTGAGCACAAGGTAGGCTGGCAACAGCCTTCACAACAGTTGACCTACAAACATTTCCCATTCCACTTTCATTTCATTATTTTGAAGTCTGAAATTTGAACCCCAAAAATCAATGGCAAAGTTGTACTATCAACAAAAACAAAGAATTGGGCTTGTTTTCTTTTCCTCTTATTGAAGCAGTGTTACAGCTAGAAAGATTATTGCAGTGAAAATGAAAAAAAAACCAAAGGAACGCCCACCTATATCCAAAGATGTAGGCTCACAGAAAAGACTCCAGAGAGGAAGGATCTGCAGCAAGAGACCTTCCCCAGTGGCAGTCAGCCCTTAAATGGAGTCTAGGAGAGCTGCAGCCAGGCTTCACCCCTTTGGTCACACTGCTGAATTGCCTTCACCTGTGCTCCATGGCTGACTCAGTGCTTGCCTCAGGTGATCAATCAGTGGTTCAGGCCATGACTCAACAGTTTCCATACACACAGGAAGGTAATACTATGAGAATTCAGGGTGGTTTTTTTTGTTTTGTTTTGTTTTGTTTTTGTTTGTTTATTTTGTGTGTTTTTATTTTTATAACCTCTCTGCGTTAAACTACATCGAGGCTAAATCTATATTGCTCCCTCTAAATATACTGCTACCTGGAATGTTTTGTTCAGTAAGACAGACGCAGAAATTATTCACTACTCGATGAAACACCATTGACTGAGGAAATGAATTCACAAGTGCTGAAGGGATTTTTTTTGCATGCATCTCTTCGTTGTCAATGTTAACCAGATTGAACATCTTTGTCTTCCTGTCTGGCCATGCTCCCCTCTCCAAACAAGACATTTGGGGACATTTTGAAGGTTAATACAGCATTTCCCAAATGTCATCTGTATGGGAACTGCTGAGTCACGGCCTGACCCTCTGATTAGTCACCTGAGGCGAGCAATGAGTCAGCCCTGGGAGCACAGGTGAAAGCAATTCACCTGTGCTGCAGGAAGGGGTGGAGCCTGGCTCCACCTCTCCTAGACCCATTGAAGAGCTGACTACCAGTGGGGAAGGATCTCTCTCTCTCTTTGGAAGATCCACTCCACTGGAGTTTCCTGAGCGAGCCCACGTCACAGGTAAGCCTCCTGTTTATTCTCTTTGTCTCACTGTGCCTAACTCTCTGGCTTATTTCATTATTATAACATCTTAATGTTATTAAATTACATAATATTTCTTTATATAATTTTCACTGATTATACAGGACCCTGTGCCACAGCTGTTCCACACTGAGGTCGCATGCAGTCACCTTTTTAACAGTGTCACCAGAGTGATGGTAACACCCAGTGACAGAGACAACGGTGACACCCAATGATGGTGACACCCCAAGGACAGTGACGCTCAGTGGTACCCAGTGATGGTGACAACAGAGACACCCAAAAGCAGTGACACCCAATGGCAGTGAAAGAAGTGACACCCAACGATAGCGACACCTGAAGACAGTCACAATGGTGACACCCAGTGATGGTGACAGCTGTTGACGGTGAGATCCAGTGACACCCGGAGGCACCCAGTGACGCTGACATTCAAAGACGGTGATAACGGTGACACCCGAGTGATGCCGACACCCAGTGACTCCCAGTGACGGTGACAGCAGTCACCCTGTGCCCCTCTGGGTCATCTCCAGACCCTTCCAGTAGACAACAGGTCCCCTGGAACCCACCTAAGGACCCCCCAGACCCTACAAGTCCTCTCAGGGACATCCTCAGACCCTTCTGAATGCCTCCGAGGATGTCCTGGACACACCTGGGACCCCCTGGACCCCACAGGATCCTTCTGGGACATCTCCAGACCCTTCTGGATGAATCCACAGACCCCATGGATCAACATGAGGACCCCCCGGACCCGCCAAATCCTCTCTGGAACATCCCCAAACCATTCTGGATGACTCCAGGACCATTCAGACCCTCACGAGGACTCCCTGCACCGTACCAGACTCTACTGGGACATCTTCAGATCAGACCAGTGTCTCCCTCCGATTTATAGGAGGGAGAGGAGGTTCTTTTAATATCTGTAGACCCGGCGTGAGATTAAGAAACAACGGTTCAAATGTTGGTCCGACCAGTTTATTACAGATCTTAATTAGGGAGATGGGGAAGGGGAGGACAGACGCTATTATGAATTAGGGTAATGGGGAAGGAAAGGAGGGTGATAGAAAAGGTAGGAAAGAAGAAGCAAGGAGTCTTTATAGGAAGAAAGAGGGACATAGTCACCACCAAGGATCCAGCGTGGTTCGTAGTTCAGCCTTTGATCTTCAGTAATGGTGGGTCATCGGGCATTGTTGTTGATGGCGACGACGACGATGGTGACCATGGTGATGATGGCCCCTTTTCAATGCTTCCAAAGTGGTCGAGTCAGCTGTCTTTGGAGTGATAGCTCAAATCCAAAGTGGTTGAGTCAGCTCTCCTTGGAGTGGCAGTTTCTGGCTCTGGGATCTCAGCAGAAATTCCTTTGTTCCCACCTTCCGGGTCTTGCCAGCAGAGAAGAGGGAGCAGGGATGCCCATCTGCATCCTGTTTTTCACAGGACACGATGGTATCGTTCCCCAGTTTTCCCATACAAGGCTGGAGCTATTGAGTCACAGGCCAGATCTTCCACCAGTAAGCACTCCTGAGCACTCTCTTCCAGAGCTAAGCAACTCTGCAGGAAGGGGCTTTCAAATGTTCCCAGAGGGATGTCAATTGTCACACGGTACCACCCATCACTTGCCTTCTCAACAAATCAATCAGAGTCCCATCACAAGAAATACCTCAGGAAGCAAGCTTTGAGCCAAAAAACAAAGAAGGATTCTCACAACCAGAGACTTCTCAGTGCTCCTGGACTCATAGTGGGAGCTCACAGACCTTTCCAGGGGCCCACGGGATCAACCTGGGGACTCCCTGGATGCCCCAGTACCACTCTGGGATAACTCCAGACTCTTCTGGATGAGCCTGGAACCCCCTGGATGCCCCCAGACCTCTCTAGGACTTCTCCTGCAGATCCTTTTGCATGATTCCAACGGGGGATAAAGGGGTTTAGCAGGGGGTGGGAGGGGGAGAAATGAGCTAGTGAGGCTTCTGTGGGGTGGAAAGGGGGTCTGGGGATGGAGGGAGGGGTGGAAGGGGGAAACTGGAGAGTTGTGTGGAGCTTCTGTGGGGTGGAAAGGGGGTCTGGGAGGAGAGAGTGCCAGTAGTGTGGGGGGGGGGGCTAAAGAGGAGAGGCAGACCACGTGAGTGGAAAGGGGGACTGGGGGTGGAGGGAGGGGTGGGAGGGGAGAACTGGAGGTTGTGGGGGGGGCTTCTATGGGACATAAAGGAGGTCCACTTGGGGGAAATTGGGGACCAACATAGGGGAAACGGACTCCAGAGGGCAGGGAGGAAGGCATGGGGGTACAGGGGACTGCCGGGGTCAGAAAATGGGGTCAGAAGCAGGGGGAGGAAGGGAAGACAAGGGACCCTGCGGGGTAAATTGAGGGGACTGGGGGATGGTAGGAGACTCTATGGATCAGAATGGGGGAATTGGAGCAGGGGAACTTGAGGGGACAGGGAATTCTGGGGGTCAGATAGAAGGGACGGGGGGCAGACAAATGTAGGGGAGAAAACGGGAAGACTCGTGGGGGGGCGAGAATGGGGACGCAAGGGATCAGAGTGGGAGACAGACAGACACGGAGCCCTGGGGGTCAGAATGGGGAACAGGGACAGACAGGGGCGGAGGAACTGAGGGGACGGGTGGAAGAGGACTCCAGCGATGAGAATGGGGGAAGTGGAGGCGGGGAACGGGGGGGAGAGCGTAAGCCCAGGGGTCAGACTGAGGGACTCGGGAGGTTGTGGGCGACCCGCGGCGGGGGGGGGGTGGGGGGTGGGGGAAAGGCAGTGAAACCTTGCGGTGGGTGGGGGGGAAGGGCGGGGGCACAGGGCACCTCCCGCCGCCGAGCAGAGGCCCTGAGCACCAGAGGAGCCACGGGGCCAAGACAGGACGGCCCCAGCCCCGGTGCCCCCGCCGCCCCCGAACACCCACTCGTAGAAGCTGAGGCGGCGCTCGGAGTCCCGGGGCTGCGCCGCGGCGCTGGAGCAGCGCGGGGCCCCGCTCCGCTTCCGCACGGCCGCGTCCTCGGGTCGCGAGGTGATGACGTCACTCGGCGGGGACGGCGCGTCGCCAGAGCAACGGACGCGCCGGGGCGCTCTTGCTGTGGAGGCGCCGCCGCGCATGCGCTGTCGCCGCGGGGACGGCTTCCCGCGCCGCAAGGAGGGAGGGCGCGCTGTCGCCGTGGCAGCGCAGCCTGCGCGCACGGCCTGAAGCCCGAGCGGGGCTCGAGGGGCAGCGGGGGGCGAAGAAGGGTGGGGGGGGAACGGAGAGCCCTCGGGGATCTCCTGGGGAGGTGGGCGAGCGACTGGGGGAGGGCAGAGCTCCGCGGATGGCGGCTGGGAGTGGGGCTGTGGGCTGGGACATCCGCAGGGAGATGCAGCCAAACAGTGGGATGTGGGCAGAACATGGAGGTGTGGGAAAAGGAAGACGGGCATCTGGACAACAGCGTGAGAGCCAGGCTGACAGGGAGGGAGGGGGGAGGGAGTGGGAAGAAAGGAAGGGAGGGAGGGAGGGAGAGGGGAGGGGGAAATGGAGAAGGGGAGAAAGAGGAGGAGGGAAAAGAAGGAAAGGAAAGGAAGAAGGAGGGAGGGGAAGAGGGGCAGAAGGGAAGAAGAAAAGGGAAAGGGTCCAGAGCTTGGCCTGGGTGGTATTGCAACGTAGAAGGGCTTCAGGTATGTTGTTAGGTGCACAAGGAGGAGTTCATGCAGCAGTAAATGATATTGTTGTGTTCACGTAGGTCCCCACAGCTGCTGACCACGTTCTTTCCTTCTCTGCAGTGACCACGACCAGCCCTACAAAGACACTTTACATCATGTCGGACACCAAAGTGCCTGCGCTGACCATGTCTGTGATGGGTGAGTCTACCTCAGTCCCTCTCAATCTGCCAGGCATCCAACCTTCCTCCTCCGCCAGCTCTCCCCCTAGCCCTGTCACCTTTGCCACCTCCCCATGTTGTGTTGTGTCATGGAGACCTCTGGTGCTGGGGCAGGCCTGAACTCCCCTCCCTGACAGCAGGGACCTTTTCACCCAGAAGTGCCTGTTTTATCCCCAGAATAGGACATTTTCTTCCAGAAATGCCAGATTTCTCCCAAATATATCACATCTTCTCCAAGAAATACCAGGTTTCCTCCTGAAATAGGACCTTTTCACCCAGAAATGCCTGTTTTATCCTCCAAATAGGACATTTTCTTCCAGAAATGCCAGATTTCTCCCAAATATATCACATCTTCTCCAAGAAATACCAGGTTTCCCCCTTGAAATAGGACCTTTTCTCCCACAAATACCAGCCTTCTCCCCCCAAATAGGACATTTTCTTCCAGAAATGCCAGATTTCTCCCAAATATATCACATCTTCTCCAAGAAATACCAGGTTTCCCCTTGAAATAGGACCTTTTCTCCCACAAATACCTGTTTTATCCCCCAAACAGGACATTTTCTTGCAGAAATGCCAGATTTCTCCCAAATATATCACATCTTCTCCAAGAAATACCAGGTTTCCCCCTTGAAAAAGGACCTTTTCACCAAGAAATGCCTGTTTTATCCCCAAAAGAGGACATTTTCTTCCAGAAATGCCAGATTTCTCCCAAATATATCACATCTTCTCCAAGAAATACCAGGTTTCCCCCTTGAAATAGGACCTTTTCACCCACAAATACCAGCCTTCTCCCCCCAAATAGGACATTATCTTCCAGAAATGCCAGATTTCTCCCAAATATATCACATCTTCTCCAAGAAATACCAGGATTCCTCCTGAAATAGGACCTTTTCTTGCACAAATTCCAGCGTTCTCCTCCCAAATAGGACATTCTCTTCCAGAAATGCCAGATTTCTCCCAAATATATCACATCTTCTCCAAGAAATACCAGGTTTCCCCCTTGAAATAGGACCTTTTCACCCAGAAATACCTGTTTTATCCCCCAAATAGGACATTTTCTTCCAGAAATGCCAGATTTCTCCCAAATATATCACATCTTCTCCAAGAAATACCAGGATTCCTCCTGAAATAGGACCTTTTCACCCAGAAAGACCTGTTTTATCCCCCAAATAGGACATTTTCTTGCAGAAATGCCAGATTTCTCCCAAATATATCACATCTTCTCCAAGAAATACCAGGATTCCTCCTGAAATAGGACCTTTTCTCCCACAAATACCAGCCTTCTCCCCCCAAATAGGACATTTTCTTCCAGAAATTCCAGATTTCTCCCAAATATATCACATCTTCTCCAAGAAATACCAGGTTTCCCCCTTGAAATAGGACCTTTTCTCCCACAAATACCAGCCTTCTCCCCCCAAATAGGACATTTTCTTCCAGAAATGCCAGATTTCTCCCAAATATATCACATCTTCTCCAAGAAATACCAGGATTCCTCCTGAAATAGGACCTTTTCTCCCACAAATACCAGCCTTCTCCCCCCAAATAGGACATTTTCTTCCAGAAATGCCAGATTTCTCCCAAATATATCACATCTTCTCCAAGAAATACCAGGTTTCCCCCTTGAAATAGGACCTTTTCACCCAGAAATGCCTGTTTTATCCCCCAAATAGGACATTTTCTTCCAGAAATGCCAGATTTCTCCCAAATATATCACATCTTCTCCAAGAAATACCAGGTTTCCCCCTTGAAATAGGACCTTTTCACCCACAAATACCTGTTTTATCCCCCAAATAGGACATTTTCTTCCAGAAATGCCAGATTTCTCCCAAATATATCACATCTTCTCCAAGAAATACCAGGTTTCCCGCTTGAAATAGGACCTTTTCACCCACAAATACCTGTTTTATCCCCAAAATAGGACATTTTCTTCCAGAAATGCCAGATTTCTCCCAAATATATCACATCTTCTCCAAGAAATACCAGGTTTCCCCCTTGAAATAGGACCTTTTCACCCACAAATACCTGTTTGATCCCCAAAATAGGACATTTTCTTCCAGAAATGCCAGATTTCTCCCAAATATATCACATCTTCTCCAAGAAATACCAGGTTTCCCCCTTGAAATAGGACCTTTTCACCCACAAATACCTGTTTTATCCCCAAAATAGGACATTTTTTTCCAGAAATGCCAGATTTCTCCCAAATATATCACATCTTCTCCAAGAAATACCAGGTTTCCCCCTTGAAATAGGACCTTTTCACCCAGAAATGCCTGTTTTATCCCCAGAATAGGACATTTTCTTCCAGAAATGCCAGATTTCTCCCAAATATATCACATCTTCTCCAAGAAATACCAGGTTTCCTCCTGAACTAGGACCTTTTCACCCAGAAATGCCTGTTTTATCCTCCAAATAGGACATTTTCTTCCAGAAATGCCAGATTTCTCCCAAATAAATCACATCTTCTCCAAGAAATACCAGGTTTCCCCCTTGAAATAGGACCTTTTCTCCCACAAATACCTGTTTTATCCCCCAAATAGGACATTTTCTTCCAGAAATGCCAGATTTCTCCCAAATATATCACATCTTCGCCAAGAAATACCAGGTTTCCCCCTTGAAATGGGACATTTTCTTCCAGAAATGCCAGATTTCTCCCAAACATATCACATCTTCTCCAAGAAATACCAGGTTTCCCCCTTGAAATAGGACCTTTTCTCCCACAAATACCTGTTTTAACCCCAAAATAGGACATTTTCTTCCAGAAATGCCAGATTTCTCCCAAATATATCACATCTTCTCCAAGAAATACCAGGTTTCCCCCTTGAAATGGGACATTTTCTTCCAGAAATGCCAGATTTCTCCCAAACATATCACATCTCCTCCAAGAAATACCAGGTTTCCCCCTTGAAATAGGACCTTTTCACCCAGAAAGACCTGTTTTATCCCCCAAATAGGACATGTTCTTCCAGAAATGCCAGATTTCTCCCAAATATATCACATCTTCTCCAAGAAATACCAGGATTCCCCCTTGAACTAGGACCTTTTCACCCAGAAATACCTGTTTTATCCCCAAAATAGGACATTTTCTTCCAGAAATGCCAGATTTCTCCCAAATATATCACATCTTCTCCAAGAAATACCAGGTTTCCCCCTTGAAATAGTACCTTTTCACCCTGTAATGCCTGTTTGATCCCCAAAATAGGACATGTTCTTCCAGAAATGCCAGATTTCTCCCAAATATATCACATCTTCTCCAAGAAATACCAGGTTTCCCCCTTGAAATAGGACCTTCTCTACCACAAATACCTGTTTTATCCCCCAAATAGGACATTTTCTTCCAGAAATGCCAGATTTCTCCCAACTATATCACATCTTCTCCACGAAATACCAGGTTTCCCCTTTGAAATAGCTCCTTTTCACCCACAAATAGCTGTTTTATCCCCCAAATAGGACATTTTCTTCCAGAAATGCCAGATTTCTCCCAAATATATCACATCTTCTCCAAGAAATACCAGGTTTCCCCCTTGAAATAGGACCTTTTCACCCACAAATACCACCCTTCTCCTCCCATATGGGACATTTTCTTCCCGAAATGCCAGATTGCTCCCAAATATATCACATCTTCTCCAAGAAATACCAGGATTCCTCCTGAAATAGGACCTTTTCTCCCGCATATACCAGTCTTGTCCCTCCAAATAGGACATTTTCTTCCAGAAATGCCAGATTTCTCCCAAATATATCACATCTTCTCCAAGAAATACCAGGATTCCCCCTTGAACTAGGACCTTTTCACCCAGAAAGACCTGTTTTATCCCCCAAATAGGACATTTTCTTCCAGAAATGCCAGATTTCTCCCAAATATATCACATCTTCTCCAAGAAATACCAGGATTCCCCCTTGAACTAGGACCTTTTCACCCACAAATACCTGTTTTATCCCCCAAATAGGACATTTTCTTCGAGAAATGCCAGATTTCTCCCAAATGTAGAACATATTCACCAAGAAATACCAGGTTTCCCCCTTGAACTAGGACCTTTTCACCCAGAAATGCCTGTTTTATCCCCAAAATAGGACATTTTCTTCCAGAAATGCCAGATTTCTCCCAAATATATCACATCTTCTCCAAGAAATACCAGGATTCCTCCTTGAAATAGGACCTTTTCACCCAGAAATGCCTGTTTGATCCCCAAAATAGGACAGTTTCTTCCAGAAATGCCAGATTTCTTCCAAATATATCACATCTTCTCCAAGAAATACCAGGTTTCCCCCTTGAAATAGGACCTTTTCACCCAGAAAGACCTGTTTTATCCCCAAAATAGGACCTTTTCTTCCAGAAATGCCAGATTTCTCCCAAATATATCACATCTTCTCCAAGAAATACCAGGTTTCCCCCTTCAAATAGGACCTTTTCACCCACAAATACCTGTTTTATCCCCAAAATAGGACAGTTTCTTCCCGAAATGCCAGATTTCTCCCAAATATATCACATCTTCTCCAAGAAATACCAGGATTCCTCCTGAAATAGGACCTTTTCTCCCACAAATGCCAGCCTTCTCCCCCAAATAGGACAAGTTCTTCCAGAAATGCCAGATTTCTCCCAAGTATATAACATGTTCTCCAAGAAATACCAGGTTTCCCCCTTGAAATAGGACCTTTTCACCCACCAATACCTGTTTTATCCCCCAAATAGGACATTTTCTTCCAGAAATGCCAGATTTCTCCCAAATATATCACATCTTCTCCAAGAAATACCAGGTTTCCTCCTGAAATAGGACCTTTTCACCAAGAAATGCCTGTTTTATCCCCCAAATAAGACATTTTCTTCCAGAAATGCCAGATTTCTCCCAAATATATCACATCTTCTCCAAGAAATACCAGGATTCCTCCTTGAAATAGGACCTTTTCACCCAGAAATACCTGTTTTATCCCCCAAATAGGACATTTTCTTCCAGAAATGCCAGATTTCTCCCAAATATATCACATCTTCTCCAAGAAATACCAGGATTCCTCCTGAAATAGGACCTTTACTTGCACAAATTCCAGCCTACTCCTCCCAAATAGGACATTTTCTTCCAGAAATGGCAGATTTCTCCCAAATATATCACATCTTCCCCAAGAAATACCAGGTTTCCCCCTTGAAATAGGACCTTTTCTCGCGCAAATACCAGCCTTCTCCCCCCAGATAGGACATTTTCTTCGAGAAATGCCACATTTCTCCCAAATATAGAACATATTCTCCAAGAAATACCAGGTTTCCTCCTGAAATAGGACCTTTTCTCCCACAAATACCAGCCTTCTCCCCCCAAATAGGACATTTTCTTCCAGAAATGCCAGATTTCTCCCAAATATATCACATCTTCTCCAAGAAATACCAGGATTCCTCCTGAAATAGGACCTTTTCTCCCACAAATACCTGTTCTATCCCCCAAATAGGACATTTTCTTCCAGAAATGCCAGATTTCTCCCAAATAGATCACATCTTCTCCAAGAAATACCAGGTTTCCCCCTTGAAATAGGACCTTTTCACCCACAAATACCTGTTTTATCCCCAAAATAGGACATTTTCTTCCAGAAATGCCAGATTTCTCCCAAATGTAGAACATCTTCTCCAAGAAATACCAGGTTTCCCCCTTGAAATAGGACCTTTTCACCCACAAATACCTGTTTTATCCCCAAAATAGGACATTTTCTTCCAGAAATGCCAGATTTCTCCCAAATATATCACATCTTCTCCAAGAAATACCAGGTTTCCCCCTTGAAATAGGACCTTTTCACCCACAAATACCTGTTTTATCCCCCAAATAGGACATTTTCTTCCAGAAATGCCAGATTTCCCCCAAATATATCACATCTTCTCCAAGAAATACCAGGATTCCTCCTGAAATAGGACCTTGTCTCCCACAAATACCAGCCTTCTCCCCCCAAATAGGACATTTTCTTCCAGAAATGCCCGATTTCTCCCAAATATATCACATCTTCTCCAAGTAATACCAGGATTCCTCCTGAAATAGGACCTTTTCACCCAGAAATACCTGTTTTATCCCCCAAATAGGACATTTTCTTCCAGAAATGCCAGATTTCCCCCAAATATATCACATCCTCTCCAAGAAATACCAGGTTTCCCCCTTGAAAAAGGACCTTTTCACCCAGAAAGACCTGTTTTATCCCCAAAATAGGTCATTTTCTTCCAGAAATGCCAGATTTCTCCCAAATAAATCACATCTTCTCCAAGAAATACCAGGTTTCCCCCTTGAAATAGGACCTTTTCTCCCACAGATACCAGCCTTCTGCCCCCAAATAGGACATTTTCTTCCAGAAATGCCAGATTTCTCCCAAATATATCACATCTTCTCCAAGAAATACCAGGATTCCCCCTTGAAATAGGACCTTTTCACCCACAAATACCTGTTTTATCCCCCAAATAGGACATTTTCTTCCAGAAATGCCAGATTTCTCCCAAATGTAGAACATATTCACCAAGAAATACCAGGTTTCCCCCTTGAACTAGGACCTTTTCACCCAGAAATGCCTGTTTTATCCCCAAAATAGGACATTTTCTTCCAGAAATGCCAGATTTCTCCCAAATATATCACATCTTCTCCAAGAAATACCAGGATTCCTCCTGAAATAGGACCTTTTCTCCCACAAATACCAGCCTTCTCCCCCCAAATAGGACATTTTCTTCCAGAAATGCCAGATTTCTCCCAAATATATCACATCTTCTCCAAGAAATACCAGGTTTCCCCCTTGAAATAGGACCTTTTCACCCAGAAATGCCTGTTTTATCCCAAAATAGGACATGTTCTTCCAGAAATGCCAGATTTCTCCCAAATGTGGAACATCTTCTCCAAGAAATACCAGGTTTCCCCCTTGAAATAGGACCTTTTCACGCAGAAAGACCTGTTTTATCCCCCAAATAGGACATTTTCATCCAGAAATGCCAGATTTCTCCCGAATGTAGAACATCTTCTCCAAGAAATACCAGGTTTCCCCCTTGAAATAGGACCTTTTCACCCAGAAATACCTGTTTTATCCCCCAAATAGGACATTTTCTTCCAGAAATGCCAGATTTCTCCCAAATGTAGAACATCTTCTCCAAGAAATACCAGGTTTCCCCCTTGAAATAGGACCTTTTCACCCAGAAATGCCTGTTTTATCCCCCAGATAGGACCTTTTCTTCCAGAAATGCCAGATTTCTCCCGAATGTAGAACATCTTCTCCAAGAAATACCAGGTTTCCCCCCTGAAATCGGACCTTTTCACCCAGAAACGCCTGTTTTATCCAAAAATAGGACATTTTCTTCCAGAAATGCCAGATTTCTCCCAAATATATCACATCTTCTCCAAGAAATACCAGGATTCCTCCTGAAATAGGACCTTCTCACCCACAAATACCTGTTTTATCCCCAAAATAGGACATTTTCTTCCAGAAATGCCAGATTTCTCCCAAATATATCACATCTTCTCCAAGAAATACCAGGGTTTCCCCCTTGAAATAGGACCTTTTCACCCAGGAAGACCTGTTCTATCCCCCAAATAGGACATTTTCTTCCAGAAATGCCAGATTTCTCCCAAATATATCACATCTTCTCCAAGAAATACCAGGTTTCCCCCTTGAAATAGGACCTTTTCTCCCACAAATACCTGTTTTATCCCCCAAATAGGACATTTTCTTCCAGAAATGCCAGATTTCTCCCAAATATATCACATCTTCTCCGAGAAATACCAGGTTTCCCCCTTAAAATAGGAGCTTTTCACCCAGAAATACCTGTTTTATCCCCCAAATAGGACATATTCTTCCAGAAATGCCAGATTTCTCCCAAATGTAGAACATATACACCAAGAAATACCAGGTTTCCCCCTTGAACTAGGACCTTTTCACCCAGAAATGCCTGTTTTATCCCCCAAATAGGACATTTTCTTCCAGAAATGCCAGATTTCTCCCAAATATATCACATCTTCTCCAAGAAATACCAGGTTTCCCCCTTGAAATAGGACCTTTTCACCCAGAAAGACCTGTTTTATCCCCCAAATAGGACATTTTCTTCCAGAAATGCCAGATTTCTCCCAAATATATCACATCTTCTCCAAGAAATACCAGGTTTCCCCCTTGAAATAGGACCTTTTCACCCACAAATACCTGTTTTATCCCCCAAATAGGACATTTTCTTCCAGAAATGCCAGATTTCCCCCAAATATATCACATCTTCTCCAAGAAATACCAGGATTCCTCCTGAAATAGGACCTTGTCTCCCACAAATACCAGCCTTCTCCCCCCAAATAGGACATTTTCTTCCAGAAATGCCAGATTTCTCCCAAATATATCACATCTTCTCCAAGAAGTACCAGGATTCCTCCTGAAATAGGACCTTTTCTCCCACAAATACCAGCCTTCTCCCCCCAAATAGGAAATTTTCTTCCAGAAATGCCAGATTCCTCCCAAATATATCACATCTTCTCCAAGAAATACCAGGTTTCCCCCTTGAAATAGGACCTTTTCTCCCACAGATACCAGCCTTCTGCCCCCAAATAGGACATTTTCTTCCAGAAATGCCAGATTTCTCCCAAATATATCACATCTTCTCCATGAAATACCAGGTTTCCCCCTTGAAATAGGACCTTTTCACCCAGAAACACCTGTTTTATCCCCCAAATAGGACATTTTCTTCCAGAAATGCCACTTTTCTCCCAAATATATCACATCTTCTCCAAGAAATACCAGGTTTCCCCCTTGAAATTGGACCTTTTCACCCACAAATACCTGTTTTATCCCCCAAATAGGACATTTTCTTCCAGAAATGCCAGATTTCTCCCAAATGTAGAACATCTTCTCCAAGAAATACCAGGTTTCCTCCTGAAATAGGACCTTTTCACCCAGAAAGACCTGTTTTATCCCCCAAATAGGACATTTTCTTCCAGAAATGCCAGATTTCTCCCAAATATATCACATCTTCTCCAAGAAATACCAGGATTCCCCCTTGAAATAGGACCTTTTCACCAAGAAATGCCTGTTTTATCCCGCAAATAGGACATTTTCTTCCAGAAATGCCAGATTTCTCCCAAATGTAGAACATATTCACCAAGAAATACCAGGTTTCCCCCTTGAACTAGGACCTTTTCACCCAGAAATGCCTGTTTTATCCCCAAAATAGGACATTTTCTTCCAGAAATGCCAGATTTCTCCCAAATATAGAACATCTTCTCCAAGAAATACCAGGTTTCCTCCTGAAATAGGACCTTTTCTCCCACAAATACCAGCCTTCTCCCCCCAAATAGGACATTTTCTTCCAGAAATGCCAGATTTCTCCCAAATATATCACATCTTCTCCAAGAAATACCAGGTTTCCCCCTTGAAATAGGACCTTTTCACCCAGAAATACCTGTTTTATCCCCAAAATAGGACATTTTCTTCCAGAAATGCCTGATTTCTCCCGAATGTAGAACATCTTCTCCAAGAAATACCAGGTTTCCCCCTTGAAATAGGACCTTTTCACCCAGAAATGCCTGTTTTATCCCCCAGATAGGACCTTTTCTTCCAGAAATGCCAGATTTCTCCCAAATGTAGAACATCTTCTCCAAGAAATACCAGGTTTCCCCCCTGAAATCGGACCTTTTCACCCAGAAATACCTGTTTTATCCCCAAAATAGGACATTTTCTTCCAGAAATGCCAGATTTCTCCCAAATATATCACATCTTCTCCAAGAAATACCAGGATTCCTCCTGAAATGGGACCTTCTCACCCACAAATACCTGTTTTATCCCCAAAATAGGACATTTTCTTCCAGAAATGCCAGATTTCTCCCAAATATATCACATCTTCTCCAAGAAATACCAGGTTTCCCCCTTGAAATAGGACCTTTTCACCCAGAAATGCCTGTTTTATCCCCAAAATAGGACATGTTCTTCCAGAAATGCCAGATTTCTCCCAAATGTGGAACATCTTCTCCAAGAAATACCAGGTTTCCCCCTTGAAATAGGACCTTTTCACCCAGAAATACCTGTTTTATCCCCCAAAATAGGACATTTTCTTCCAGAAATGCCAGATTTCTCCCGAATATATCACATCTTCTCCAAGAAATACCAGGGTTTCCCCCTTGAAATAGGACCTTTTCACCCAGGAAGACCTGTTCTATCCCCCAAATAGGACATTTTCTTCCAGAAATTCCAGATTTCTCCCAAATATATCACATCTTCTCCAAGAAATACCAGGTTTCCCCCTTGAAATAGGACCTTTTCACCCAGAAACACCTGTTTTATCCCCCAAATAGGACATTTTCTTCCAGAAATGCCACTTTTCTCCCAAATGTAGAACATCTTCTCCAAGAAATACCAGGTTTCCCCCTTGAAATTGGACCTTTTCACCCACAAATACCTGTTTTATCCCCAAAATAGGACATTTTCTTCCAGAAATGCCAGATTTCTCCCAAATGTAGAACATCTTCTTAAAGAAATACCAGGTTTCCCCCTTGAAATAGGACCTTTTCACCCAGAAAGACCTGTTTTATCCCCCAAATAGGACATTTTCTTCCAGAAATGCCAGATTTCTCCCAAATATATCACATCTTCTCCAAGAAATACCAGGATTCCCCCTTGAAATAGGACCTTTTCACCCACAAATACCTGTTTTATCCCCCAAATAGGACATTTTCTTCCAGAAATGCCAGATTTCTCCCAAATGTAGAACATATTCACCAAGAAATACCAGGTTTCCCCCTTGAACTAGGACCTTTTCACCCAGAAATGCCTGTTTTATCCCCAAAATAGGACATTTTCTTCCAGAAATGCCAGATTTCTCCCAAATATATCACATCTTCTCCAAGAAATACCAGGTTTCCCCCTTGAAATAGGACCTTTTCACCCAGAAAGACCTGTTTTATCCCCCAAATAGGACATTTTCTTCCAGAAATGCCAGATTTCTCCCAAATATATCACATCTTCTCCAAGAAATACCAGGTTTCCCCCTTGAAATAGGACCTTTTCACCCAGAAATACCTGTTTTATCCCCCAAATAGGACATTTTCTTCCAGAAATGCCAGATTTCTCCCGAATGTAGAACATCTTCTCCAAGAAATACCAGGTTTCCCCCTTGAAATAGGACCTTTTCACCCAGAAATGCCTGTTTTATCCCCCAGATAGGACCTTTTCTTCCAGAAATGCCAGATTTCTCCCAAATGTAGAACATCTTCTCCAAGAAATACCAGGTTTCCCCCCTGAAATCGGACCTTTTCACCCAGAAATACCTGTTTTATCCCCAAAATAGGACATTTTCTTCCAGAAATGCCAGATTTCTCCCAAATATATCACATCTTCTCCAAGAAATACCAGGATTCCTCCTGAAATAGGACCTTCTCACCCACAAATACCTGTTTTATCCCCAAAATAGGACATTTTCTTCCAGAAATGCCAGATTTCTCCCAAATATATCACATCTTCTCCAAGAAATACCAGGTTTCCCCCTTGAAATAGGACCTTTTCACCCAGGAATACCTGTTCTATCCCCCAAATAGGACATTTTCTTCCAGAAATGCCAGATTTCTCCCAAATATATCACATCTTCTCCAAGAAATACCAGGTTTCCCCCTTGAAATAGGACCTTTTCACCCAGAAATACCTGTTTTATCCCCAAATAGGACATTTTCTTCCAGAAATGCCAGATTTCTCCCAAATATATCACATCTTCTCCAAGAAATACCAGGTTTCCCCCTTGAAATAGGAGCTTTTCACCCAGAAATACCTGTTTTATCCCCCAAATAGGACATATTCTTCCAGAAATGCCAGATTTCTCCCAAATATATCACATCTTCTCCAAGAAATACCAGGTTTCCCCCTTGAAATAGGACCTTTTCACCAAGAAATGCCTGTTTTATCCCGCAAATAGGACATTTTCTTCCAGAAATGCCAGATTTCTCCCAAATATATCACATCTTCTCCAAGAAATACCAGGTTTCCCCCTTGAACTAGGACTTTTTCACCCAGAAATGCCTGTTTTATCCCCAAAATAGGACATTTTCTTCCAGAAATGCCAGATTTCTCCCAAATATATCACATCTTCTCCAAGAAATACCAGGTTTCCTCCTGAAATAGGACCTTTTCTCCCACAAATACCAGCCTTCTCCCCCCAAATAGGACATTTTCTTCCAGAAATGCCAGATTTCTCCCAAATATATCACATCTTCTCCAAGAAATACCAGGTTTCCCCCTTGAAATAGGACCTTTTCACCCAGAAATACCTGTTTTATCCCCAAAATAGGACATTTTCTTCCAGAAATGCCAGATTTCTCCCAAATATATCACATCTTCTCCAAGAAATACCAGGTTTCCTCCTGAAATAGGACCTTTTCTCCCACAAATACCAGCCTTCTCCCCCCAAATAGGACATTTTCTTCCAGAAATGCCAGATTTCTCCCAAATATATCACATCTTCTCCAAGAAATACCAGGTTTCCCCCTTGAAATAGGACCTTTTCACCCACAAATACATGTTTTATCCCCCAAATAGGACATTTTCTTCCAGAAATGCCAGATTTCTCCCAAATATATCACATCTTCTCCAAGAAATACCAGGTTTCCCCCTTGAAATAGGACATTTTCACCCACAAATACCTGTTTTATCCCCAAAATAGGACATTTTTTTCCAGAAATGCCAGATTTCTCCCAAATATATCACATCTTCTCCAAGAAATACCAGGTTTCCCCCTTGAAATAGGACCTTTTCACCCAGAAAGACCTGTTTTATCCCCAGAATAGGACATTTTCTTCCAGAAATGCCAGATTTCTCCCAAATATATCACATCTTCTCCAAGAAATACCAGGTTTCCTCCTGAACTAGGACCTTTTCACCCAGAAATGCCTGTTTTATCCTCCAAATAGGACATTTTCTTCCAGAAATGCCAGATTTCTCCCAAATAAATCACATCTTCTCCAAGAAATACCAGGTTTCCCCCTTGAAATAGGACCTTTTCTCCCACAAATACCTGTTTTATCCCCCAAATAGGACATTTTCTTCCGGAAATGCCAGATTTCTCCCAAATATATCACATCTTCTCCAAGAAATACCAGGTTTCCCCCTTGAAATGGGACATTTTCTTCCAGAAATGCCAGATTTCTCCCAAACATATCACATCTTCTCCAAGAAATACCAGGTTTCCCCCTTGAAATAGGACCTTTTCTCTCACAAATACCTGTTTTAACCCCAAAATAGGACATTTTCTTCCAGAGATGCCAGATTTCTCCCAAATATATCACATCTCCTCCAAGAAATACCAGGTTTCCCCCTTGTAATAGGACCTTTTCACCCAGAAAGACCTGTTTTATCCCCCAAATAGGACATTTTCTTCCAGAAATGCCAGATTTCTCCCAAATATATCACATCTTCTCCAAGAAATACCAGGATTCCCCCTTGAAATAGGACCTTTTCACCCAGAAATAACTGTTTTATCCCCAAAATAGGACCTTTTCTTCCAGAAATGCCAGATTTCTCCCAAATGTAGAACATCTTCTCCAAGAAATACCAGGTTTCCCCCCTGAAATCGGACCTTTTCACCCAGAAATACCTGTTTTATCCCCAAAATAGGACATTTTCTTCCAGAAATGCCAGATTTCTCCCAAATATATCACATCTTCTCCAAGAAATACCAGGATTCCTCCTGAAATGGGACCTTCTCACCCACAAATACCTGTTTTATCCCCAAAATAGGACATTTTCTTCCAGTAATGCCAGATTTCTCCCAAATATATCACATCTTCTCCAAGAAATACCAGGTTTCCCCCTTGAAATAGGACCTTTTCACCCAGAAATGCCTGTTTTATCCCCCAAATAGGACATGTTCTTCCAGAAATGCCAGATTTCTCCCAAATGTGGAACATCTTCTCCAAGAAATACCAGGTTTCCCCCTTGAAATAGGACCTTTTCACCCAGAAATACCTGTTTTATCCCCCCAAATAGGACATTTTCTTCCAGAAATGCCAGATTTCTCCCGAATATATCACATCTTCTCCAAGAAATACCAGGTTTCCCCCTTGAAATAGGACCTTTTCTCCCACAAATACCTGTTTTATCCCCCAAATAGGACATTTTCTTCCAGAAATGCCAGATTTCTCCCAAATATATCACATCTTCTCCGAGAAATACCAGGTTTCCCCCTTGAAATAGGAGCTTTTCACCCAGAAATACCTGTTTTATCCCCCAAATAGGACATATTCTTCCAGAAATGCCAGATTTCTCCCAAATATATCACATCTTCTCCAAGAAATACCAGGTTTCCCCCTTGAAGTAGGACCTTTTCACCAAGAAATGCCTGTTTTATCCCGCAAATAGGACATTTTCTTCCAGAAATGCCAGATTTCTCCCAAATGTAGAACATATACACCAAGAAATACCAGGTTTCCCCCTTGAACTAGGACCTTTTCACCCAGAAATGCCTGTTTTATCCCCAAAATAGGACATTTTCTTCCAGAAATGCCAGATTTCTCCCAAATATATCACATCTTCTCCAAGAAATACCAGGTTTCCTCCTGAAATAGGACCTTTTTCTCCCACAAATACCAGCCTTCTCCCCCCAAATAGGACATTTTCTTCCAGAAATGCCAGATTTCTCCCAAATATATCACATCTTCTCCAAGAAATACCAGGTTTCCCCCTTGAAATAGGACCTTTTCACCCAGAAAGACCTGTTTGATCCCCCAAATAGGACATTTTCTTCCAGAAATGCCAGATTTCTCCCAAATATATCACATCTTCTCCAAGAAATACCAGGTTTCCCCCTTGAAATAGGACCTTTTCACCCACAAATACCTGTTTTATCCCCCAAATAGGACATTTTCTTCCAGAAATGCCAGATTTCCCCCAAATATATCACATCTTCTCCAAGAAATACTAGGATTCCTCCTGAAATAGGACCTTGTCTCCCACAAATACCAGCCTTCTCCCCCCAAATAGGACATTTTCTTCCAGAAATGCCAGATTTCTCCCAAATATATCACATCTTCTCCATGAAATACCAGGTTTCCCCCTTGAAATAGGACCTTTTCACCCAGAAACACCTGTTTTATCCCCCAAATAGGACATTTTCTTCCAGAAATGCCACTTTTCTCCCAAATGTAGAACATCTTCTCCAAGAAATACCAGGTTTCCCCCTTGAAATAGGACCTTTTCACCCAGAAAGACCTGTATTATCCCCCAAATAGGACATTTTCTTCCAGAAATGCCAGATTTCTCCCAAATATATCACATCTTCTCCAAGAAATACCAGGATTCCCCCTTGAAATAGGACCTTTTCACCCACAAATACCTGTTTTATCCCCCAAATAGGACATTTTCTTCCAGAAATGCCAGATTTCTCCCAAATGTAGAACATATTCACCAAGAAATACCAGGTTTCCCCCTTGAACTAGGACCTTTTCACCCAGAAATGCCTGTTTTATCCCCAAAATAGGACATTTTCTTCCAGAAATGCCAGATTTCTCCCAAATATATCACATCTTCTCCAAGAAATACCAGGATTCCCCCTTGAAATAGGACCTTTTCACCCACAAATACCTGTTTTATCCCCCAAATAGGACATTTTCTTCCAGAAATGCCAGATTTCTCCCAAATGTAGAACATGTTCACCAAGAAATACCAGGTTTCCCCCTTGAACTAGGACCTTTTCACCCAGAAATGCCTGTTTGATCCCCCAAATAGGACATTTTCTTCCAGAAATGCCAGATTTCTCCCAAATATATCACATCTTCTCCAAGAAATACCAGGATTCCCCCCTGAAATCGGACCTTTTCACCCAGAAATACCTGTTTTATCCCCAAAATAGGACATTTTCTTCCAGAAATGCCAGATTTCTCCCAAATATATCACATCTTCTCCAAGAAATACCAGGATTCCTCCTGAAATAGGACCTTCTCACCCACAAATACCTGTTTTATCCCCAAAATAGGACATTTTCTTCCAGAAATGCCAGATTTCTCCCAAATATATCACATCTTCTCCAAGAAATACCAGGGTTTCCCCCTTGAAATAGGACCTTTTCACCCAGGAATACCTGTTTGATCCCCAAAATAGGACATTTTCTTCCAGAAATGCCAGATTTCTCCCAAATATATCACATCTTCTCCAAGAAATACCAGGTTTTCCCCCTTGAAATAGGACCTTTTCACCCAGAAATACCTGTTTTATCCCCCAAATAGGACATTTTCTTCCAGAAATGCAGATTTCTCCCAAATATATCACATCTTCTCAAGAAATACCAGGTTTCCCCCTTGAAATAGGAGCTTTTCACCCAGAATACCTGTTTTATCCCCCAAATAGGACATATTCTTCCAGAAATGCCAGATTTCTCCCAAATATATCACATCTTCTCCAAGAAATACAGGTTTCCCCCTTGAAATAGGACCTTTTCACCAAGAAATGCCTGTTTTATCCCGCAAATAGGACATTTTCTTCAGAAATGCCAGATTTCTCCCAAATGTAGAACATATTCACCAAGAAATACCAGGTTTCCCCCTTGAACTAGGACTTTTTCACCCAGAAATGCCTGTTTTATCCCAAAATAGGACATTTTCTTCCAGAAATGCCAGATTTCTCCCAAATATATCACATCTTCTCCAAGAAATACCAGGTTTCCTCCTGAAATAGGACCTTTTCTCCCACAAATACCAGCCTTCTCCCCCAAATAGGACATTTTCTTCCAGAAATGCCAGATTTCTCCCAAATATATAACCTCTTCTCCAGAAATACCAGGTTCCCCCTTGAAATAGGACCTTTTCACCCACAAATACATGTTTTATCCCCCAAATAGGACATTTTCTTCCAGAAATGCCAGATTTCTCCCAAATATATCACATCTTCTCCAAGAAATACCAGGTTTCCCCTTGAAATAGGACATTTTCACCCACAAATACCTGTTTTATCCCCAAAATAGGACATTTTTTTCCAGAAATGCCAGATTTCTCCCAAATATATCACATCTTCTCCAAGAAATACCAGGTTTCCCCTTGAAATAGGACCTTTTCACCCAGAAAGACCTGTTTTATCCCCAGAATAGGACATTTTCTTCCAGAAATGCCAGATTTCTCCCAAATATATCACATCTTCTCCAAGAAATACCAGGTTTCCTCCTGAACTAGGACCTTTTCACCCAGAAATGCCTGTTTTATCCTCCAAATAGGACATTTTCTTCAGAAATGCCAGATTTCTCCCAAATAAATCACATCTCTCCAAGAAATACAGGTTTCCCCTTGAAATAGGACCTTTTCTCCCACAAATACCTGTTTTATCCCCAAATAGGACATTTTCTTCCGGAAATGCCAGATTTCTCCCAAATATATCACATCTTCTCCAAGAAATACCAGGTTTCCCCCTTGAAATGGGACATTTTCTTCCAGAAATGCAGATTTCTCCCAAACATATCACATCTTCTCCAAGAAATACCAGGTTTCCCCTTGAAATAGGACCTTTTCTCCCACAAATACCTGTTTTAACCCCAAAATAGGACATTTTCTTCCAGAGATGCAGATTTTCTCCAAATATATCACATCTCCTCCAAGAAATACCAGGTTTCCCCTTGAAATAGGACCTTTTCACCCAGAAAGACCTGTTTTATCCCCCAAATAGGACATTTTTCTTCCAGAAATGCCAGATTTCTCCCAAATATATCACATCTTCTCCAAGAAATACAGGATTCCCCCTTGAAATAGGACCTTTTCACCCAGAAATAACTGTTTTATCCCCAAAATAGGACATTTTCTTCCAGAAATGCCAGATTTCTCCCAAATATATCACATCTTCTCCAAGAAATACCAGGTTTCCCCCTTGAAATAGGACCTTCTCTACCACAAATACCTGTTTTATCCCCCAAATGGGACATTTTCTTCCAGAAATGCCAGAATTTCTCCCAACTATATCACATCTTCTCCAAGAAATACCAGGTTTCCCCTTGAAATAGGACCTTTTCACCCACAAATACCACCCTTCTCCTCCCATATGGGACATTTTCTTCCCGAAATGCCAGATTTCTCCCAAATATATCACATCTTCTCCAAGAAATACCAGGATTCCCCCTTGAAATAGGACCTTTTCACCCAGAAAGACCTGTTTTATCCCCCAAATAGGACATTTTCTTCCAGAAATGCCAGATTTCTTCCAAATATATCACATCTTCTCCAAGAAATACCAGGTTTCCCCCTTGAAATAGGACCTTTTCACCCACAAATACCAGCCTTCTCCCCCAAATAGGACATTTTCTTCCAGAAATTCCAGATTTCTCCCAAATATATCACATCTTCTCCAAGAAATACAGGTTTCCCCTTGAAATAGGACCTTTCTCCCACAAATACCAGCCTTCTCCCCCCAAATAGGACTTTTCTTCCAGAAATGCCAGATTTCTCCCAAATATATCACATCTTCTCCAAGAAATACCAGGATTCCTCCTGAAATAGGACCTTTTCTCCCACAAATACCAGCCTTCTCCCCCCAAATAGGACATGTTCTTCCAGAAATGCCAGATTTCTCCAAATATATCACATCTTCTCCAAGAAATACCAGGATTCCTCCTTGAAATAGGACCTTTTCACCCAGAAATGCCTGTTTGATCCCCAAAATAGGACATTTTCTTCCAGAAATGCCAGATTTCTTCCAAATATATCAAATCTTCTCCAAGAAATACCAGGTTTTCCCCCTTGAAATAGGACCTTTTCACCCAGAAAGACCTGTTTTATCCCCAAAATAGGACCTTTTCTTCCAGAAATGCCAGATTTCTCCCAAATATATCACATCTTCTCCAAGAATACCAGGGTTTCCCCCTTCAAATAGGACCTTTTCACCCACAAATACCTGTTTTATCCCAAAATAGGACAGTTTCTTCCCGAAATGCCAGATTTCTCCAAATATATCACATCTTCTCCAAGAAATACCAGGTTTCCCCCTTGAAATAGGACCTTTTCACCACAAATACCTGTTTTATCCCCCAAATTGGACATTTTCTTCCAGAAATGCCAGATTTCTCCCAAGTATATAACATGTTCTCCAAGAAATACCAGGTTTCCCCCTTGAATAGGACCTTTTCACCCAGAAATGCCTGTTTTTATCCCCCCAAATAGGACATTTTCTTCCAGAAATGCCAGATTTTCTCCCAAATATATCACATCTTCTCCAAGAAATACCAGGTTTCCTCCTGAAATAGGACCTTTTCACCAAGAAATGCCTGTTTTATCCCCCAAATAGGACATTTTCTTCCAGAAATGCCAGATTTCTCCCAAATATATCACATCTTCTCCAAGAAATACCAGGATTCCTCCTTGAAATAGGAACTTTTCACCCAGAAATACCTGTTTATCCCCCAAATAGGACATTTTCTTCCAGAAATGCCAGATTTCTCCCAAATATATCACATCTTCTCCAAGAAATACCAGGATTCCTCCTGAAATAGGACCTTACTTGCACAAATTCCAGCCTACTCCTCCCAAATAGGACATTTTCTTCCAGAAATGGCAGATTTCTCCCAAATATATCACATCTTCCCCAAGAAATACCAGGTTTCCCCCTTGAAATAGGACCTTTTCTCGCGCAATACCAGCCTTCTCCCCCCAGATAGGACATTTTTCTTCCAGAAATGCCAGATTTCTCCCGAATGTAGAACATCTTCTCCAAGAAATACAGGTTTCCCCTTGAAATAGGACCTTTTCACCCACCCAATACCTGTTTTATTCCCCCAAATAGGACATTTTCTTCCAGAAATGCCACATTTCTCCCAAATATATCACATCTTCTCCAAGAAATACCAGGATTCCTCCTGAAATAGGACCTTTTCTCCCACAAATACCTGTTCTATCCCCCAAATAGGACATTTTCTTCCAGAAATGCCAGATTTCTCCCAAATATATCACATCTTCTCCAAGAAATACAGCTTTCCCCTTGAACTAGGACCTTTTCACCCAGAAGTGCCTGTTTTATCCCCCAAATAGGACATTTTCTTCCAGAAATGCCAGATTTCTCCCAATATATCACATCTTCTCCAGAAATACCAGCTTTCCCCCTTGAAACAGGACCTTTTCACCCACAAAATACCTGTTTTATCCCCAAAATAGGACATTTTCTTCCAGAAATGCAGATTTCTCCAAATATATCACATCTTCTCCAAGAAATACCAGTTTCCCCTTGAAATAGGACCTTTTCACCCACAAATACCTGTTTTATCCCCCCAAATAGGACATTTTCTTCCAGAAATGCCAGATTTCCCCAAATATATCACATCTTCTCCAAGAAATACCAGGATTCCTCCTGAATAGGACCTTGTCTCCACAAATACCAGCCTTCTCCCCCCAAATAGGACATTTTCTTCCAGAAATGCCAGATTTCTCCCAAATATATCACATCTTCTCCAAGTAATACCAGGATTCCTCCTGAAATAGGACCTTTTCACGCAGAAATACCTGTTTTATCCCCCAAATAGGAAATTTTCTTCCAGAAATGCCAGATTTCTCCCAATATATCACATCTTCTCCAAGAAATACCAGGTTTCCCCCTTGAAATAGGACCTTTCTCCCACAGATACCAGCCCTTCTGCCCCCAAATAGGACATTTTCTTCCAGAAATGCCAGATTTCTCCCAAATATATCACATCTTCTCCAAGAAATACCAGCTTTCCCCTTGAAACAGGACCTTTTTCACCCACAAATACCTGTTTTATCCCCAAAATAGGACATTTTCTTCCAGAAATGCCAGATTTCTCCCAAATGTAGAACATCTTCTCCAAGAAATACCAGGTTTCCCCTTGAAATAGGACCTTTTCACCCACAAATACCTGTTTTATCCCCCAAATAGGACATTTTCTTCCAGAAATGCAGATTTCTCCCAAATATATCACATCTTCTCCAAGAAATACCAGGAATTCCCCCTTGAAATAGGACCTTGTCACCCAGAAATGCCTGTTTTTATCCCCAAAATAGGACATTTCTTCCAGAAATGCCACATATCTCCCAAATATATCACATCTTCTCCAAGAAATACCAGGTTTCCCCCTTGAAATAGGAGCTTTTCACCCAGAAATACCTGTTTTATCCCCCAAATAGGACATATTCTTTCCAGAAATGCCAGATTTCTCCCAAATATATCACATCTTCTCCAAGAAATACCAGGTTTCCCCCTTGAAATAGGACCTTTTCACCAAGAAATGCCTCTTGAAATAGGACCTTTTCACCAAGAAATGCCTGTTTTATCCCGCAAATAGGACATTTTCTTCCAGAAATGCCAGATTCTCCCAAATGTAGAACATATACACAAGAAATACCAGGTTTCCCCCTTGAACTAGGACCTTTTCACCCAGAAATGCCTGTTTTATCCCCAAAATAGGACATTTTCTTCCAGAAATGCCAGTTTCTCCCAAATATATCACATCTTCTCCAAGAAATACCAGGATTCCCCCTTGAAATAGGACCTTTTCACCCACAAATACCTGTTTTATCCCCCAAATAGGACATTTTCTTCCAGAAATGCCAGATTTCCCCCAAATATATCACATCTTCTCCAAGAAATACCAGGATTCCTCCTGAAATAGGACCTTGTCTCCCACAAATACCAGCCTTCTCCCCCCAAATAGGACATTTCCTTCCAGAAATGCCAGATTTCTCCCAAATAATCACATCTTCTCCAAGAAACTACCAGGATTCCTCCTGAATAGGACCTTGTCTCCCACAAATACCAGCCTTCTCCCCCCAAATAGGAAATTTTCTTCCAGAAATGCCAGATTCCTCCCAAATATATCACATCTTCTCCAAGAAATACCAGGTTTCCCCCCTTGAAATAGGACCTTTTCTCCCACAGATACCAGCCTTCTGCCCCCAAATAGGACATTTTCTTCCAGAAATGCCAGATTTCTCCCAAATGTAGAACATATTCACCAAGAAATACCAGGTTTCCCCCTTGAACTAGGACCTTTTCACCCAGAAATGCCTGTTTTATCCCCAAAATAGGACATTTTCTTCCAGAAATGCCAGATTTCTCCCAAATAGATCACATCTTCTCCAAGAAATACCAGGATTCTCCTGAAATAGGACCTTTTCTCCCACAAATACCAGCCTTCTCCCCCCAAATAGGACATTTTCTTCCAGAAATGCCAGATTTCTCCCAAATATATCACATCTTCTCCAAGAAATACCAGGTTTCCCCCTTGAAATAGGACCTTTTCACCCAGAAATGCCTGTTTTATCCCCCAAAATAGGACATGTTCTTCCAGAAATGCCAGATTTCTCCCAAATGTGGAACATCTTCTCCAAGAAATACCAGGTTTCCCCCTTGAAATAGGACCTTTTCACCCAGAAATACCTGTTTTATCCCCCAAATAGGACATTTTCTTCCAGAAATGCCAGATTTCTCCGAATGTAGAACATCTTCTCCAAGAAATACCAGGTTTCCCCCTTGAAATAGGACCTTTTCACCCAGAAATGCCTGTTTTATCCCCCAGATAGGACCTTTTCTTCCAGAAATGCCAGATTTCTCCCAAATGTAGAACATCTTCTCCAAGAAATACCAGGTTTCCCCCCTGAAATCGGACCTTTTCACCCAGAAATACCTGTTTTATCCCCAAAATAGGACATTTTCTTCCAGAAATGCCAGATTTCTCCCAAATATATCACATCTTCTCCAAGAAATACCAGGATTCCTCCTGAAATAGGACCTTCTCACCCACAAATACCTGTTTTATCCCCAAAATAGGACATTTTCTTCCAGAAATGCCAGATTTCTCCCAATATATCACATCTTCTCCAAGAAATACCAGGTTTCCCCCTTGAAATAGGACCTTTTCACCCAGAAATACCTGTTTTATCCCCAAAATAGGACATTTTCTTCCAGAAATGCCAGATTTCTCCCAAATATATCACATCTTCTCCAAGAAATACCAGGTTTCCTCCTGAAATAGGACCTTTTCTCCCACAAATACCAGCCTTCTCCCCCCAAATAGGACATTTTCTTCCAGAAATGCCAGATTTCTCCCAAATATATCACATCTTCTCCAAGAAATACCAGGTTTCCCCCTTGAAATAGGACCTTTTCACCCACAAATACGTGTTTTATCCCCCAAATAGGACATTTTCTTCCAGAAATGCCAGATTTCTCCCAAATGTAGAACATATTCACCAAGAAATACCAGGATTCCCCCTTGAAATAGGACATTTTCACCCACAAATACCTGTTTTATCCCCAAAATAGGACATTTTTTTCCAGAAATGCCAGATTTCTCCCAAATATATCACATCTTCTCCAAGAAATACCAGGTTTCCCCCTTGAAATAGGACCTTTTCACCCAGAAAGACCTGTTTTATCCCCAGAATAGGACATTTTCTTCCAGAAATGCCAGATTTCTCCCAAATATATCACATCTTCTCCAAGAAATACCAGGTTTCCTCCTGAACTAGGACCTTTTCACCCAGAAATGCCTGTTTTATCCTCCAAATAGGACATTTTCTTCCAGAAATGCCAGATTTCTCCCAAATAAATCACATCTTCTCCAAGAAATACCAGGTTTCCCCCTTGAAATAGGACCTTTTCTCCCACAAATACCTGTTTTATCCCCCAAATAGGACATTTTCTTCCGGAAATGCCAGATTTCTCCCAAATATATCACATCTTCTCCAAGAAATACCAGGTTTCCCCCTTGAAATGGGACATTTTCTTCCAGAAATGCCAGATTTCTCCCAAACATATCACATCTTCTCCAAGAAATACCAGGTTTCCCCCTTGAAATAGGACCTTTTCTCCCACAAATACCTGTTTTAACCCCAAAATAGGACATTTTCTTCCAGAAATGCCAGATTTCTCCCAAATATATCACATCTCCTCCAAGAAATACCAGGTTTCCCCCTTGAAATAGGACCTTTTCACCCAGAAAGACCTGTTTTATCCCCCAAATAGGACATTTTCTTCCAGAAATGCCAGATTTCTCCCAAATATATCACATCTTCTCCAAGAAATACCAGGATTCCCCCTTGAAATAGGACCTTTTCACCCAGAAATAACTGTTTTATCCCCAAAATAGGACATTTTCTTCCAGAAATGCCAGATTTCTCCCAAATATATCACATCTTCTCCAAGAAATACCAGGTTTCCCCCTTGAAATAGTACCTTTTCACCCTGTAATGCCTGTTTGATCCCCCAAATAGGACATTTTCTTCCAGAAATGCCGGATTTCTCCCAAATATATCACATCTTCTCCAAGAAATACCAGGTTTCCCCCTTGAAATAGGACCTTTTCACCCAGAAATAACTGTTTTATCCCCAAAATAGGACATTTTCTTCCAGAAATGCCAGATTTCTCCCAAATATATCTCATCTTCTCCAAGAAATACCAGGTTTCCCCCTTGAAATAGGACCTTTTCACCCACAAATACCACCCTTCTCCTCCCATATGGGACATTTTCTTCCCGAAATGCCAGATTTCTCCCAAATATATCACATCTTCTCCAAGAAATACCAGGATTCCCCCTTGAAATAGGACCTTTTCACCCAGAAAGACCTGTTTTATCCCCCAAATAGGACATTTTCTTCCAGAAATGCCAGATTTCTTCCAAATATATCACATCTTCTCCAAGAAATACCAGGTTTCCCCCTTGAAATAGGACCTTTTCACCCACAAATACCAGCCTTCTCCCCCCAAATAGGACATTTTCTTCCAGAAATTCCAGATTTCTCCCAAATATATCACATCTTCTCCAAGAAATACCAGGTTTCCCCCTTGAAATAGGACCTTTTCTCCCACAAATACCAGCCTTCTTCCCCCAAATAGGACATTTTCTTCCAGAAATGCCAGATTTCTCCCAAATATATCACATCTTCTCCAAGAAATACCAGGATTCCTCCTGAAATAGGACCTTTTCTCCCACAAATACCAGCCTTCTCCCCCCAAATAGGACATGTTCTTCCAGAAATGCCAGATTTCTCCCAAATATATCACATCTTCTCCAAGAAATACCAGGATTCCTCCTTGAAATAGGACCTTTTCACCCAGAAATGCCTGTTTGATCCCCAAAATAGGACAGTTTCTTCCAGAAATGCCAGATTTCTTCCAAATATATCACATCTTCTCCAAGAAATAACAGGTTTCCCCCTTGAAATAGGACCTTTTCACCCAGAAAGACCTGTTTTATCCCCAAAATAGGACCTTTTCTTCCAGAAATGCCAGATTTCTCCCAAATATATCACATCTTCTCCAAGAAATACCAGGTTTCCCCCTTCAAATAGGACCTTTTCACCCACCAATACCTGTTTTATCCCCCAAATAGGACATTTTCTTCCAGAAATGCCAGATTTCTCCCAAATATATCACATCTTCTCCAAGAAATACCAGGATTCCTCCTGAAATAGGACCTTTACTTGCACAAATTCCAGCCTACTCCTCCCAAATAGGACATTTTCTTCCAGAAATGCCAGATTTCTCCCAAATATATCACATCTTCTCCAAGAAATACCAGGTTTCCCCCTTGAAATAGGACCTTTTCTCGCGCAAATACCAGCCTTCTCCCCCCAGATAGGACATTTTCTTCCAGAAATGCCAGATTTCTCCCGAATGTAGAACATCTTCTCCAAGAAATACCAGGTTTCCCCCTTGAAATAGGACCTTTTCACCCACAAATACCTGTTTTATCCCCCAAATAGGACATTTTCTTCCAGAAATGCCACATTTCTCCCAAATATATCACATCTTCTCCAAGAAATACCAGGATTCCTCCTGAAATAGGACCTTTTCTCCCACAAATACCTGTTCTATCCCCCAAATAGGACATTTTCTTCCAGAAATGCCAGATTTCTCCCAAATATATCACATCTTCTCCAAGAAATACCAGCTTTCCCCCTTGAACTAGGACCTTTTCACCCAGAAGTGCCTGTTTTATCCCCCAAATAGGACATTTTCTTCCAGAAATGCCAGATTTCTCCCAAATGTAGAACATCTTCTCCAAGAAATACCAGGTTTCCCCCTTGAAATAGGACCTTTTCACCCACAAATACCTGTTTTATCCCCCAAATAGGACATTTTCTTCCAGAAATGCCAGATTTCTCCCAAATATATCACATCTTCTCCATGAAATACCAGGTTTCCCCCTTGAAATAGGACCTTTTCACCCAGAAACACCTGTTTTATCCCCAAAATAGGACATTTTCTTCCAGAAATGCCAGATTTCTCCCAAATGTAGAACATCTTCTCCAAGAAATACCAGGTTTCCCCCTTGAAATTGGACCTTTTCACCCACAAATACCTGTTTTATCCCCCAAATAGGACATTTTCTTCCAGAAATGCCAGATTTCTCCCAAATGTAGAACATCTTCTTAAAGAAATACCAGGTTTCCCCCTTGAAATAGGACCTTTTCACCCAGAAAGACCTGTTTTATCCCCCAAATAGGACATTTTCTTCCAGAAATGCCAGATTTCTCCCAAATCTATCACATCTTCTCCAAGAAATACCAGGATTCCTCCTGAAATAGGACCTTTTCACCCACAAATACCTGTTTTATCCCCCAAATAGGACATTTTCTTCCAGAAATGCCAGATTTCTCCCAAATATATCACATCTTCTCCAAGAAATACCAGGATTCCCCCTTGAAATAGGACCTTTTCACCCAGAAATGCCTGTTTTATCCCCAAAATAGGACATGTTCTTCCAGAAATGCCAGATTTCTCCCAAATGTGGAACATCTTCTCCAAGAAATACCAGGTTTCCCCCTTGAAATAGGACCTTTTCACCCAGAAATACCTGTTTTATCCCCCAAATAGGACATTTTCTTCCAGAAATGCCAGATTTCTCCCGAATGTAGAACATCTTCTCCAAGAAATACCAGGTTTCCCCCTTGAAATAGGACCTTTTCACCCAGAAATGCCTGTTTTATCCCCCAGATAGGACCTTTTCTTCCAGAAATGCCAGATTTCTCCCGAATGTAGAACATCTTCTCCAAGAAATACCAGGTTTCCCCCCTGAAATCGGACCTTTTCACCCAGAAACGCCTGTTTTATCCCCAAAATAGGACATTTTCTTCCAGAAATGCCAGATTTCTCCCAAATATATCACATCTTCTCCAAGAAATACCAGGATTCCTCCTGAAATAGGACCTTCTCACCCACAAATACCTGTTTTATCCCCAAAATAGGACATTTTCTTCCAGAAATGCCAGATTTCTCCCGAATATATCACATCTTCTCCAAGAAATACCAGGGTTTCCCCCTTGAAATAGGACCTTTTCACCCAGGAAGACCTGTTCTATCCCCCAAATAGGACATTTTCTTCCAGAAATGCCAGATTTCTCCCAAATATATCACATCTTCTCCAAGAAATACCAGGTTTCCCCCTTGAAATAGGACCTTTTCTCCCACAAATACCTGTTTTATCCCCCAAATAGGACATTTTCTTCCAGAAATGCCAGATTTCTCCCAAATATATCACATCTTCTCCAAGAAATACCAGGTTTCCCCCTTGAAATAGGACCTTTTCACCCACAAATACCTGTTTTATCCCCCAAATAGGACATTTTCTTCCAGAAATGCCACTTTTCTCCCAAATGTAGAACATCTTCTCCAAGAAATACCAGGATTCCTCCTGAAATAGGACCTTGTCTCCCACAAATACCAGCCTTCTCCCCCCAAATAGGACATTTTCTTCCAGAAATGCCAGATTTCTCCCAAATATATCACATCTTCTCCAAGAAATACCAGGATTCCTCCTGAAATAGGACCTTGTCTCCCACAAATACCAGCCTTCTCCCCCCAAATAGGAAATTTTCTTCCAGAAATGCCAGATTCCTCCCAAATATATCACATCTTCTCCAAGAAATACCAGGTTTCCCCCTTGAAATAGGACCTTTTCTCCCACAGATACCAGCCTTCTGCCCCCAAATAGGACATTTTCTTCCAGAAATGCCAGATTTCTCCCAAATATATCACATCTTCTCCATGAAATACCAGGTTTCCCCCTTGAAATAGGACCTTTTCACCCAGAAACACCTGTTTTATCCCCCAAATAGGACATTTTCTTCCAGAAATGCCACTTTTCTCCCAAATGTAGAACATCTTCTCCAAGAAATACCAGGTTTCCCCCTTGAAATTGGACCTTTTCACCCACAAATACCTGTTTTATCCCCCAAATAGGACATTTTCTTCCAGAAATGCCAGATTTCTCCCAAATGTAGAACATCTTCTTAAAGAAATACCAGGTTTCCCCCTTGAAATAGGACCTTTTCACCCAGAAAGACCTGTTTTATCCCCCAAATAGGACATTTTCTTCCAGAAATGCCAGATTTCTCCCAAATATATCACATCTTCTCCAAGAAATACCAGGATTCCCCCTTGAAATAGGACCTTTTCACCCACAAATACCTGTTTTATCCCCCAAATAGGACATTTTCTTCCAGAAATGCCAGATTTCTCCCAAATGTAGAACATATTCACCAAGAAATACCAGGTTTCCCCCTTGAAATAGGACCTTTTCACCCAGAAATGCCTGTTTTATCCCCAAAATAGGACATTTTCTTCCAGAAATGCCAGATTTCTCCCAAATATATCACATCTTCTCCAAGAAATACCAGGTTTCCCCCTTGAAATAGGACCTTTTCACCCAGAAATGCCTGTTTTATCCCCAAAATAGGACATGTTCTTCCAGAAATGCCAGATTTCTCCCAAATGTGGAACATCTTCTCCAAGAAATACCAGGTTTCCCCCTTGAAATAGGACCTTTTCACCCACAAATACCTGTTTTATCCCCCCAATAGGACATTTTCTTCCAGAAATGCCAGATTTCTCCCGAATGTAGAACATCTTCTCCAAGAAATACCAGGTTTCCCCCTTGAAATAGGACCTTTTCACCCAGAAATGCCTGTTTTATCCCCCAGATAGGACCTTTTCTTCCAGAAATGCCATATTTCTCCCAAATGTAGAACATCTTCTCCAAGAAATACCAGGTTTCCCCCCTGAAATCGGACCTTTTCACCCAGAAATACCTGTTTTATCCCCAAAATAGGACATTTTCTTCCAGAAATGCCAGATTTCTCCCAAATATATCACATCTTCTCCAAGAAATACCAGGATTCCTCCTGAAATAGGACCTTCTCACCCACAAATACCTGTTTTATCCCCAAAATAGGACATTTTCTTCCAGAAATGCCAGATTTCTCCCAAATATATCACATCTTCTCCAAGAAATACCAGGGTTTCCCCCTTGAAATAGGACCTTTTCACCCAGGAATACCTGTTCTATCCCCCAAATAGGACATTTTCTTCCAGAAATGCCAGATTTCTCCCAAATATATCACCTCTTCTCCAAGAAATACCAGGTTTCCCCCTTGAAATAGGACCTTTTCACCCAGAAATACCTGTTTTATCCCCCAAATAGGACATTTTCTTCCAGAAATGCCAGATTTCTCCCAAATGTAGAACATATTCACCAAGAAATACCAGGTTTCCCCCTTGAACTAGGACCTTTTCACCCAGAAATGCCTGTTTTATCCCCAAAATAGGACATTTTCTTCCAGAAATGCCAGATTTCTCCCAAATATATCACATCTTCTCCAAGAAATACCAGGTTTCCCCCTGGAAATAGGACCTTTTCACCCACAAATACCAGCCTTCTCCCCCCAAATAGGACATTTTCTTCCAGAAATGCCAGATTTCTCCCAAATGTGGAACATCTTCTCCAAGAAATACCAGGTTTCCCCCTTGAAATAGGACCTTTTCACCCAGAAAGACCTGTTTTATCCCCCAAATAGGACATTTTCTTGCAGAAATGCCAGATTTCTCCCAAATATATCACATCTTCTCCAAGAAATACCAGGTTTCCCCCTTGAAATAGGACCTTTTCACGCAGAAAGACCTGTTTTATCCCCCAAATAGGACATTTTCTTCCAGAAATGCCAGATTTCTCCCAAATATATCACATCTTCTCCAAGAAATACCAGGATTCCTCCTGAACTAGGACCTTTTCACCCAGAAAGACCTGTTTTATCCCCCAAATAGGACACTTTCTTCCAGAAATGCCAGTTTTCTCCCAAACATATCACATCTTCTCCAAGAAATACCAGGATTCCTCCTGAAATAGGACCTTGTCTCCCACAAATACCAGCCTTCTCCCCCCAAATAGGAAATTTTCTTCCAGAAATGCCAGATTTCTCCCAAATATATCACATCTTCTCCAAGTAATACCAGGATTCCTCCTGAAATAGGACCTTTTCACCCAGAAATACCTGTTTTATCCCCCAAATAGGAAATTTTCTTCCAGAAATGCCAGATTTCTCCCAAATATATCACATCTTCTCCAAGAAATACCAGGGTTCCCCCTTGAAATAGGACCTTTTCACCCAGAAAGACCTGTTTTATCCCCAAAATAGGTCATTTCCTTCCAGAAATGCCAGATTTCTCCCAAATATATCACATCTTCTCCAAGAAATACCAGGTTTCCCCCTTGAAATAGGACCTTTTCTCCCACAGATACCAGCCTTCTGCCCCCAAATAGGACATTTTCTTCCAGAAATGCCAGATTTCTCCCAAATATATCACATCTTCTCCAGGAAATACCAGGTTTCCCCCTTGAAATAGGACCTTTTCACCCAGAAATGCCTGTTTTATCCCCCAAATAGGACAGTTTCTTCCAGAAATGCCAGATTTCTCCCAAATATATCACATCTTCTCCAAGAAATACCAGGATTCCTCCTGAAATAGGACCTTTTCTCCCACAAATTCCAGCCTTCCCCTCCCAAATGGGACATTATCTTCCAGAAATACCAGATTTCTCCCAAATATATCACATCTTCTCCAAGAAATACCAGGTTTCCCCCTTGAACTAGGACCTTTTTACCCGGAAAGACCTGTTTTATCCCCCAAATAGGACATTTTCTTCCAGAAATGCCAGATTTCTCCCAAATATATCACATCTTCTCCAAGAAATACCAGGTTTCCCGCTTGAAATAGGACCTTTTCACCTAGTAAGACCTGTTTTATCCCCCAGATAGGACCTTTTCTTCCAGAAATGCCAGATTTCTCCCAAATATATCACATCTTCTCCAAGAAATACCATGTTTCCTCCTGAAATAGGACCTTTTCTCCCACAAATACCAGCCTTCTCCTCCCAAATGGGACATTTTCTTCCAGAAATGCCAGATTTCTCCCAAATATATCACATCTTCTCCAAGAAATACCAGGTTTCCCCTTTGAATTAGGACCTTTTCACCCACAAATACCAGCCTTCTCCTCCCAAATGGGACATTTTCTTCCAGAAATGCCAGATTTCTCCCAAATATATCACATCTTCTCCAAGAAATACCAGGTTTCCCCCTTGAAATAGGACCTTTTCACCCACAAATAACTGTTTTATCCCCCAAATGGGACATATTCTTCCAGAAATGCCACATTTCTCCCAAATATATCACATCTTCTCCAAGAAATACCTGGATTCCTCCTGAAATAGGACCTTTTCTCCCAGAAATACCAGCTTTCTCCCCCCAAATAGGACATTTTGTTCCAGAAATGCCACATTTCTCCCAAATATATCACATCTTCTCCAAGAAATACCAGGATTCCCCCTTGAAATAGGACCTTTTCACCCACAAATACCTGTTTTATCCCCCAAATGGGACATTTTCTTCCAGAAATGCCAGATTTCTCCCAAATATATCACATCTTCTCCAAGAAATACCAGGTTTCCCCCTTGAAATAGGACCTTTTCACCCAGAAGTGCCTGTTTTATCCCCCAAATAGGACATTTTCTTCCAGAAATGCCAGATTTCTCCCAAATATATCACATCTTCTCCAAGAAATACCAGGTTTCCCTCCTGAAATAGGACCTTATCACCCACAAATACCAACCTTCTCCTCCCAAATGGGACATTTTCTTCCAGACATGCCAGATTTCTCCCAAATATATCACATCATCTCCAAGAAATACCAGGTTTCCCGCTTGAAATGGGACATTTTCTCCCAGAAATGCCTGTTTTATCCCCCAAATAGGACATTTTGTTCCAGAAATGCCAGATTTCTCCCAAGTATATAACATCTTCTCCAAGAAATACCAGGTTTCCCCCTTGAAATAGGACCTTTACACCCAGAAATGACTGTTTTATCCCCCAAATAGGACATTTTCTTCCAGAAATGCCAGATTTCTCCCAAATATATGACATCTTCTCCAAGAAATACCAGGTTTCCCGCTTGAAATAGGACCTTTTTACCAAGAAATGTCTGTTTTATCCCCAAAATAGGACATTTTCTTCCAGAAATGCCAGATTTCTCCCAAACATATCACATCTTCTCCAAGAAATACCAGGATTCCTCCTGAAATAGGACCTTTTCTCCCACAAATACCAACCTTCTCCCCCCAGATAGGACATTTTCTTCCAGAAATGCCAGATTTCTCCCAAATATATCACATCTTCTCCAAGAAATACCAGGTTTCCCCCTTGAAATAGGACCTTTACACCCAGAAATGCCTGTTTGATCCCCAAAATAGGACACTTTCTTCCAGAAATGCCAGATTTCTCCCAAATATATCACATCTTCCCCAAGAAATACCAGGATTCCTCCTTGAAATAGGACCTTTTCACCCACAAATGCCTGTTTTATCCCCCAAATAGGACATTTTCTTCCAGAAATGCCAGATTTCTCCCAAATATATCACATCTTCTCCAAGAAATACCAGGTTTCCCCCTTGAAATAGGACCTTTTCACCCAGAAATACCTGTTTGATCCCCCAAATAGGACAGTTTCTTCCAGAAATGCCAGATTTCTCCCAAATATATCACATCTTCTCCAAGAAATACCAGGTTTCCCCCTTGAAATAGGACCTTTTCACCCACAAATACCTGTTTTATCCCCCAAATAGGACATTTTCTTCCAGAAATGCCAGATTTCTCCCAAATGTAGAACATCTTCTCCAAGAAATACCAGGATTCTTCCTGAAATAGGACCTTTTCTCCCACAAATACCAGCCTTCTCCCCCCAAATGGGACATTTTCTTCCAGAAATGTCAGATTTCTCCCAAATATATCACATCTGCTCCAAGAAATACCAGGTTTCCCCCTTGAAATAGGACCTTTTCACCCAGAAATGCCTGTTTTATCCCCCAGATAGGACATTTTCTTCCAGAAATGCCAGATTTCTCCCAAATATATCACATCTTCTCCAAGAAATACCAGGTTTCCCCCTTGAAATAGGACCTTTTCACCCACAAATACCTGTTTGATCCCCCAAATAGGACAGTTTCTTCCAGAAATGCCAGATTTCTCCCAAATATATCACATCTTCTCCAAGAAATACCAGGTTTCCCCCTTGAAATAGGACCTTTTCACCCACAAATACCTGTTTTATCCCCCAAATAGGACATTTTCTTCCAGAAATGCCAGATTTCTCCCAAATATATCACATCTTCTCCAAGAAATACCAGGTTTCCCCCTTGAAATAGGACCTTTTCACCAAGAAATGCCTGTTTTATCCCGCAAATAGGACATTTTCTTCCAGAAATGCCAGATTTCTCCCAAATGTAGAACATATACACCAAGAAATACCAGGTTTCCCCCTTGAACTAGGACCTTTTCACCCAGAAATGCCTGTTTTATCCCCAAAATAGGACATTTTCTTCCAGAAATGCCAGATTTCTCCCAAATATATCACATCTTCTCCAAGAAATACCAGGTTTCCCCCTTGAAATAGGACCTTTTCACCCACAAATACCAGCCTTCTCCCCCCAAATAGGACATTTTCTTCCAGAAATGCCAGATTTCTCCCAAATATATCACATCTTCTCCAAGAAATACCAGGTTTCCCCCTTGAAATAGGACCTTTTCACCCAGAAATACCTGTTTTATCCCCCAAATAGGACATTTTCTTCCAGAAATGCCAGCTTTCTCCCAAGTATATAACATGTTCTCCAAGAAATACCAGGTTCCCTCCTGAAATAGGACCTTTTCACCCACAAATACCAGCCTTCTCCCCCCAGATAGGACATTTTCTTCCAGAAATGCCAGATTTCTCCCAAATATATCACATCTTCTCCAAGAAATACCAGGTTTCCCCCTTGAACTAGGACCTTTTCACCCAGAAGTGCCTGTTTTATCCCCCAAATAGGACATTTTCTTCCAGAAATGCCAGATTTCTCCCAAATATATCACATCTTCTCCAAGAAATACCAGGTTTCCCCCTGGAAATAGGAACTTTTCACCCACAAATACCTGTTTTATCCCCCAAATAGGACAGTTTCTTCTAGAAATGCCAGATATCTCCCAAATATATCACATCTTCTCCAAGAAATACCAGGTTTCCCCCTTGAAATAGGACCTTTTTACCCAGAAATGCCTGTTTTATCCCGAAAATAGGACATTTTCTTCCAGAAATGCCAGATTTCTCCCAAATATATCACATCTTCTCCAAGAAATACCAGGTTTCCCGCTTGAAATAGGACCTTTTCACCCAGAAACACCTGTTTTATCCCCCAGATAGGACATTTACTTCCAGAAATGCCAGATTTCTCCCAAGCATATAACATCTTCTCCAAGAAATACCAGGTTTCCCCCTTGAAATAGGACCTTTTCACCCAGAAATGCCTGTTTTATCCCCCAAATAGGACATTTTCTTCCAGAAATGCCAGATTTCTCCCAAATATATCACATCTTCTCCAAGAAATACCAGGTTTCCCCCTTGAAATAGGACATTTTCACCCAGAAATGCCTGTTTAATCCCCAAAATAGGACATTTTCTTCCAGAAATGCCAGATTTCTCCCAAATATATCACATCTTCTCCAAGAAATACCAGGTTTCCCCCTTGAAATAGGATCTTTTCTCCCAGAAGTGCCTGTTTTATCCCCCAAATAGGACATTTTCTTCCAGAAATGCCAGATTTCTCCCAAATATATCACATCTTCTCCAAGAAATACCAGGTTTCCCCCTTGAACTAGGACCTTTTCACCCACAAATACCTGTTTTATTCCCAAAATAGGACGTTTTCTTCCAGAAATGCCAGATTTCTCCCAAATATATCACATCTTCTCCAAGAAATACCAGGTTTCCCGCTTGAAATAGGACCTTTTCACCCTCAAATACCAGCCTTCTCCTCCCAAATGGGACATTTTCTTCCAGAAATGCCAGATTTCTCCCAAATATATCACATCTTCTCCAAGAAATACCAGGTTTCTTCCTTGAAATAGGACCTTTTCACCCACAAATACCTGTTTTATTCCCAAAATAGGACATTTTCTTCCAGAAATGCCAGATTGCTCCCAAATATATCACATCTTCTCCAAGAAATACCAGGTTTCCCGCTTGAAATAGGACCTTTTCACCAAGAAATGCCTGTTTGTTCCCCAAAATAGGACATTTTCTTCCAGAAATGCCAGATTTCTCCCAAATATATCACATCTTCTCCAAGAAATACCAGGTTTCCCCCTTGAAATAGGACCTTTTCACCCAGAAATGCCTGTTTTATCCCCCAAATAGGACATTTTCTTCCAGAAATGCCAGATTTCTCCCAAATATATCACATCTTCTCCAAGAAATACCAGGTTTCCCCCTTGAAATAGGACCTTTTCACCCACAAATACCTGTTTTATCCCCCAAATAGGACATTTTCTTCCAGAAATGCCAGATTTCTCCCAAATATATCACATCTTCTCCAAGAAATACCAGGTTTCCCCCTTGAAATAGGACCTTTTCACCCAGAAAGACCTGTTTTATCCCCCAAATAGGACATTTTCTTCCAGAAATGCCAGATTTCTCCCAAGTATATAACATCTTCTCCAAGAAATACCAGGTTTCCTCCTGAAATAGGACCTTTTCTCCCACAAATAACTGTTTTATCCCCAAATGGGACATTTTCTTCCAGAAATGCCAGATTTCTCCCAAATATATATCATCTTCTCCAAGAAATACCAGGTTCCCTCCTGAAATAGGACCTTTTCTCCCACAAATACCAGCCTTCTCCCCCCAAATAGGACATTTTCTTCCAGAAATGCCAGATTTCTCCCAAATATATCACATCTTCTCCAAGAAATACCAGGTTTCCCCCTTGAAATAGGACCTTTTCACCAAGAAATGCCTGTTTTATCCCCTGAAGAGGACATTTTGTTCCAGAAATGCCAGATTTCTCCCAAATATATCACATCTTCTCCAAGAAATACCAGGTTTCCCCCTTGAAATAGGACCTTTTCTCCCACAAATACCTGTTTTATCCCCCAAATAGGACATTTTCTTCCAGAAATGCCAGATTTCTCCCAAATATATCACATCTTCTCCAAGAAATACCAGGTTTCCCCCTTGAAATAGGACCTTTTCACCCAGAAATATCTGTTTTATCCCCAAAATAGGACATTTTCTTCCAGAAATGCCAGATTTCTCCCAAACATATCACATCTTCTCCAAGAAATACCAGGTTTCCCCCTTGAAATAGGACCTTTTCTCCCACAAATACCTGTTTTATCCCCCAATTAGGACATTTTCTTCCAGAAATGCCAGATTTCTCCCAAATATATCACATTTTCTCCAAGAAATACCAGGTTTCCCCCTTGAAATAGGACCTTTTCTCCCACAAATACCTGTTTTATCCCCCAAATGGGACATTTTCTTCCAGAAATGCCAGATTTCTCCCAAATATATCACATCTTCTCCAAGAAATACCATGTTTCCTCCTTGATATAGGACCTTTTCTCCCAGAAAGACCTGTTTGATCCCCCCCAAATAGGACATTTTCTTCCAGACATGCCAGATTTCTCCCAAATATATCACATCTTCTCCAAGAAATACCAGGTTTCCCCCTGGAAATAGGACCTTTTCACCCACAAATACCTGTTTTATCCCCCAATTAGGACATTTTCTTCCAGAAATGCCAGATTTCTCCCAAATATATCACATTTTCTCCAAGAAATACCAGGTTTCCCCCTGGAAATAGGACCTTTTCACCCAGAAATGCCTGTTTGATCCCCCCCAAATAGGACATTTTCTTCCAGAAATGCCAGATTTCTCCCAAATATATCACATCTTCCCCAAGAAATACCAGGTTTCCCCCTTGAAATAGGACCTTTTCACCCACAAATACCAGCCTTCTCCTCCCAAATGGGACATTTTCTTCCAGACATGCCAGATTTCTCCCAAATATATCACATCTTCTCCAAGAAATACCAGGTTTCCCCCTGGAAATAGGACCTTTTCACCCACAAATACCTGTTTTATCCCCCAATTAGGACATTTTCTTCCAGAAATGCCAGATTTCTCCCAAATATATCACATTTTCTCCAAGAAATACCAGGTTTCCCCCTGGAAATAGGACCTTTTCAACCAGAAATACCTGTTTTATCCCCCAAATAGGACATTTTCTTCCAGAAATGCCAGATTTCTCCCAAATATATCACATCTTCTCCAAGAAATACCAGGTTTCCCCCTTGAAATAGGACCTTTTCACCCACAAATACCTGTTTTATCCCCCAAATAGGACATTTTCTTCCAGAAATGCCAGATTTCTCCCAAATATATCACATCTGCTCCAAGAAATACCTGGTTTCCTCATGAAATAGGACCTTTTCTCCCACAAATAACTGTTTTATCCCCAAATAGGACATTTTCTTCCAGAAATGCCAGATTTCTCCCAAATATATATCATCTTCTCCAAGAAATACCAGGTTCCCTCCTGAAATAGGCCCTTTTCTCCCACAAATACCAGCCTTCTCCCCCCAAATAGGACATTTTCTTCCAGAAATGCCAGATTTCTCCCAAATATATCACATCTTCTCCAAGAAATACCAGGTTTCCCCCTTGAAATAGGACCTTTTCACCCAGAAATACCTGTTTTATCCCCCAAATAGGACATGTTCTTCCAGAAATGCCAGATTTCTCCCAAATATATCACATCTTCTCCAAGAAATACCAGGTTTCCCCCTTGAAATAGGACCTTTTCTCCCACAAATACCTGCCTTCTCCCCCCCAAATGGGACATTTTCTTCCAGAAATGCCAGATTTCTCCCAAATATATCACATCTTCTCCAAGAAATACCAGGTTTCCCCCTTGAAATAGGACCTTTTTACCCAGAAATGCCTGTTTTATCCCGAAAATAGGACATTTTCTTCCAGAAATGCCAGATTTCTCCCAAATATATCACATCTTCTCCAAGAAATACCAGGTTTCCCGCTTGAAATAGGACCTTTTCACCCAGAAACACCTGTTTTATCCCCCAGATAGGACATTTACTTCCAGAAATGCCAGATTTCTCCCAAGCATATAACATCTTCTCCAAGAAATACCAGGTTTCCCCCTTGAAATAGGACCTTTTCACCCAGAAATGCCTGTTTTATCCCCCAAATAGGACATTTTCTTCCAGAAATGCCAGATTTCTCCCAAATATATCACATCTTCTCCAAGAAATACCAGGTTTCCCCCTTGAAATAGGACATTTTCACCCAGAAATGCCTGCTTTATCCCCAAAACAGGACATTCTCTTCCAGAAATGCCAGATTTCTCCCAAATATATCACATCTTCTCCAAGAAATACCAGGTTTCCCCCTTGAAATAGGACCTTTTCACCCAGAAATGCCTGTTTTATCCCCCAAATAGGACATTTTCTTCCAGAAATGCCAGATTTCTCCCAAATATATCACATCTTCTCCAAGAAATACCAGGTTTCCCCCTTGAAATAGGACCTTTTCACCCACAAATACCTGTTTTATCCCCCAAATAGGACATTTTCTTCCAGAAATGCCAGATTTCTCCCAAATATATCACATCTTCTCCAAGAAATACCAGGTTTCCCCCTTGAAATAGGACCTTTTCACCCACAAATACCTGTTTTATTCCCAAAATAGGACGTTTTCTTCCAGAAATGCCAGATTTCTCCCAAATATATCACATCTTCTCCAAGAAATACCAGGTTTCCCGCTTGAAATAGGACCTTTTCACCCTCAAATACCAGCCTTCTCCTCCCAAATGGGACATTTTCTTCCAGAAATGCCAGATTTCTCCCAAATATATCACATCTTCTCCAAGAAATACCAGGTTTCTTCCTTGAAATAGGACCTTTTCACCCACAAATACCTGTTTTATTCCCAAAATAGGACATTTTCTTCCAGAAATGCCAGATTGCTCCCAAATATATCACATCTTCTCCAAGAAATACCAGGTTTCCCGCTTGAAATAGGACCTTTTCACCAAGAAATGCCTGTTTGTTCCCCAAAATAGGACATTTTCTTCCAGAAATGCCAGATTTCTCCCAAATATATCACATCTTCTCCAAGAAATACCAGGTTTCCCCCTTGAAATAGGACCTTTTCACCCAGAAATGCCTGTTTTATCCCCCAAATAGGACATTTTCTTCCAGAAATGCCAGATTTCTCCCAAATATATCACATCTTCTCCAAGAAATACCAGGTTTCCCCCTTGAAATAGGACCTTTTCACCCACAAATACCTGTTTTATCCCCCAAATAGGACATTTTCTTCCAGAAATGCCAGATTTCTCCCAAATATATCACATCTTCTCCAAGAAATACCAGGTTTCCCCCTTGAAATAGGACCTTTTCACCCAGAAAGACCTGTTTTATCCCCCAAATAGGACATTTTCTTCCAGAAATGCCAGATTTCTCCCAAGTATATAACATCTTCTCCAAGAAATACCAGGTTTCCTCCTGAAATAGGACCTTTTCTCCCACAAATAACTGTTTTATCCCCAAATGGGACATTTTCTTCCAGAAATGCCAGATTTCTCCCAAATATATATCATCTTCTCCAAGAAATACCAGGTTCCCTCCTGAAATAGGACCTTTTCTCCCACAAATACCAGCCTTCTCCCCCCAAATAGGACATTTTTTTCCAGAAATGCCAGATTTCTCCCAAATATATCACATCTTCTCCAAGAAATACCAGGTTTCCCCCTTGAAATAGGACCTTTTCACCAAGAAATGCCTGTTTTATCCCCAGAATAGGACATTTTGTTCCAGAAATGCCAGATTTCTCCCAAATATATCACATCTTCTCCAAGAAATACCAGGTTTCCCCCTTGAAATAGGACCTTTTCTCCCACAAATACCTGTTTTATCCCCCAAATAGGACATTTTCTTCCAGAAATGCCAGATTTCTCCCAAATATATCACATCTTCTCCAAGAAATACCAGGTTTCCCCCTTGAAATAGGACCTTTTCACCCAGAAATATCTGTTTTATCCCCAAAATAGGACATTTTCTTCCAGAAATGCCAGATTTCTCCCAAACATATCACATCTTCTCCAAGAAATACCAGGTTTCCCCCTTGAAATAGGACCTTTTCTCCCACAAATACCTGCCTTCTTCCCCCAAATGGGACATTTTCTTCCAGAAATGCCAGATTTCTCCCAAATATATCACATCTTCTCCAAGAAATACCATGTTTCCTCCTTGATATAGGACCTTTTCTCCCAGAAAGACCTGTTTGATCCCCCCCAAATAGGACATTTTCTTCCAGACATGCCAGATTTCTCCCAAATATATCACATCTTCTCCAAGAAATACCAGGTTTCCCCCTGGAAATAGGACCTTTTCACCCACAAATACCTGTTTTATCCCCCAATTAGGACATTTTCTTCCAGAAATGCCAGATTTCTCCCAAATATATCACATTTTCTCCAAGAAATACCAGGTTTCCCCCTGGAAATAGGACCTTTTCACCCAGAAATGCCTGTTTGATCCCCCCCAAATAGGACATTTTCTTCCAGAAATGCCAGATTTCTCCCAAATATATCACATCTTCCCCAAGAAATACCAGGTTTCCCCCTTGAAATAGGACCTTTTCACCCACAAATACCAGCCTTCTCCTCCCAAATGGGACATTTTCTTCCAGACATGCCAGATTTCTCCCAAATATATCACATCTTCTCCAAGAAATACCAGGTTCCCTCCTGAAATAGGCCCTTTTCTCCCACAAATACCAGCCTTCTCCCCCCAAATAGGACATTTTCTTCCAGAAATGCCAGATTTCTCCCAAATATATCACATCTTCTCCAAGAAATACCAGGTTTCCCCCTTGAAATCGGACCTTTTCACCCAGAAATACCTGTTTTATCCCCCAAATAGGACATGTTCTTCCAGAAATGCCAGATTTCTCCCAAATATATCACATCTTCTCCAAGAAATACCAGGTTTCCCCCTTGAAATAGGACCTTTTCTCCCACAAATACCTGCCTTCTCCCCCCCAAATGGGACATTTTCTTCCAGAAATGCCAGATTTCTCCCAAATATATCACATCTTCTCCAAGAAATACCAGGTTTCCCCCTTGAACTAGGACCTTTTCTCCCACAAATACCTCTTTTATCCCCAAAATAGGACATTTTCTTCCAGAAATGCCAGATTTCTCCCAAATATATCACATCTTCTCCAAGAAATACCAGGTTTCCCCCTTGAAATAGGACCTTTTCAACCAGAAATACCTGTTTCATCCCCCAAATAGGACATTTTCTTCCAGAAATGCCAGATTTCTCCCAAATATATCACATCTTCTCCAAGAAATACCAGCTTTCCCCCTTGAAATAGGACCTTTTCTCCCACAAATAACTGTTTTATCCCCAAATAGGACATTTTCTTCCAGAAATGCCAGATTTCTCCCAAATATATATCATCTTCTCCAAGAAATACCAGGTTCCCTCCTGAAATAGGACCTTTTCACCCACAAATACCAGCCTTCTCCCCCCAAATAGGACATTTTCTTCCAGAAAGGCCACATTTCTCCCAAATATATATCATCTTCTCCAAGAAATACCAGGTTCCCTCCTGAAATAGGACCTTTTCTCCCACAAATACCAGCCTTCTCTCCCCAAATAGGACATTTTCTTCCAGAAATGCCAGATTTCTCCCAAATATATCACATCTTCTCCAAGAAATACCACGTTTCCCCCTTGAAATAGGTCCTTTTCACCAAGAAATACCTGTTTTATCCCCTAAAGAGGACATTTTCTTCCAGAAATGCCAGATTTCTCCCAAACATATCACATCTTCTCCAAGAAATACCAGGTTTCCCCCTTGAAATAGGACCTTTTCTCCCAGAAACACCTGTTTTATCCCCGAAATAGGACATGTTCTTCCAGAAATGCCAGATTTCTCCCAAATGTAGAACATCTTCTCCAAGAAATACCAGGTTTCCCCCTTGAACTAGGACCTTTTCACCCAGAAATACCTGTTTTATCCCCCAAATAGGACATGTTCTTCCAGAAATGCCAGATTTCTCCCAAATATATCACATCTTTTCCAAGAAATACCAGGTTTCCCCTTGGAAATAGGAACTTTTCACCCACAAATACCTGTTTTATCCCCCAAATAGGACAGTTTCTTCCAGAAATGCCAGATTTCTCCCAAATATATCACATCTTCTCCCAGAAATACCAGGATTCCTCCTGAAATAGGACCTTTTGACCCACAAATACCTGTTTTATCCCCAAAAAGGACATTTTCTTCCAGAAATGCCAGATTTCTCCCAAATATATCACATCTTTTCCAAGAAATACCAGGTTTCCCCCTTGAAATAGGACCTTTTCTCCCACAAATACCAGCCTTCTCCCCCCATATAGAACCTTTTCTTCCAGAAATGCCAGATTTCTCCCAAGCATATAACATCTTCTCCAAGAAATACCAGGTTTCCCCCTTGAAATAGCACCTTCTCACCCACAAATACCTGTTTTATCCCGAAAATAGGACATTTTCTTCCAGAAATGCCAGATTTCTCCCAAATATATCACATCTTCTCCAAGAAATACCAGGTTTCCCCCTTGAAATAGCACCTTTTCACCCACAAATACCTGTTTTATCCCGAAAATAGGACTTTTTCTTCCAGAAATGCCAGATTTCTCCCAAATATATCACATCTTCTCCAAGAAATACCAGGTTTCCCCCTTGAAATAGGACCTTTTCATCAAGAAATGCCTGTTTGATCACCCAAATGGGACATTTTCTTCCAGAAATGCCAGATTTCTCCCAAATACATCACATCTTCTCCAAGAAATACCAGGTTTCCCCCTTGAAATAGGACCTTTTCACCCACAAATACCTGTTTTATCCCCCAAATAGGACATTTTCTTCCAGAAATCCCAGATTTCTCCCAAATATATCACATCTTCTCCAAGAAATACCAGGTTTCCCCCTTGAAATAGGACCTTTTCACCCAGAAATACCTGTTTTATCCCCAAAATAGGACATTTTCTTCCAGAAATGCCAGATTTCTCCCAAATATATCACATCTTCTCCAAGAAATACCAGGTTCCCTCCTGAAATAGGACCTTTTCTCCCACAAATACCAGCCTTCTCCCCCCAAATAGGACATTTTCTTCCAGAAATGCCAGATTTCTCCCAAATATATCACATCTTCTCCAAGAAATACCAGGATTCCTCCTGAAATAGGACCTTTTCACCCAGAAATACCTGTTTGATCCCCAAAATAGGACATTTTCTTCCAGAAATGCCAGATTTCTCCCAAATATATCACATCTTCTCCAAGAAATACCAGGTTTCACCCTTGAAATAGGACCTTTTCACTCAGAAATACCTGTTTTATCCCCAAGTAGGACACTATCTTCCAGAAATGCCAGATTTCTCCCAAATATATCACATCTTCTCCAAGAAATACCAGGTTTCCCCCTTGAAATAGCACCTTCTCACCCACAAATACCTGTTTTATCCCGAAAATAGGACTTTTTCTTCCAGAAATGCCAGATTTCTCCCAAATATATCACATCTTCTCCAAGAAATACCAGGTTTCCCCCTTGAAATAGGACCTTTTCACCCACAAATACCTGTTTTATCCCCAAAATAGGACATTTTCTTCCAGAAATGCCAGATTTCTCCCAAATGTAGAACATATTCACCAAGAAATACCAGGTTTCCCCCTTGAAATAGGACCTTTTCACCCAGAAATACCTGTTTGATCCCCAAAATAGGACAATTTCTTCCAGAAATGCCAGATTTCTCCCAAATATATCACATCTTCTCCAAGAAATACCAGGTTTCCCCCTTGAAATAGGACCTTTTCACCCACAAATGCCTGTTTTATCCCCCAAATAGGACATTTTCTTCCAGAAATGCCAGATTTCTCCCAAATATATCACATCTTCTCCAAGAAATACCAGGTTTCCCCCTTGAAATAGGACCTTTTCACCCAGAAGTGCCTGTTCTATCCCCAAAATAGGACATTTTCTTCCAGAAATGTCAGATTTCTCCCAAATATATCACATCTTCTCCAAGAAATACCAGGGTTCCCCCTTGAAATAGGACCTTTTCTCCCAGAAATACCTGTTTTATCCCCCAAATAGGACATTTTCTTCCAGAAATGCCAGATTTCTCCCAAACATATCACATCTTCTCCAAGAAATACCAGGTTTCCCGCTTGAAATAGGACCTTTTCACCCAGAAAGACCTGTTTTATCCCCAAAATAGGACCTTTTCTTCCAGAAATGCCAGATTTCTCCCAAATATATCACATCTTCTCCAAGAAATACCAGGAGTCCTCCTGAAATAGGACCTTTTCTCCCTCAAATACCAGCCTTCTCCCCCCAAATGGGACATGTTCTTCCAGAAATGCCAGATTTCTCCCAAACATATCACATCTTCTCCAAGAAATACCAGGTTTCCCCCTTGAAATAGGACCTTTTCTCCCAGAAATACCTGTTTTATTCCCCAAATAGGACATTTTCTTCCAGAAATGCCAGATTTCTCCCAAATATATCACATCTTCTCCAAGAAATACCAGGTTTCCCCCTTGAGATAGGACCTTTTCACCCACAAATACCTGTTTGATCCCCAAATAGGACATTTTCTTCCAGAAATGCCAGATTTCTCCCAAATATATCACATCTTCTCCAAGAAATACCAGGATTCCTCCTGAAATAGGACCTTTTCTCCCACAAATACCTGTTTTATCCCCAGAATAGGACATTTTCTTCCAGAAATGCCAGATTTCTCCCAAATATATCACATCTTCTCCAAGAAATACCAGGTTTCGCCCTTGAAATAGGACCTTCTCTCCCACAAATACCTGTTTTATCCCCCAAATGGGACATTTTCTTCCAGAAATGCCAGATTTCTCCCAAATATATCACATCTTCTCCAAGAAATACCTGGATTCCTCCTGAAATAGGACTTTTTCTCCCACAAATACCAGCCTTCTCCCCCCAAATAGGACATTTTCTTCCAGAAATGCCAGATTTCTCCCAAATATATCACATCTTCTCCAAGAAATACCAGGTTTCCCCCTTGAAATAGGACCTTTTCACCCAGAAGTGCCTGTTTTATCCCCCAAATAGGACATTTTCTTCCAGAAATGCCAGATTTCTCCCAAATATATCACATCTTCTCCAAGAAATACCAGGATTCCTCCTGAAATAGGACCTTTTCTCCCACAAATACCAGCCTTCTCCCCCCAAATAGGACATTTTCTTCCAGAAATGCCAGATTTCTCCCAAGTATATAACATCTTCTCCAAGAAATACCAGGATTCCTCCTGAAATATGACCTTTTCACCCAGAAATGCCTGTGTTATCCCCAAAATAGGACATTTTCTTCCAGAAATGCCAGATTTCTCCAAAATATATCACATCTTCTCCAAGAAATACCAGGTTTCCCCCTTGAAATAGGACCTTTTCACCCACAAATACCTGTTTTATCCCGAAAATAGGACATTTTCTTCCAGAAATGCCAGATTTCTCCCAAATATATCACATCTTCTCCAAGAAATACCAGGTTTCCCCCTTGAAATAGGACCTTTTCACCCACAAATACCAGCCTTCTCCTCCCAAATGGGACATTTTCTTCCAGAAATGCCAGATTTCTCCCAAATATATCACATCTTCTCCAAGAAATACCAGGTTTCCCCCTTGAAATAGGACCTTTTCTCCCACAAATACCAGCCTTCTCCCCCCAAATAGGACATTTTCTTCCAGAAATGCCAGATTTCTCCCAAATATATCACATCTTCTCCAAGAAATACCAGGTTTCCCCCTTGAAATATGACCTTTTCACCCAGAAATGCCTGTTTTATCCCCAAAATAGGACATTTTCTTCCAGAAATGCCAGATTTCTCCCAAATATATCACATCTTCTCCAAGAAATACCAGGATTCCTCCTGAAATAGGACCTTTTCACCCAGAAATGCCTGTTTTATCCCCCAAATAGGACATTTTCTTCCAGAAATGCCAGATTTCTCCCAAATCTATCACATCTTCTCCAAGAAATACCAGGTTTCCCGCTTGAAATAGGACCTTTTCACCAAGAAATGTCTGTTTTATCCCCCAGATAGGACATTTTCTTCCAGAAATGCCAGATTTCTCCCAAATATATCACATCTTCTCCAAGAAATACCAGGTTTCCCCCTTGAAATAGGACCTTTTCACCCACAAATACCTGTTTTATCCCCAAAATAGGACATTTTCTTCCAGAAATGCCAGATTTCTCCCAAATATATCACATCTTCTCCAAGAAATACCAGGTATCCCCCTTGAAATAGGACCTTTTCACCCAGAAATACCTGTTTTATCCCCCAAATAGGACATTTTCTTCCAGAAATGCCAGATTTCTCCCAAATATATCACATCTTCTCCAAGAAATACCAGGGTTCCCCCTTGAAATAGGACCTTTTCTCCCAGAAGTGCCTGTTTTATCCCCAGAATAGGACATTTTCTTCCAGAAATGGCAGATTTCTCCCAAATATATCACATCTTCTCCAAGAAATACCAGGTTTCCCCCTTGAAATAGGACCTTTTCACCCAGAAATACCTGTTTTATCCCCAAAATAGGACATTTTCTTCCGGAAATGCCAGATTTCTCCCAAATATATCACATCTTCTCCAAGAAATACCAGGTTTCCCCCTTGAAATAGGACCTTTTCTCCCAGAAGTGCCTGTTTTATCCCCCAAATAGGACATTTTCTTCCAGAAATGCCAGATTTCTCCCAAATATATCACATCTTCTCCAAGAAATACCAGGTTTCCCCCTTGAAATAGGACCTTTTCACCCACAAATACCAGCTTTCTCCCCCCACATAGGACATTTTCTTCCAGAAATGCCAGATTTCTCCCAAATATATCACATCTTCTCCAAGAAATACCAGGGTTCCCCCTTGAAATAGGACCTTTTCACCCAGAAAGACCTGTTTTATCCCCCAAATAGGACATTTTCTTCCAGAAATGCCAGATTTCTCCCAAATATATCACATCTTCTCCAAGAAATACCAGGTTTCCCCCTTGAAATAGGACCTTCTCTCCGACAAATACCTGTTTTATCCCCCAAATAGGACATTTTCTTCCAGAAATGCCAGATTTCTCCCAAATATATCACATCTTCTCCAAGAAATACCAGGATTCCTCCTTGAAATAGGACCTTTTCACCCAGAAGTGCCTGTTTTATCCCCCAAATAGGACATTTTCCTCCAGAAATGCCAGATTTCTCCCAAATATATCACATCTTCTCCAAGAAATACCAGGTTTCCCCCTTGAAATAGGACCTTTTCACCCACAAATACCTGTTTTATCCCCCAAATAGGACATTTTCTTCCAGAAATGCCAGATTTCTCCCAAATATATCACATCTTCTCCAAGAAATACCAGGATTCCTCCTGAAATAGGACCTTTTCACCCAGAAATGCCTGTTTTATCCCCAAAATAGGACATTTTCTTCCAGAAATGCCAGATTTCTCCCAAATATATCACATCTTCTCCAAGAAATACCAGGTTTCCCCCTTGAAATAGAACCTTTTCACCCACAAATACCTGTTTGATCCCCAAAATAGGACATTTTATTCCAGAAATGCCACATATCTCCCAAATATATTACATCTTCTCCAAGAAATACCAGGATTCCTCCTGAAATAGGACCTTTTCTCCCACAAATACCTGCCTACTCCCCCCAAATAGGACATTTTCTTCCAGAAATGCCAGATTTCTCCCAAATATATCACATCTTCTCCAAGAAATACCAGGTTTCCCCTTGAAATAGGACCTTTTCACCCAGAAAGACCTGTTTGATCCCCAAAATAGGACATTTTATTCCAGAAATGCCAGATCTCTCCCAAATACATAACATCTTCTCCAAGAAATACCAGGGTTTCCCCCTTGAAATAGGACCTTTTCACCCAGAAGTGCCTGTTTTATCCCCCAAATAGGACGTTTTCTTCCAGAAATGCCAGATTTCTCCCAAATATATCACATCTTCTCCAAGAAATACCAGGGTTCCCCCTTGAAATAGGACCTTTTCACCCAGAAATGCCTGTTTTATCCCCCAAATAGGACATTTTCTTCCAGAAATGCCAGATTTCTCCCAAATATAGAACATCTTCTCCAAGAAATACCAGGATTCCTCCTGAAATAGGACCTTTTCACCAAGAAATGCCTGTTTTATCCCCAAAATAGGACATTTTCTTCCAGAAATGCCAGATTTCTCCCAAATATATCACATCTTCTCCAAGAAATACCAGGTTTCCCCCTTGAAATAGGACCTTTTCACCCAGAAATACCTGTTTGATCCCCAAAATAGGACATTTTCTTCCAGAAATGCCAGATTTCTCCCAAATATATCACATCTTCTCCGAGAAATACCAGGTTTCCCCCTTGAAATAGGACCTTTTCACCCACAAATACCTGTTTTATCCCCCAAATAGGACATTTTCTTCCAGAAATGCCAGATTTCTCCCAAATGTATCACATCTTCTCCAAGAAATACCAGGTTTCCCCCTTGAAATAGAACCTTTTCACCCACAAATACCTGTTTTATTCCCAAAATAGGACATTTTCTTCCAGAAATGCCAGATTGCTCCCAAATATATAGCATCTTCTCCAAGAAATACCAGGTTTCCCGCTTGAAATAGGACCTTTTCACCCACAAATGCCTGTTTTATCCCCAAAATAGGACATTTTCTTCCAGAAATGCCAGATTTCTCCCAAATCTATCACATCTTCTCCAAGAAATACCAGGTTTCCCCCTTGAAATAGGACCTTTTCACCCAGAAATACCTGTTTTATCCCCAAAATAGGACATTTTCTTCCAGAAATGCCAGATTGCTCCCAAATATATCACATCTTCTCCAAGAAATACCAGGTTTCCCCCTTGAAATATGACCTTTTCTCCCACAAATACCTGTTTTATCCCCCAAATAGAACATTTTCTTCCAGAAATGCCAGATTTCTCCCAAATATATCACATCTTCTCCAAGAAATACCAGGTTTCCCCCTTGAAATAGGACCTTTTCTCCCACAAATACCTGTTTTATCCCCCAAATAGGACATTTTCTTCCAGAAATGCCAGATTGCTCCCAAATATATCACATCTTCTCCAAGAAATACCAGGATTCCTCCTGAAATAGGACCTTTTCACCCAGAAATGCCTGTTTTATCCCCAAAATAGGACATTTTCTTCCAGAAATGCCAGATTTCTCCAAAATATATCACATCTTCTCCAAGAAATACCAGGTTTCCCCCTTGAAATAGGACCTTTTCACCCAGAAATGCCTGTTTTATCCCCCAGATAGGACATTTTCTTCGAGAAATGCCAGATTTCTCCCAAATCTATCACATCTTCTCCAAGAAATACCAGGTTTCCCCCTTGAAATAGGACCTTTTCACCCAGAAATGCCTGTTTTATCCCCCAAATAGGACATTTTCTTCCAGAAATGCCAGATTTCTCCCAAATATATCACATCTTCTCCAAGAAATACCAGGTTTCCCCTTGAAATAGGACCTTTTCACCCAGAAAGACCTGTTTTATCCCCAAAACAGGACATTTTCTTCCAGAAATGCCAGATTTCTCCCAAATATATAACATCTTCTCCAAGAAATACCAGGTTTCCCCCTTGAAATAGGACCTTTTCACCCAGAAATGCCTGTTTTATCCCCAGATAGGACATTTTCTTCCAGAAATGCCAGATTTCTCCCAAATCTATCACATCTTCTCCAAGAAATACCAGGTTTCCCCTTGAAATAGGACCTTTTCACCCACAAATACCTGTTTTATCCCCCAAATAGGACATTTTCTTCCAGAAATGCCAGATTTCTCCCAAATATATCGCATCTTCTCCAAGAAATACCAGGATTCCTCCTGAAATAGAACCTTTTCACCAAGAAATGCCTGTTTTTTCCCCAAAATAGGACATTTTCTTCGAGAAATGCCAGATTTCTCCCAAATATATATCATCTTCTCCAAGAAATACCAGGATTCCCCCTTCAAATAGGACCTTTTCACCCAGAAATGCCTGTTTTATCCCCCAAATAGGACATTTTCTTCCAGAAATGCCAGATTTCTCCCAAACATATCACATCTTCTCCAAGAAATACCAGGTTTCCCCATTGAAATAGGACCTTTTCTCCCGGAAACACCTGTTTTGTCCCCCAAATAGGACATTTTGTTCCAGAAATGCCAGATTTCTCCCAAATATATCACATCTTCTCCAAGAAATACCAGGTTTCCCGCTTGAAATAGGACCTTCTCACCCACAAATACCTGTTTTATCCCCCAAATAGGACATTTTCTTCCAGAAATGCCAGATTTCTCCCAAATATATCACATCTTCTCCAAGAAATACCAGGTTTCCCCCTTGAAATAGGACCTTTTCACCCAGAAGTGCCTGTTTTATCCCCCAAAATAGGACATGCTAATCCAGAAAAGCCAGATTTCTCCCAAACATATCACATCTTCTCCAAGAAATACCAGGTTTCCCCTTGAAATAGGACCTTTTCACCCACAAATACCTGTTTTATCCCCCAAATAGGACATTTTCTTCCAGAAATGCCAGATTTCTCCCAAATATATCACATCTTCTCCAAGAAATACCAGGTTTCCCCCTTGAAATAGGACCTTTTCACCCACAAATACCAGCCTTCTCCTCCCAAATGGGACATTTTCTTCCAGAAATGCCAGATTTCTCCCAAATATATCACATCTTCTCCAAGAAATACCAGGTTTCCCGCTTGAAATAGGACCTTTTCACCCACAAATACCTGTTTTATCCCCCAAATAGGACATTTTCTTCCAGAAATGCCAGATTTCTCCCAAATATATCACATCTTCTCCAAGAAATACCAGGATTCTTCCTGAAATAGGACCTTTTCACCAAGAAATGCCTGTTTTATCCCAAAATAGGACATTTTCTTCCAGAAATGCCAGATTTCTCCCAAATATATCACATCTTCTCCAAGAAATACCAGGTTTCCCCCTTGAAATAGGACCTTTTCACCCACAAATACCAGCCTTCTCCTCCCAAATGGGACATTTTCTTCCAGAAATGCCAGATTTCTCCCAAATATATCACATCTTCTCCAAGAAATACCAGGTTTTCCCCTTGAAATAGGACCTTTTCACCCAGAAACACCTGTTTTATCCCCAAAATAGGACATATTCTTCCAGAAATGCCAGATTTCTCCCAAATATATCACATCTTCTCCAAGAAATACCAGGGTTCCCCTTGAAATAGGACCTTTTCACCCAGAAATACCTGTTTGATCCCGCAAATGGACATTTTCTTCCTGAAATGCCAGATTTCTCCAAAATATATCACATCTTCTCCAAGAAATACCAGGATTCCTCCTTGAAATATGACCTTTTCACCCACAAATACCTGTTTTATCCCCCAAATAGGACATTTTCTTCCAGAAATGCCAGATTTCTCCCAAATATATCACATCTTCTCCAAGAAATACCAGGGTTCCCCCTTGAAATAGGACCTTTTCACCCAGAAATACCTGTTTGATCCCCAAAATAGGACATTTTCTTCTGGAAATGCCAGATTTCTCCCAAATATATCACATCTTCTCCAAGAAATACCAGGGTTTCCCCTGGAAATAGGACCTTTTCACCCAGAAGTGCCTGTTTTATCCCGCAAATGGGACATTTTCTCCAGAAATGCCAGATTTCTCCAAAATATATCACATCTTCTCCAAGAAATACCAGGATTCCTCCTTGAAATAGGACCTTTTCACCCACAAATACCTGTTTTATCCCCCAAATAGGACATTTTCTTCCAGAAATGCCAGATTTCTCCCAAATATATCACATCTTCTCCAAGAAATACCAGGATTCCTCCTGAAATAGGACCTTTTCACCCAGAAATGCCTGTTTTATCCCGAAAATAGGACATTTTCTTCCAGAAATGCCAGATTTCTCCCAAATATATCACATCTTCTCCAAGAAATACCAGGATTCCTCCTGAAATAGGACCTTTTCACCCAGAAATGCCTGTTTTATCCCAAAATAGGACATTTTCTTCCAGAAATGCCAGATTTCTCCCAAATATATCACATCTTCTCCAAGAAATACCAGGTTTCCCCCTTGAAATAGAACCTTTTCACCCACAAATACCTGTTTGATCCCCAAAATAGGACATTTTATTCCAGAAATGCCACATATCTCCCAAATATATTACATCTTCTCCAAGAAATACCAGGATTCCTCCTGAAATAGGACCTTTTCTCCACAAATACCTGCCTACTCCCCCCAAAGAGGACATTTTCTTCCAGAAATGCCAGATTTCTCCCAAATATATCACATCTTCTCCAAGAAATACCAGGGTTCCCCCTTGAAATAGGACCTTTTCACCCAGAAATGCCTGTTTTATCCCCCAAATAGGACATTTTCTTCCAGAAATGCCAGATTTCTCCCAAATATAGAACATCTTCTCCAAGAAATACCAGGATTCCTCCTGAAATAGGACCTTTTCACCAAGAAATGCCTGTTTTATCCCCAAAATAGGACATTTTCTTCCAGAAATGCCAGATTTCTCCCAAATATATCACATCTTCTCCAAGAAATACCAGGTTTCCCCCTTGAAATAGGACCTTTTCACCCAGAAATACCTGTTTTATCCCCAAAATAGGACATTTTCTTCCAGAAATGCCAGATTGCTCCCAAATATAACAC
>CM059460.1:39013733-39043571 GCA_030408155.1 Lophura swinhoii
TTTCCAGAAATGCCAGATTTCTCCCAAATATATCACATCTTCTCCAAGAAATATCAGGATTCCTCCTGAAATAGGACCTTTTCACCCAGAAATGCCTGTTTTATCCCCAAAATAGGACATTTTCTTCCAGAAATGCCAGATTTCTCCCAAATATATAACATCTTCTCCAAGAAATACCGGGTTTCCCCCTTGAAATAGGACCTTTTCACCCAGAAACGCCTGTTTTATCCCCCAAATAGGACATTTTCTTCCAGAAATGCCAGATTTCTCCCAAATCTATCACATCTTCTCCAAGAAATACCAGGTTTCCCCCTTGAAATAGGACCTTTTCACCCACAAATACCTGTTTTATCCCCCAAATAGGACATTTTCTTCCAGAAATGCCAGATTTCTCCCAAATATATCACATCTTCTCCAAGAAATACCAGGATTCCTCCTGAAATAGGACCTTTCTCCCACAAATACCAGCCTTCTCCCCCCAAATAGGACATTTTCTTCCAGAAATGCCAGATTTCTCCCAAGTATATAACATCTTCTCCAAGAAATACCAGGATTCCCCCTTCAAATAGGACCTTTTCACCCAGAAATGCCTGTTTTATCCCCCAAATAGGACATTTTCTTCCAGAAATGCCAGATTTCTCCCTAATATATCACATCTTCTCCAAGAAATACCGGGTTTCCCCCTTGAAATAGGACCTTTTCACCCAGAAACGCCTGTTTTATCCCCAAAATAGGACATTTTCTTCCAGAAATGCCAGATTTCTCCCAAATATATCACATCTTCTCCAAGAAATACCAGGTTTCCCCCTTGAAATAGGACCTTTTCTCCCACAAATACCAGCCTTCTCCTCCCAAATGGGACATTTTCTTCCAGAAATGCCAGATTTCTCCCAAACATATCACATCTTCTCCAAGAAATACCAGGTTTCCCCATTGAAATAGGACCTTTTCACCCACAAATACCTGTTTTATCCCCCAAATAGGACATTTTCTTCCAGAAATGCCAGATTTCTCCCAAATGTATCACATCTTCTCCAAGAAATACTAGGTTTCCCCCTTGAAATAGGACCTTTTCACCCAGAAGTGCCTGTTTTATCCCCCAAAATAGGACATTTTCTTCCAGAAATGCCAGATTTCTCCCAAATATATCACATCTTCTCCAAGAAATACCAGGTTTCCCCCTTGAAATAGGACCTTCTCTACCACAAATACCTGTTTTATCCCCCAAATAGGACATTTTCTTCCAGAAATGCCAGATTTCTCCCAAATATATCACATCTTCTCCAAGAAATACCAGGTTTCCCCCTTGAAATAGGACCTTCTCTCCCACAAATACCTGTTTTATCCCCCAAATGGGACATTTTCCTCCAGAAATGCCAGATTTCTCCCAAATATATCACATCTTCTCCAAGAAATACCAGGTTTCCCCCTTGAAATAGGACCTTTTCACCCACAAATACCAGCCTTCTCCTCCCAAATGGGATATTTTCTTCCAGAAATGCCAGATTTCTCCCAAATATATCACATCTTCTCCAAGAAATACCAGGTTTCCCCCTTGAAATAGGACCTTTTCACCCAGAAAGACCTGCTTTATCCCCAAAACAGGACATTTTCTTCCAGAAATGCCAGATTTCTCCCAAATATATCACATCTTCTCCAAGAAATACCAGGGTTCCCCCTTGAAATGGGACCTTTTCACCCAGAAATGCCTGTTTTATCCCCCAAATAGGACATTTTCTTCCAGAAATGCCAGATTTCTCCCAAATATATAACATCTTCACCAAGAAATACCAGGATTCCTCCTTGAAATAGGACCTTTTCACCCAGAAATGCCTGTTTTATCCCCAAAATAGGACATTTTCTTCCAGAAATGCCAGATTTCTCCCAAATATATCACATCTTCTCCAAGAAATACCAGGATTCTTCCTGAAATAGGACCTTTTCACCAAGAAATGCCTGTTTTATCCCCAAAATAGGACATTTTCTTCCAGAAATGCCAGATTTCTCCCAAATATATCACATCTTCTCCAAGAAATACCAGGATTCCCCCTTGAAATAGGACATTTTCACCCACAAATACCTGTTTTATCCCCAAAATAGGACATTTTCTTCCAGAAATGCCAGATTTCTCCCAAATATATCACATCTTCTCCAAGAAATACCAGGTTTCCCGCTTGAAATAGGACCTTTTCACCCACAAATACCAGCCTTCTCCTCCCAAATGGGACATTTTCTTCCAGAAATGCCAGATTTCTCCCAAATATATCACATCTTCTCCAAGAACTACCAGGTTTTCCCCTTGAAATAGGACCTTTTCACCCAGAAACACCTGTTTTATCCCCAAAATAGGACATATTCTTCCAGAAATGCCAGATTTCTCCCAAATATATCACATCTTCTCCAAGAAATACCAGGGTTCCCCCTTGAAATAGGACCTTTTCACCCAGAAGTGCCTGTTTTATCCCGCAAATGGGACATTTTCTTCCAGAAATGCCAGATTTCTCCCAAATATATCACATCTTCTCCAAGAAATACCAGGATTCCTCCTTGAAATAGGACCTTTTCACCCACAAATACCTGTTTTATCCCCCAAATAGGACATTTTCTTCCAGAAATGCCAGATTTCTCCCAAATATATCACATCTTCTCCAAGAAATACCAGGATTCCTCCTGAAATAGGACCTTTTCACCCAGAAATGCCTGTTTTATCCCGAAAATAGGACATTTTCTTCCAGAAATGCCAGATTTCTCCCAAATATATCACATCTTCTCCAAGAAATACCAGGATTTCTCCTGAAATAGGACCTTTTCACCAAGAAATGCCTGTTTTATCCCCAAAATAGGACATTTTATTCCAGAAATGCCAGATTTCTCCCAAATATATCACATCTTCTCCAAGAAATACCAGGTTTCCCCCTTGAAATAGGACCTTTTCACCCAGAAATGCCTGTTTTATCCCGAAAATAGGACATTTTCTTCCAGACATGCCAGATTTCTCCCAAATATATCACATCTTCTCCAAGTAATACCAGGTTTCCCGCTTGAAGTAGGACCTTTTCACCCAGAAGTGCCTGTTTTATCCCCCAAATAGGACATTTTCTTCCAGAAATGCCTGATTTCTCCCAAATATATCACATCTTCTCCAAGAAATACCAGGTTTCCCCCTTGAAATAGAACCTTTTCACCCACAAATACCTGTTTTATTCCCAAAATAGGACATTTTCTTCCAGAAATGCCTGATTTCTCCCAAATGTAGAACATCTTATCCAAGAAATACCAGGTTTCCCGCTTGTAATAGGACCTTTTCACCAAGAAATGCCTGTTTGATCCCCAAAATAGGACATTTTCTTCCAGAAATGCCAGATTTCTCCCAAATATATCACATCTTCTCCAAGAAATACCAGGTTTCCCCCTTGAAATAGGACCTTTTCTCCCGTAAACACCTGTTTTATCCCCAAAATAGGACATTTTCTTCCAGAAATGCCAGATTTCTCCCAAATATATCACATCTTCTCCAAGAAATACCAGGTTTCCCCCTTGAAATAGGACCTTTTCTCCCAGAAATACCAGCCTTCTTCCCCCAAATAGGACATTTTCTTCCAGAAATGCCAGATGTCTCCCAAATATGTCACATCTTCTCCAAGAAATACCAGGATTCCCCCTTGAAATAGGACCTTATCTCCCACAAATACCTGTTTTATCCCCCAAATAGGACATTTTCTTCCAGAAATGCCAGATTTCTCCCAAATATATCACATCTTCCCCAAGAAGTACCAGGATTCCTCCTTGAAATAGGACCTGTTCACCCAGAAATACCTGTTTTATCCCGAAATCAGGACATTTTCTTCCAGAAATGCCAGATTTCTCCCAAATATATCACATCTTCTCCAAGAAATACCAGGATTCCTCCTGAAATAGGACCTTTTCTCCCACAAATACCAGCTTTCTCCTCCCAAATAGGACATTTTCGTCCAGAAATGCCGGATTTCTCCCAAATATATCACATCTTCTCCAAGAAATACCAGGTTTCCCCCTTGAAATAGGACCTTTTCTCCCACAAATACCAGCCTTCTCCTCCCAAATGGGACATTTTCTTCCAGAAATGCCAGATTTCTCCCAAATATATCACATCTTCTCCAAGAAATACCAGGATACCTCCTTGAAATAGGACCTTTTCACCCAGGAAGACCTCTTTTATCCCCCAAATAGGACATTTTCTTCCAGAAATGCCAGATTTCTCCCAAATATATCACATCTTCCCCAAGAAATACCAGGATTCCTCCTTGAAATAGGACCTGTTCACCCAGAAATGCTTGTTTTATCCCCCAAATAGGACATTTTCTTCCAGAAATGCCAGATTTCTCCCAAATATATCACATCTTCTCCAAGAAATACCAGGTTTCCCCTTTGAAATAGGACCTTTTCTCCCACAAATACCAGCCTTCTTCCCCCAAATGGGATATGTTCTTCCAGAAATGCCAGATTTCTCCCAAATATATCACATCTTCTCCAAGAAATACCAGGTTTCCCCCGTGAAATAGGACCTTTTCTCCCACAAATACCAGCCTTCTCCCCCCAAATAGGACATTTTCTTCCAGAAATGCCAGATTTCTCCCAAATATATCACATCTTCCCCAAGATGTACCAGGATTCCTCCTTGAAATAGGACCTTTTCACCGAGAAATGACTGTTTTATCCCCAAAATAGGACATTTTCATCCAGAAATGCCAGATTTCTCCCAAATATATCACATCTTCTCCAAGAAATACCAGGTTTCCCCCTTGAAATAGGACCTTTTCACCCACAAATACCTGTTTGATCCCCAAAATAGGACATTTTCTTCCAGAAATGCCAGATTTCTCCAAAATATATCACATATTCTCCAAGAAATACCAGGTTTCCCCCTTGAAATAGGACCTTTTCTCCCACAAATACCAGCCTTCTTCCCCCAAATAGGACATTTTCTTCCAGAAATGCCAGATTTCTCCCAAATATATCACATCTTCTCCAAGAAATACCAGGTTTCCCCCTTGAAATAGAACCTTTTCACCCACAAATACCTGTTTTATTCCCAAAATAGGACATTTTCTTCCAGAAATGCCAGATTGCTCCCAAATATATAGCATCTTCTCCAAGAAATACCAGGTTTCCCCCTTGAAATAGGACCTTTTCACCCAGAAATGCCTGTTTTATCCCCCAGATAGGACATTTTCTTCCAGAAACGCCAGATTTCTCCCAAATATATCACATCTTCTCCAAGAAATACCAGGTTTCCCCCTTGAAATAGGACCTTTTCACCCAGAAATGCCTGTTTTATCCCCAAAATAGGACATATTCTTCCAGAAATGCCAGATTTCTCCCAAATATATCACATCTTCTCCAAGAAATACCAGGTTTCCCCCTTGAAATAGGACCTTTTCTCCCGGAAACACCTGTTTTATCCCCAAAATAGGACATATTCTTCCAGAAATGCCAGATTTCTCCCAAATATATCACATCTTCTCCAAGAAATACCAGGTTTCCCCCTTGAAATAGGACCTTTTCTCCCACAAATACCAGCCTTCTTCCCCCAAATAGGACATTCTCTTCCAGAAATGCCAGATTTCTCCCAAATATATAACCTCTTCTCCAAGAAATACCAGGTTTCCCCCTTGAAATAGGACCTTTTCTCCCAGAAATACCTGTTTTATCCCCCAAATAGGACATTTTCTTCCAGAAATGCCAGATTTCTCCCAAATATATCACATCTTCTCCAAGAAATACCAGGTTTTCCCCTTGAGATTGGACCTTTTCACCCACAAATACCTGTTTGATCCCCAAAATAGGACATTTTCTTCCAGAAATGCCAGATTTCTCCCAAATATATCACATATTCCCCAAGAAATACCTGGATTCCTCCTTGAAATAGGACCCGTTCACCCAGAAATGCTTGTTTTATCCCCCAAATAGGACATTTTCTTCCAGAAATGCCAGATTTCTCCCAAATATATCACATCTTCTCCAAGAAATACCAGGTTTCCCCCTTGAAATAGGACCTTCTCTCCCACAAATACCTGTTTTATCCCCAAAATAGGACATTTTCTTCCAGAAATGCCAGATTTCTCCCAAATATATCACATCTTCTCCAAGAAATACCAGGTTTCCCCCTTGAAATAGGACCTTTTCACTCAGAAAGACCTGTTTTATCCCCAAAATAGGACATATTCTTCCAGAAATGCCAGATTTCTCCCAAATATATCACATCTTCTCCAAGAAATACCAGGTTTCCCCCTTGAAATAGGACCTTCTCTCCCACAAATACCTGTTTTATCCCCAAAATAGGACATTTTCTTCCAGAAATGCCAGATTTCTCCCAAATATATCACATCTTCTCCAAGAAATACCAGGTTTCCCCCTTGAAATAGGACCTTTTCACCCAGAAATACCTGTTTGATCCCCAAAATAGGACATTTTCTTCCAGAAATGCCAGATTTCTCCCAAATATATCACATCTTCCCCAAGAAATACCTGGATTCCTCCTTGAAATAGGACCCGTTCACCCAGAAATGCTTGTTTTATCCCCCAAATAGGACATTTTCTTCCAGAAATGCCAGATTTCTCCCAAATATATCACATCTTCTCCAAGAAATACCAGGTTTCCCCCTTGAAATAGGACCTTCTCTCCCACAAATACCTGTTTTATCCCCAAAATAGGACATTTTCTTCCAGAAATGCCAGATTTCTCCCAAATATATCACATCTTCTCCAAGAAATACCAGGTTTCCCCCTTGAAATAGGACCTTTTCACTCAGAAAGACCTGTTTTATCCCCAAAATAGGACATTTTCTTCCAGAAATGCCAGATTTCTCCCAAATATATCACATCTTCTCCAAGAAATACCAGGTTTCCCCCTTGAAATAGGACCTTCTCTCCCACAAATGCCTGTTTTATCCCCAAAATAGGACATTTTCTTCCAGAAATGCCAGATTTCTCCCAAATATATCACATCTTCTCCAAGAAATACCAGGTTTCCCCCTTGAAATAGGACCTTTTCACCCAGAAATACCTGTTTGATCCCCAAAATAGGACATTTTCTTCCAGAAATGCCAGATTTCTCCCAAATATATCACATCTTCTCCAAGAAATACCAGGATTCCTCCTTGAAATAGGACCCTTTCACCCAGAAATGCCTGTTTTATCCCGAAAATAGGACATTTTCTTCCAGAAATGCCAGATTTCTCCCAAATATATCACATCTTCTCCAAGAAATACCAGGATTCCTCCTGAAATAGGGCCTTCTCACCAAGAAATGCCTGTTTTATCCCCCAAATGGGACATTTTCTTCCAGAAATGCCAGATTTCTCCCAAATATATATCATCTTCTCCAAGAAATACCAGGATTCCCCCTTCAAATAGGAAATTTCACCCAGAAATGCCTGTTTTATCCCCAAAATAGGACATTTTCTTCCAGAAATGCCAGATTTCTCCCAAATATATCACATCTTCTCCAAGAAATACCAGGTTTCCCCCTTGAAATAGGACCTTTTCACCCACAAATACCTGTTTTATCCCGAAATCAGGACATTTTCTTCCAGAAATGCCAGATTTCTCCCAAATATATCACATCTTCTCCAAGAAATACCAGGATTCCTCCTTGAAATATGACCTTTTCACCCAGAAATGCCTGTTTTATCCCGCAAATGGGACATTTTCTTCCAGAAATGCCAGATTTCTCCCAAATATATCACATCTTCTCCAAGAAATACCAGGTTTCCCCCTTGAAATAGGACCTTTTCACCCACAAATACCTGTTTTATCCCCAAAACAGGACGTTTTCTTCCAGAAATGCCAGATTTCTCCCAGGTATATAACATCTTCTCCAAGAAATACCAGGATTCCTCCTTGAAATATGACCTTTTCACCCAGAAATGCCTGTTTTATCCCGAAAATAGGACATTTTCTTCCAGAAATGCCAGATTTCTCCCAAATATATCACATCTTCTCCAAGAAATACCAGGTTTCCCCCTTGAAATAGGACCTTTTCACCCAGAAGTGCCTGTTTTATCCCCCAAATGGGACATTTTCTTCCAGAAATGCCACATTTCTCCCAAATATATCACATCTTCTCCAAGAAATACCAGGTTTCCCCCTTGAAATAGAACCTTTTCACCCACAAATACCTGTTTTATTCCCAAAATAGGACATTTTCTTCCAGAAATGCCAGATTGCTCCCAAATATATCACATCTTCTCCAAGAAATACCAGGTTTCCCGCATGAAATAGGACCTTTTCACCCAGAAATGCCTGTTTGATCCCCAAAATAGGACATTTTCTTCCAGAAATGCCAGATTTCTCCCAAATATATCACATCTTCTCCAAGAAATACCAGGTTTCCCCCTTGAAATAGGACCTTTTCTCCCGGAAACACCTGTTTTGTCCCCCAAATAGGACATTTTGTTCCAGAAATGCCAGATTTCTCCCAAATATATCACATCTTCTCCAAGAAATACCAGGTTTCCCCCTTGAAATAGGACCTTTTCTCCCAGAAATACCAGCCTTCTTCCCCCAAATAGGACATTCTCTTCCAGAAATGCCAGATTTCTCCCAAATATATCACATCTTCTCCAAGAAATACCAGGTTTCCCCCTTGAAATAGGACCTTTTCACCCACAAATACCTGTTTGATCCCCAAAATAGGACATTTTCTTCCAGAAATGCCAGATTTCTCCCAAATATATCACATCTTCCCCAAGAAATACCAGGATTCCTCCTTGAAATAGGACCCGTTCACCCAGAAATGCTTGTTTAATCCCCCAAATAGGACATTTTCTTCCAGAAATGCCAGATTTCTCCCAAATATATCACATCTTCTCCAAGAAATACCAGGTTTCCCCCTTGAAATAGGACCTTTTCACCCACAAATACCTGTTTTATCCCCAAAATAGGACATATTCTTCCAGAAATGCCAGATTTCTCCCAAATATATCACATCTTCTCCAAGAAATACCAGGATTCCCCCTTCAAATAGGACCTTTTCTCCCACAAATACCAGCTTTCTCCCCCCAAATAGGACATTTTCGTCCAGAAATGCCGGATTTCTCCCAAATATATCACATCTTCTCCAAGAAATACCAGGTTTCCCCCTTGAAATAGGACCTTTTCACCCACAAATACCTGTTTGATCCCCAAAATAGGACATTTTCTTCCAGAAATGCCAGATTTCTCCAAAATATATCACATCTTCTCCAAGAAATACCAGGTTTCCCCCTTGAAATAGGACCTTTTCTCCCACAAATACCAGCCTTCTTCCCCCAAATAGGACATTTTCTTCCAGAAATGCCAGATTTCTCCCAAATATATCACATCTTCTCCAAGAAATACCAGGTTTCCCCCTTGAAATAGAACCTTTTCACCCACAAATACCTGTTTTATCCCCAAAACAGGACATTTTCTTCCAGAAATGCCAGATTGCTCCCAAATATATAGCATCTTCTCCAAGAAATACCAGGGTTCCCCCTTGAAATAGGACCTTTTCACCCAGAAATGCCTGTTTTATCCCCCAAATAGGACATTTTCTTCCAGAAATGCCAGATATCTCCCAAATATATCACATCTTCTCCAAGAAATACCAGGTTTCCCCCTTGAAATAGGACCTTTTCACCCAGAAATGCCTGTTTGATCCCCTAAAGAGGACATTTTCTTCCAGAAATGCCAGATTTCTCCCAAATATATCACATCTTCTCCAAGAAATACCAGGTTTCCCCCTTGAAATAGGACCTTTTCTCCCGGAAACACCTGTTTTATCCCCCAAATAGGACATTTTCTTCCAGAAACGCCAGATTTCTCCCAAATATATCACATCTTCTCCAAGAAATACCAGGTTTCCCCCTTGAAATAGGACCTTTTCACCCAGAAATGCCTGTTTTATCCCCAAAATAGGACATATTCTTCCAGAAATGCCAGATTTCTCCCAAATATATAACATCTTCTCCAAGAAATACCAGGTTTCCCCCTTGAAATAGAACCTTTTCACCCACAAATACCTGTTTTATTCCCAAAATAGGACATTTTCTTCCAGAAATGCCAGATTGCTCCCAAATATATAGCATCTTCTCCAAGAAATACCAGGTTTCCCCCTTGAAATAGGACCTTTTCACCCAGAAATGCCTGTTTGATCCCCAAAATAGGACATTTTCTAACAGAAATGCGAGATTTCTCCCTAATATATCACATCTTCTCCAAGAAATACCAGGTTTCCCCCTTGAAATAGGACCTTTTCACCCAGAAATGCCTGTTTTATCCCCCAGATAGGACATTTTCTTCCAGAAATGGCAGATTTCTCCCAAATATATCACATCTTCTCCAAGAAATACCAGGTTTCCCCCTTGAAATAGGACCTTTTCACCCAGAAATGCCTGTTTTTATCCCCCTGATAGGACATTTTCTTCCAGAAATGCCAGATTTCTCCCAAATATATCACATCTTCTCCAAGAAATACCAGGTTTCCCCCTTGAAATAGGACCTTTTCACCCAGAAATGCCTGTTTTATCCCCAAAATAGGACATTTTCTTCCAGAAATGCCAGATTTCTCCCAAATATATCACATCTTCTCCAAGAAATACCAGGTTTCCCCCTTGAAATAGGACCTTTTCACCCACAAATACCAGCCTTCTCCCCCCAAATAGGACATTTTCTTCCAGAAATGCCAGATTTCTCCCAAATATATCACATCTTCTCCAAGAAATACCAGGTTTCCCCCTTGAAATAGGACCTTTTCACCCAGAAATACCTGTTTTATCCCCAAAATAGGACATTCTCTTCCAGAAATGCCAGATTTCTCCCAAATATATCACATCTTCTCCAAGAAATACCAGGGTTCCCCCTTGAAATAGGACCTTCTCACCCAGAAATACCTGTTTTATCCCCCAGATAGGACATTTTCTTCCAGAAATGCCAGATTTCTCCCAAATATATCACATCTTCTCCAAGAAATACCAGGTTTCCCCCTTGAAATAGGACCTTTTCTCCCAGAAATACCTGTTTTATCCCCAAAATAGGACATTTTCTTCCAGAAATGCCAGATTTCTCCCAAATATATCACATCTTCTCCAAGAAATACCAGGTTTCCCCCTTGAAATAGGACCTTTTCACCCAGAAGTGCCTGTTTTATCCCCCAAATAGGACATTTTCTTCCAGAAATGCCAGATTTCTCCCAAATATATCACATCTTCTCCAAGAAATACCAGGGTTCCCCCTTGAAATAGGACCTTTTCACCCACAAATACCTCTTTTATCCCCAAAATAGGACATTTTCTTCCAGAAATGCCAGATTTCTCCCAAATATATCACATCTTCTCCAAGAAATACCAGGTTTCCCCCTTGAAATAGAACCTTTTCACCCACAAATACCTGTTTTATCCCCAGAATAGGACATTTTCTTCCAGAAATGCCAGATTTCTCCCAAATATATCACATCTTCTCCAAGAAATACTAGGTTTCCCCCTTGAAATAGGACCTTTTCACATAGAAATGCCTGTTTTATCCTCAAGATAGGACATTTTCTTCCAGAAATGCCAGATTTCTCCCAAATATATCACATCTTCTCCAAGAAATACCAGGTTTCCCCCTTGAAATAGGACCTTCTCTCCCACAAATACCTGTTTTATCCCCCAAATGGGACATTTTCCTCCAGAAATGCCAGATTTCTCCCAAATATATCACATCTTCTCCAAGAAATACCAGGATTCCTCCTGAAATATGACCTTTTCACCCAGAAATGCCTGTTTTATCCCGAAAATAGGACATTTTCTTCCAGACATGCCAGATTTCTCCCAAATATATCACATCTTCTCCAAGTAATACCAGGTTTCCCCCTTGAAATAGGACCTTTTCACCCAGAAGTGCCTGTTTTATCCCCCCAATAGGACATTTTCTTCCAGAAATGCCAGATTTCTCCCAAATATATCACATCTTCTCCAAGAAATACCAGGATTCCTCCTGAAATAGGACCTTTTCTCCCACATATACCAGCCTTCTCCCCCCAAATAGGACATTTTCTTCCAGAAATGCCAGATTTCTCCCAAATAGATCACATCTTCTCCAAGAAATACCAGGTTTCCCCCTTGAAATAGGACCTTTTCACCCAGAAATACCTGTTTGATCCCCAAAAGAGGACATTTTATTCCAGAAATGCCAGATTTCTCCCAAATATATAACATCTTCTCCAAGAAATACCAGGGTTCCCCCTTGAAATAGGACCTTTTCACCCAGAAGTGCCTGTTTTATCCCGCAAATGGGACATTTTCTTCCAGAAATGCCAGATTTCTCCAAAATATATCACATCTTCTCCAAGAAATACCAGGTTTCCCCTTTGAAATAGGACCTTTTCACCCACAAATACCTGTTTTATCCCCAAAACAGGACATTTTCTTCCAGAAATGCCAGATTTCTCCCAAGTATATAACATCTTCTCCAAGAAATACCAGGATTCCTCCTTGAAATATGACCTTTTGACCCAGAAATGCCTGTTTTATCCCCCAAATAGGACATTTTCTTCCAGAAATGCCAGATTTCTCCCAAATATATCACATCTTCTCCAAGAAATACCAGGTTTCCCGCATGAAATAGGACCTTTTCCCCAAGAAATGCCTGTTTGATCCCCAAAATAGGACATGTTCTTCCAGAAATGCCAGATTTCTCCCAAATATATCACATCTTCTCCAAGAAATACCAGGTTTCCCCCTTGAAATAGGACCTTTTCTCCCACAAATACCTGCCTTCTTCCCCCAAATAGGACATTTTCTTCCAGAAATGCCAGATTTCTCCCAAATATATAACCTCTTCTCCAAGAAATACCAGGTTTCCCCCTTGAAATAGGACCTTTTCTCCCACAAATACCTGCCTTCTTCCCCCAAATGGGACATGTTCTTCCAGAAATGCCAGATTTCTCCCAAACATATCACATCTTCTCCAAGAAATACCAGGTTTCCCCCTTGAAATAGGACCTTCTCTCCCACAAATACCTGTTTTATCCCAAAAATAGGACATTTTCTTCCAGAAATGCCAGATTGCTCCCAAATATATAGCATCTTCCCCAAGAAATACCAGGATTCCTCCTTGAAATAGGACCCGTTCACCCAGAAATGCCTGTTTTATCCCCCAAATAGGACATTTTCTTCCAGAAATGCCAGATTTCTCCCAAATATATCACATCTTCTCCAAGAAATACCAGGTTTCCCCCTTGAAATAGGACCTTTTCACCCACAAATACCTGTTTTATCCCCCAAATAGGACATTTTCGTCCAGAAATGCCGGATTTCTCCCAAATATATCACATCTTCTCCAAGAAATACCAGGTTTCCCCCTTGAAATAGGACTTTTTCTCCCACAAATACCAGCCTTCTCCTCCCAAATGGGACATTTTCTTCCAGAAATGCCAGATTTCTCCCAAATATATCACATCTTCTCCAAGAAATACCAGGATACCTCCTTGAAATAGGACCTTTTCACCAAGAAATGGCTGTTTTATCCCCTAAAGAGGACATTTTCTTCCAGAAATGCCAGATTTCTCCCAAACATATCACATCTTCTCCAAGAAATACCAGGTTTCCCCCTTGAAATAGCACCTTCTCACCCACAAATACCTGTTTTATCCCCAAAATAGGACATTTTCTTCCAGAAATGGCAGATTTCTCCCAAATATATCACATCTTCTCCAAGAAATACCAGGTTTCCCCCTTGAAATAGGACCTTTTCTCCCACAAATACCTGCCTTCTTCCCCCAAATGGGACATGTTCTTCCAGAAATGCCAGATTTCTCCCAAATATATCACATCTTCTCCAAGAAATACCAGGTTTCCCCCTTGAAATAGGACCTTTTCTCCCACAAATACCTGCCTTCTTCCCCCAAATGGGACATGTTCTTCCAGAAATGCCAGATTTCTCCCAAACATATCACATCTTCTCCAAGAAATACCAGGTTTCCCCCTTGAAATAGGACCTTCTCTCCCACAAATACCTGTTTTATCCCAAAAATAGGACATTTTCTTCCAGAAATGCCAGATTGCTCCCAAATATATAGCATCTTCTCCAAGAAATACCAGGGTTCCCCCTTGAAATAGGACCTTTTCACCCAGAAATGCCTGTTTTATCCCCCAGATAGGACATTTTCTTCCAGAAATGCCAGATTTATCCCAAATATATCACATCTTCTCCAAGAAATACCAGGTTTCCCCCTTGAAATAGGACCTTTTCACCCAGAAATGCCTGTTTGATCCCCAAAATAGGACATTTTCTTCCAGAAATGCCAGATTGCTCCCAAATATATCACATCCTCCCCAAGAAATACCAGGATTCCTCCTTGAAATAGGACCTTTTCACCCACAAATGCTTGTTTTATCCCCCCAATAGGACATTTTCTTCCAGAAATGCCAGATTTCTCCCAAATATATCACATCTTCTCCAAGAAATACCAGGTTTCCCCCTTGAAATAGGACCTTTTCACCCAGAAATGCCTGTTTTATCCCCCAGATAGGACATTTTCTTCCAGAAACGCCAGATTGCTCCCAAATATATAGCATCTTCTCCAAGAAATACCAGGTTTCCCCCTTGAAATAGGACCTTTTCACCCAGAAATGCCTGTTTTATCCCCAAAATAGGACATATTCTTCCAGAAATGCCAGATTTCTCCCAAATATATAACATCTTCTCCAAGAAATACCAGGTTTCCCCCTTGAAATAGAACCTTTTCACCCACAAATACCTGTTTTATTCCCAAAATAGGACATTTTCTTCCAGAAATGCCAGATTGCTCCCAAATATATAGCATCTTCTCCAAGAAATACCAGGTTTCCCCCTTGAAATAGGACCTTTTCACCCAGAAATGCCTATTTGATCCCCTAAATAGGACATTTTCGTCCAGAAATGCCAGATTTCTCCCAAATATATCACATCTTCTCCAAGAAATACCAGGTTTCCCCCTTCAAATAGGACCTTTTCACCCAGAAATACCTGTTTTATCCCCCAAATAGGACATTTTCTTCCAGAAATGCGAGATTTCTCCCAAATATATCACATCTTCTCCAAGAAATACCAGGTTTCCCCCTTGAAATAGGACCTTTTCACCCAGAAATGCCTGTTTTATCCCCCAGATAGGACATTTTCTTCCAGAAATGCCAGATTTCTCCCAAATATATCACATCCTCTCCAAGAAATACTAGGTTTCCCCCTTGAAATAGGACCTTTTCACATAGAAATGCCTGTTTTATCCTCAAGATAGGACATTTTCTTCCAGAAATGCCAGATTTCTCCCAAATACATCACATCTTCTCCAAGAAATACCAGCTTTCCCCCTTTAAATAGGACCATTTCACCCACAAATGCCTGTTTGATCCCCAAAATAGGACATTTTCTTTCAGAAATGCCAGATTTCTCCCAAATATATCACATCTTCTCCAAGAAATACCAGGTTTCCCCCTTGAAATAGGACCTTTTCAACCAGAAATGCCTGTTTGATCCCCAAAATAGGACATTTTCTTCCAGAAATGCCAGATTTCTCCCAAATATATCACATCTTCTCCAAGAAATACCAGGTTTCCCCCTTGAAATAGGACCTTCTCTCCCACAAATACCTGTTTTATCCCCCAAATGGGACATTTTCCTCCAGAAATGCCAGATTTCTCCCAAATATATCACATCTTCTCCAAGAAATACCAGGTTTCCCCCTTGAAATAGGACCTTTTCACCCAGAAATACCTGTTTTATCCCCAAAATAGAACATGTTCTTCCGTAAAGGCCACATTTCTCCAAAATATATCATATCTTCTCCAAGAAATACCAGGTTTCCCCCTTCAAATAGGACCTTTTCACCCACAAATACCTGTTCTATTCCCAAAATAGGACATTTTCTTCCAGAAATGCCAGATTTCTCCCAAATATATCACATCTTCTCCAAGAAATACCAGGGTTCCCCCTTCAAATAGGAACTTTTCACCCAGAAATGCCTGTTTTATCCCCCAGATAGGACATTTTCTTCCAGAAATGCCAGATTTCTCCCAAATATATCACATCTTCTCCAAGAAATACCAGGTTTCCCCCTTGAAATAGGACCTTTTCACCCAGAAATGCCTGTTTGATCCCCAAAATAGGACATTTTCTTCCAGAAATGCCAGATTTCTCCCAAATATATCACATCTTCTCCAAGAAATACCAGGTTTCCCCCTTGAAATAGGACCTTTTCACCCAGAAATGCCTGTTTGATCCCCAAAATAGGACATTTTCTTCCAGAAATGCCAGATTGCTCCCAAATATATCACATCTTCTCCAAGAAATACCAGGATTCCTCCTTGAATTAGGACCTTTTCACCCACAAATGCTTGTTTAATCCCCCCAATAGGACATTTTCTTCCAGAAATGCCAGATTTCTCCCAAATATATCACATCTTCTCCAAGAAATACCAGGTTTCCCCCTTGAAATAGGACCTTTTCACCTAGAAATGCCTGTTTTATCTCCAAAATAGGACATTTTCTTCCAGAAATGCCAGATTTCTCCCAAATATATCACATCTTCTCCAATAAATACCAGGATACCTCCTTGAAATAGGACCTTTTAACCCAGAAATGCCTGTTTTATCCCCCAGATAGGACATTTTCTTCCAGAAATGCCAGATTTCTCCCAAATATATCACATCTTCTCCAAGAAATACCAGGTTTCCCCCTTCAAATAGGACCTTTTCACCTAGAAATGCCTGTTTTATCCCCCAAATAGGACATTTTCTTCCAGAAACGCCAGATTTCTCCCAAATATATCACATCTTCTCCAAGAAATACCAGGTTTCCCCCTTGAAATAGGACCTTTTCACCCAGAAATGCCTGTTTTATCCCCAAAATAGGACATATTCTTCCAGAAATGCCAGATTTCTCCCAAATATATCACATCTTCTCCAAGAAATACCAGGTTTCCCCCTTGAAATAGAACCTTTTCACCCACAAATACCTGTTTTATTCCCAAAATAGGACATTTTCTTCCAGAAATGCCAGATTGCTCCCAAATATATAGCATCTTCTCCAAGAAATACCAGGTTTCCCCCTTGAAATAGGACCTTTTCACCCAGAAATGCCTGTTTGATCCCCAAAATAGGACATTTTCGTCCAGAAATGCCAGATTTCTCCCAAATATATCACATCTTCTCCAAGAAATACCAGGTTTCCCCCTTGAAATAGGACCTTTTCACCCAGAAATACCTGTTTGATCCCCAAAATAGGACATTTTCTTCCAGAAATGCGAGATTTCTCCCAAATATATCACATCTTCTCCAAGAAATACCAGGTTTCCCCCTTGAAATAGGACCTTTTCACCCAGAAATGCCTGTTTTATCCCCCAAATAGGACATTTTCTTCCAGAAATGCCAGATTTCTCCCAAATATATCACATCTTCTCCAAGAAATACCAGGTTTCCCCCTTGAAATAGGACCTTTTCTCCCACAAATACCTGTTTTATCCCCAAAATAGGACATTTTCTTCCAGAAATGCCAGATTTCTCCCAAATATATCACATCTTCTCCAAGAAATACCAGGTTTCCCCCTTGAAATAGGACCTTTTCACCCACAAATACCAGCCTTCTCCCCCCAAATAGGACATTTTCTTCCAGAAATGCCAGATTTCTCCCAAATATATCACATCTTCTCCAAGAAATACCAGGTTTCCCCCTTGAAATAGGACCTTTTCACCCAGAAATACCTGTTTTATCCCCAAAATAGGACATTCTCTTCCAGAAATGCCAGATTTCTCCCAAATATATCACATCTTCTCCAAGAAATACCAGGGTTCCCCCTTGAAATAGGACCTTTTCACCCACAAATGCCTGTTTTATCCCCCAGATAGGACATTTTCTTCCAGAAATGCCAGATTTCTCCCAAATATATCACATCTTCTCCAAGAAATACCAGGTTTCCCCCCTTGAAATATGACCTTCTCTCCCACAAATACCTGTTTTATCCCCCAAATGGGACATTTTCCTCCAGAAATGCCAGATTTCTCCCAAATATATCACATCTTCTCCAAGAAATACCAGGTTTCACCCTGGAAATAGGAACTTTTCACCCACAAATACCTGTTTTATCCCCCAGATAGGACATTTTCTTCCAGAAATGCCGGATTTCTTCCAAATATATCACATCTTCTCCAAGAAATACCAGGGTTCCCCCTTGAAGTAGGACCTTTTCACCCAGAAATACCTGTTTTATCCCCCAGATAGGACATTTTCTTCCAGAAATGCCAGATTTCTCCCAAATATATCACATCTTCTCCAAGAAATACCAGGTTTCCCCCTTGAAATAGGACCTTTTCACCCACAAATACCTCTTTTATCCCCAAAATAGGACATTTTTCTTCCAGAAATGCCAGATTTCTCCCAAATATATCACATCTTCTCCAAGAAATACCAGGTTTCCCCCTTGAAATAGGACCTTCTCTCCCACAAATACCTGTTTTATCCCCCAAATGGGTCATTTTCCTCCAGAAATGCCAGATTTCTCCCAAATATATCACATCTTCTCCAAGAAATACCAGGTTTCCCCCTTGAAATAGGACCTTTTCACCCACAAATACCTGTTTTATCCCCCAAATAGGACATTTTCTTCCAGAAATGCCAGATTTCTCCCAAACATATCACGTCTTCTCCAAGAAATACCAGGTTTCCCCCTTCAAATACGACCTTTTCACCCAGAAATACCTGTTTTATCCCCAAAATAGGACATATTCTTCCAGAAATGCCAGATTTCTCCCAAATATATCACATCTTCTCCAAGAAATAGCAGGTTTCCCCCTTGAAATAGGACCTTTTCACCCACAAATACCTGTTTTATCCCCAAAATAGAACATGTTCTTCCAGAAATGCCAGATTTCTCCCAAATATATCACATCTTCTCCAAGAAATACCAGGTTTCCCCCTTGAAATAGGACCTTTTCACCCACAAATACCTGTTTTATCCCCAAAACAGAACATTTTCTTCCAGAAATGCCAGATTTCTCCCAAATATATCACCTCTTCTCCAAGAAATACCAGGTTTCCCCCTTGAAATAGGACCTTTTCACCCAGAAATACCTGTTTTATCCCCCAAATAGGACAGTTTCTTCCAGAAATGCCAGATTTCTCCCAAATGTATCACATCTTCTCCAAGAAATACTAGTTTTCCCCCTTGAAATAGGACCTTTTCTCCCAGAAGTGCCTGTTTTATCCCCAAAATAGGACATTTTCTTCCAGAAATGCCAGATTTCTCCCAAATATATCACATCTTCTCCAAGAAATACCAGGTTTCCCCCTGGAAGTAGGAACTTTTCACCCACAAATGCCTGTTTTATCCCCCCAATAGGACATTTTCTTCCAGAAATGCCAGATTTCTCCCAAATATATCACATCTTCTCCAAGAAATACCAGGTTTCCCCCTTGAAATAGGACCTTTTCACCCACAAATACCTGTTTTATCCCCAAAACAGGACATTTTCTTCCAGAAATGCCAGATTGCTCCCAAATATATCACATCTTCCCCAAGAAATACCAGGATTCCTCCTTGAAATAGGACCTTTTCACCCAGAAATGCTTGTTTTATCCCCCAAATAGGACATTTTCTTCCAGAAATGCCAGATTTCTCCCAAACATATCACATCTTCTCCAAGAAATACCAGGTTTCCCCCTGGAAATAGGACCTTTTCACCCAGAAATGCCTGTTTTATCCCCCAGATAGGACATTATCTTCCAGAAATGCCAGATTTCTCCCAAATATATCACATCTTCTCCAAGAAATACCAGGTTTCCCCCTTCAAATAGGACCTTTTCACCCAGAAATACCTGTTTTTATCCCCAAAATAGAACATGTTCTTCCAGAAATGCCAGATTTCTCCCAAATATATCACATCTTCTCCAAGAAATACCAGGTTTCCCCCTTGAAATAGGACCTTTTCACCCACAAATACCTGTTTTATCCCCCAAATAGGACATTTTCTTCCAGAAATGCCAGATTTCTCCCAAATATATCCCATCTTCTCCAAGAAATACCAGGTTTCCCCCTTGAAATAGGACCTTTTCACCCACAATTACCTGTTTTATCCCCAAAACAGAAAATTTTCTTCCAGAAATGCCAGATTTCTCCCAAATATATAACCTCTTCTCCAAGAAATACCAGGTTTCCCCCTTGAAATAGGACCTTTTCACCCAGAAATATCTGTTTTATCCCCCAAATAGGACATGTTCTTCCAGAAATGCCAGATTGCTCCCAAATATATCACATCTTCTCCAAGAAATACCAGGTTTCCCCCTTGAAATAGGACCTTTTCACCCACAAATGCCAGTTTGATCCCCAAAATAGGACATTTTCTTCCAGAAATGCCAGTTTTTCTCCCAAATATATCACATCTTCCTCCAAGAAATACCAGGTTTCCCCCTTGAAATAGGACCTTTTCACCCACATATACCTGTTTTATCCCCCAAATGGGACATTTTCCTCCAGAAATGCCAGATTTCTCCCAAATATATCACATCTTCTCCAAGAAATACCAGGTTTCACCCTGGAAATAGGAACTTTTCACCCAGAAGTGCCTGTTTTATCCCCCAGATAGGACATTTTCTTCCAGAAATGCCGGATTTCTCCCAAACAAATCACATCTTCTCCAAGAAATACCAGGGTTCCCCCTTGAAGTAGGACCTTTTCACCCTGAAATACCTGTTTTATCCCCCAGATAGGACATATTCTTCCAGAAATGCCAGATTTCTCCCAAATATATCACATCTTCTCCAAGAAATACCAGGTTTCCCCCTTGAAATAGGACCTTTTCACCCACAAATACCTGTTTTATCCCCCCAATAGGACATTTTCTTCCAGAAATGCCAGATTTCTCCCAAATATATCACATCTTATCCAAGAAATACCAGGTTTTCCCCTTGAAATAGGACCTTCTCTCCACAAATACCTGTTTTATCCCCCAAATGGGACATTTTCCTCCAGAAATGCCAGATTTCTCCCAAATATATCACATCTTCTCCAAGAAATACCAGGTTTTCCCCTTGAAATAGGAACTTTTCACCCAGAAATACCTGTTTTATCCCCCAGATAGGACATATTCTTCCAGAAATGCCAGATTTCTCCCAAATATATCACATCTTCTCCAAGAAATACCAGGTTTCCCCCTTGAAATAGGGACCTTTTCACCCAGAAGTGCCTGTTTTATCCCCAAAATAGGACATTTTCTTCCAGAAATGCCAGATTTCTCCCAAATATATCACATCTTCTCCAAGAAATACCAGGTTTCCCCCTTGAAATAGGACCTTTTCACCCACAAATGCCTGTTTTATCCCCCAGATAGGACATTTTCTTCCAGAAATGCCAGATTTCTCCCAAATATATCACATCTTCTCCAAGAAATACCAGGTTTCCCCCTTCAAATAGGACCTTTTCACCCAGAAATATCTGTTTTATCCCCCAAATAGGACATGTTCTTCCAGAAATGCCAGATTGCTCCCAAATATATCACATCTTCTCCAAGAAATACCAGGTTTCCCCCTGGAAATAGGAACTTTTCACCCGGAAGTGCCTGTTTTATCCCCCAAATAGGACATGTTCTTCCCAGAAATGCCAGATTTCTCCCAAATATATCACATCTTCTCCAAGAAATACCAGGTTTCCCCCTTGAAATAGGACCTTTTCACCCACAAATACTTCTTTAATCCCCAAAATAGGACATTTTCTTCCAGAAATGCCAGATTTCTCCCAAATATATCACATCTTCTCCAAGAAATACCAGGTTTCCCCCTTGAAATAGGACCTTTTCACCCACAAATGCCTGTTTTATCCCCCCAATAGGACATTTTCTTCCAGAAATGCCAGATTTCTCCCAAATATATCACATCTTCTCCTAGAAATACCAGGTTTCCCCCTTGAAATAGGACCTTTTCACCCAGAAATGCCTGTTTTATCCCCCAGATAGGACATTTTTCTTCCAGAAATGCCAGATTTCTCCCAAATATATCACATGAAATACCAGGTTTCCCCCTTGAAATAGGACCTTTTCACCCAGAAATGCCTGTTTTATCCCCCAGATAGGACATTTTCTTCCAGAAATGCCAGATTTCTCCCAAATATATCACATCTTCTCCAAGAAATACCAGGTTTCCCCCTTGAAATAGGACCTTTTCACCCAGAAGTGCCTGTTTTATCCCCAAAATAGGACATTTTCTTCCAGAAATGCCAGATTTCTCCCAAATATATCACATCTTCTCCAAGAAATACCAGGTTTCCCCCTTCAAATAGGAACTTTTCACCCAGAAATACCTGTTTTATCCCCCAAATAGGACAGTTTCTTCCAGAAATGCCAGATTTCTCCCAAATATATCACATCTTCTCCAAGAAATACCAGGTTTCCCCCTTGAAATAGGACCTTTTCTCCCAGAAGTGCCTGTTTTATCCCCCAAATAGGACATTTTCTTCCAGAAATGCCAGATTTCTCCCAAATATATCACATCTTCTCCAAGAAATAACAGGGTTCCCCCTTGAAATAGGACCTTTTCACCCACAAATGCCTGTTTTATCCCCCAGATAGGACATTTTCTTCCAGAAATGCCAGATTTCTCCCAAATATATCACATCTTCTCCAAGAAATACCAGGTTTCCCCCTTGAAATAGGACCTTTTCACCCAGAAATACCTCTTTTATCCCCAAAATAGGACATTTTCTTCCAGAAATGCCAGATTTCTCCCAAATATATCACATCCTCTCCAAGAAATACTAGGTTTCCCCCTTGAAATAGGACCTTATCACCTAGAAATGCCTGTTTTATCCTCAAGATAGGACATTTTCTTCCAGAAATGCCAGATTTCTCCCAAATATATCACATCTTCTCCAAGAAATACCAGGTTTCCCCCTTGAAATAGGACCTTTTCACCCACAAATACCTGTTTTATTCCCAAAATAGGACATTTTCTTCCAGAAATGCCAGATTGCTCCCAAATATATAGCATCTTCTCCAAGAAATACCAGGTTTCCCCCTTGAAATAGGACCTTTTCACCCAGAAATGCCTGTTTGATCCCCAAAATAGGACATTTTCTTCCAGAAATGCCAGATTTCTCCCAAATATATCACATCTTCTCCAAGAAATACCAGGTTTCCCCCTTGAAATAGGACCTTTTCACCCAGAAATACCTGTTTGATCCCCAAAATAGGACATTTTCTTCCAGAAATGCCAGATTTCTCCCAAATATATCACATCTTCTCCAAGAAATACCAGGTTTCCCCCTTGAAATAGGACCTTTTCACCCAGAAATGCCTGTTTTATCCCCAAAATAGGACATTTTCTTCCAGAAATGCCAGATTTCTCCCAAATATATCACATCTTCTCCAAGAAATACCAGGTTTCCCCCTTGAAATAGGACCTTTTCACCCACAAATACCAGCCTTCTCCCCCCAAATAGGACATTTTCTTCCAGAAATGCCAGATTTCTCCCAAATATATCACATCTTCTCCAAGAAATACCAGGTTTCCCCCTTGAAATAGGACCTTTTCACCCAGAAATACCTGTTTTATCCCCAAAATAGGACATTTTCTTCCAGAAATGCCAGATTTCTCCCAAATATATCACATCTTCTCCAAGAAATACCAGGTTTCCCCCTTGAAATGGGACCTTTTCACCCACAAATGCCTGTTTTATCCCCCAGATAGGACATTTTCTTCCAGAAATGCCAGATTTCTCCCAAATATATCACATCTTCTCCAAGAAATACCAGGTTTCCCCCTTGAAATAGGACCTTTTCTCCCAGAAATACCTGTTTTATCCCCCTGATAGGACATTTTCTTCCAGAAATGCCAGATTTCTCCCAAATATATCACATCTTCTCCAAGAAATACCAGGTTTCCCCCTTGAAATAGGACCTTTTCACCCAGAAGTGCCTGTTTTATCCCCCCAAATAGGACATTTTCTTCCAGAAATGCCAGATTTCTCCCAAATATATCACATCTTCTCCAAGAAATACCAGGTTTCCCCCTTGAAATAGGACCTTTTCACCCACAAATACCTCTTTTATCCCCCAAATAGGACATTTTCTTCCAGAAATGCCAGATTTCTCCCAAATATATCACATCTTCTCCAAGAAATACCAGGTTTCCCCCTTGAAATAGGACCTTTTCACCCAGAAGTGCCTGTTTTATCCCCCAAATAGGACATTTTCTTCCAGAAATGCCAGATTTCTCCCAAATATATCACATCTTCTCCAAGAAATACCAGGTTTCCCCCTTGAAATAGGACCTTTTCACCCAGAAATACCTGTTTTATCCCCCAAATAGGACATTTTCTTCCAGAAATGCCGGATTTCTCCCAAATATATCACATCTTCTCCAAGAAATACCAGGCTTCCCCCTTGAAATAGGACCTTTTCACCCTCAAATACCAGCCTTCTCCTCCCAAATAGGACATCTTCTTCCAGAAATGCCAGATTTCTCCCAAATATATCACATCTTCTCCAAGAAATACCCGGTTTCCCCCTTGAAATAGGACCTTTTCACCCAGAAGTGCCTGTTTTATCCCCCAAATAGGACATTTTCTTCCAGAAATGCCAGATTTCTCCCAAATATATCACATCTTCTCCAAGAAATACCAGGTTTCCCCCTGGAAATAGGAACTTTTCACCCACAAATACCTCTTTTATCCCCAAAATAGGACATTTTCTTCCAGAAATGCCAGATTGCTCCCAAATATATCACATCTTCTCCAAGAAATACCAGGATTCCCCCTTGAAATAGGACCTTTTCACCCACAAATACCAGCCTTCTCCCCCCAAATAGGACATTTTCTTCCAGAAATGCCAGATTTCTCCCAAATATATCACATCTTCTCCAAGAAATACCAGGTTTCCCCCTTGAAATAGGACCTTCTCTCCCACAAATACCTGTTTTATCCCCAAAATAGGACATTTTCTTCCAGAAATGCCAGATTTCTCCCAAATATATCACATCTTCTCCAAGAAATACCAGGTTTCCCCCTTGAAATAGGACCTTTTCACCCACAAATACCTGTTTTATTCCCAAAATAGGACATTTTCTTCCAGAAATGCCAGATTGCTCCCAAATATATAGCATCTTCTCCAAGAAATACCAGGTTTCCCCCTTGAAATAGGACCTTTTCACCCAGAAATGCCTGTTTGATCCCCAAAATAGGACATTTTCTTCCAGAAATGCCAGATTTCTCCCAAATATATCACATCTTCTCCAAGAAATACCAGGTTTCCCCCTTGAAATAGGACCTTTTCACCCAGAAATGCCTGTTTGATCCCCAAAATAGGACATTTTCTTCCAGAAATGCCAGATTTCTCCCAAATATATCACATCTTCTCCAAGAAATACCAGGTTTCCCCCTTGAAATAGGACCTTTTCACCCACAAATACTTCTTTAATCCCCAAAATAGGACATTTTCTTCCAGAAATGCCAGATTTCTCCCAAATATATCACATCTTCTCCAAGAAATACCAGGTTTCCCCCTTGAAATAGGACCTTTTCACCCACAAATACCAGCCTTCTCCCCCCAAATAGGACATTTTCTTCCAGAAATGCCAGATTTCTCCCAAATATATCACATCTTCTCCAAGAAATACCAGGTTTCCCCCTTGAAATAGGACCTTTTCACCCAGAAAAACCTGTTTTATCCCCAAAATAGGACATTTTCTTCCAGAAATGCCAGATTTCTCCCAAATATATCACATCTTCTCCAAGAAATAACAGGGTTCCCCCTTGAAATGGGACCTTTTCACCCACAAATGCCTGTTTTATCCCCCAGATAGGACATTTTCTTCCAGAAATGCCAGATTTCTCCCAAATATATCACATCTTCTCCAAGAAATACCAGGTTTCCCCCTTGAAATAGGACCTTTTCTCCCAGAAATACCTGTTTTATCCCCAAAATAGGACATTTTCTTCCAGAAATGCCAGATTTCTCCCAAATATATCACATCTTCTCCAAGAAATACCAGGTTTCCCCCTTGAAATAGGACCTTTTCACCCAGAAGTGCCTGTTTTATCCCCCAAATAGGACATTTTCTTCCAGAAATGCCAGATTTCTCCCAAATATATCACATCTTCTCCAAGAAATACCAGGTTTCCCCCTTGAAATAGGACCTTTTCACCCACAAATACCTCTTTTATCCCCCAAATAGGACATTTTCTTCCAGAAATGCCAGATTTCTCCCAAATATATCACATCTTCTCCAAGAAATACCAGGTTTCCCCCTTGAAATAGGACCTTTTCACCCAGAAATGCCTGTTTTATCCCCCAAATAGGACATTTTCTTCCAGAAATGCCAGATTTCTCCCAAATATATCACATCTTCTCCAAGAAATACCAGGTTTCCCCCTTGAAATAGGACCTTCTCTCCCACAAATACCTGTTTTATCCCCCAAATGGGACATTTTCTTCCAGAAATGCCAGATTTCTCCCAAATATATCACATCTTCTCCAAGAAATACCAGGCTTCCCCCTTGAAATAGGACCTTTTCAACCAGAAATGCCTGTTTTATCCCCAAAATAGGACATATTCTTCCAGAAATGCCAGATTTCTCCCAAATATATCACATCTTCTCCAAGAAATACCAGGTTTCCCCCTTGAAATAGGACCTTTTCACCCAGAAGTGCCTGTTTTATCCCCCAAATAGGACATTTTCTTCCAGAAATGCCAGATTTCTCCCAAATATATCACATCTTCTCCAAGAAATACCAGGTTTCCCCCTTGAAATAGGACCTTTTCACCCAGAAATACCTGTTTTATCCCCCAAATAGGACATTTTCTTCCAGAAATGCCGGATTTCTCCCAAATATATCACATCTTCTCCAAGAAATACCAGGGTTCCCCCTTGAAGTAGGACCTTTTCACCCAGAAATACCTGTTTTATCCCCCAGATAGGACATTTTCTTCCAGAAATGCCGGATTTCTCCCAAATATATCACATCTTCTCCAAGAAATACCAGGTTTCCCCCTTGAAATAGGACCTTTTCTCCCAGAAGTGCCTGTTTTATCCCCCAAATAGGACATTTTCTTCCAGAAATGCCAGATTTCTCCCAAATATATCACATATTCTCCAAGAAATACCAGGTTTCCCCCTTGAAATAGGACCTTTTCACCCACAAATACCAGCCTTCTCCTCCCAAATAGGACATCTTCTTCCAGAAATGCCAGATTTCTCCCAAATATATCACATCTTCTCCAAGAAATAACAGGGTTCCCCCTTGAAATAGGACCTTTTCACCCACAAATACCAGCCTTCTCCTCCCAAATGGGACATCTTCTTCCAGAAATGCCGGATTTCTCCCAAATATATCACATCTTCTCCAAGAAATACCAGGTTTCCCCCTTGAAATAGGACCTTTTCTCCCAGAAGTGCCTGTTTTATCCCCCCAATAGGACATTTTCTTCCAGAAATGCCAGATTTCTCCCAAATATATCACATCTTCTCCAAGAAATACCAGGTTTCCCCCTTGAAATAGGACCTTTTCACCCACAAATACCTCTTTTATCCCCAAAATAGGACGTTTTCTTACAGAAATGCCAGATTTCTCCCAAATATATCACATCTTCTCCAAGAAATACCAGGTTTCCCCCTTGAAATAGGACCTTTTCACCCACAAATACCAGCCTTCTCCCCCCAAATAGGACATTTTCTTCCAGAAATGCCAGATTTCTCCCAAATATATCACATCTTCTCCAAGAAATACCAGGTTTCCCCCTTGAAATAGGACCTTTTCACCCACAAATACCTGTTTTATCCCCCAAATAGGACATTTTCTTCCAGAAATGCCAGATTTCTCCCAAACATTTCACATCTTCTCCAAGAAATACCAGGTTTCCCCCTTGAAATAGGACCTTTTCACCCAGAAGTGCTTGTTTTATCCCCCAAATAGGACATTTTCTTCCAGAAATGCCAGATTTCTCCCAAATATATCACATCTTCTCCAAGAAATACCAGGTTTCCCCCCTGGAAATAGGAACTTTTCACCCGGAAGTGCCTGTTTTATCCCCCAAATAGGACATTTTCTTCCAGAAATGCCAGATTTCTCCCAAATATATCACATCTTCTCCAAGAAATACCAGGTTTCCCCCTTCAAATAGGACCTTTTCACCCACAAATGCCTCTTTGATCCCCAAAATAGGACATTTTCTTCCAGAAATGCCAGATTTCTCCCAAATATATCACATCTTCTCCAAGAAATACCAGGTTTCACCCTGGAAATAGGAACTTTTCACCCACAAATACCTGTTTTATCCCCCAAATAGGACATTTTCTTCCAGAAATGCCGGATTTCTCCCAAATATATCACATCTTCTCCAAGAAATACCAGGCTTCCCCCTTGAAGTAGGACCTTTTCACCCAGAAATACCTGTTTTATCCCCCTGATAGGACATATTCTTCCAGAAATGCCAGATTTCTCCCAAATATATCACATCTTCTCCAAGAAATACCAGGTTTCCCCTTGAAATAGGACCTTCTCTCCCACAAATACCTGTTTTATCCCCCAAATAGGACATTTTCTTCCAGAAATGCCAGATTTCTCCCAAATATATCACATCTTCTCCAAGAAATACTAGGTTTCCCCCTTGAAATAGGACCCTTTCACCCACAAATACCAGCCTTCTCCTCCCAAATGGGACATCTTCTTCCAGAAATGCCAGATTTCTCCCAAATATATCACATCTTCTCCAAGAAATACCAGGGTTCCCCCTTGAAATAGGACCTTTTCACCCAGAAATGCCTGTTTTATCCCCCAGATAGGACATTATCTTACAGAAATGCCAGATTTCTCCCAAATATATCACATCTTCTCCAAGAAATACCAGGTTTCCCCCTTGAAATAGGACCTTTTCACCCAGAAGTGCCTGTTTTATCCCCAAAAGAGGACATTTTCTTCCAGAAATGCCAGATTTCTCCCAAATATATCACATCTTCTCCAAGAAATACCAGGTTTCCCCCTTGAAATAGGACCTTTTCACCCACAAATACCTGTTTTATCCCCAAAATAGGACATTTTCTTCCAGAAATGCCAGATTTCTCCCAAATATATCACATCCTCTCCAAGAAATACTAGGTTTCCCCCTTGAAATAGGACATTTTCACCTAGAAATGCCTGTTTTATCCTCAAGATAGGACATTTTCTTCCAGAAATGCCAGATTTCTCCCAAATATATCACATCTTCTGCAAGAAATACCAGGTTTCCCCCTTGAAATAGGACCTTTTCACCCACAAATACCTGTTTTATCCCCCAAATGGGACATTTTCCTCCAGAAATGCCAGATTTCTCCCAAATATATCACATCTTATCCAAGAAATACCAGGTTTCCCCCTTGAAATAGGACCTTTTCACCCACCAATACCTGTTTTATCCCCCCAATAGGACATTTTCTTCCAGAAGTGCCAGATTTCTCCCAAATATATCACATCTTCTCCAAGAAATACCAGGGTTCCCCCTTGAAATAGGACCTTTTCACCCAGAAATGCCTGTTTTATCCCCCAGATAGGACATTTTCTTCCAGAAATGCCAGATTTCTCCCAAATATATCACATCTTCTCCAAGAAATACCAGGTTTCCCCTTGAAATAGGACCTTTTCACCCAGAAGTGCCTGTTTTATCCCCCAAATAGGACATTTTCTTCCAGAAATGCCAGATTTCTCCCAAATATATCACATCTTCTCCAAGAAATAACAGGGTTCCCCCTTGAAATAGGACCTTTTCACCCACAAATGCCTGTTTTATCCCCCAGATAGGACATTTTCTTCCAGAAATGCCAGATTTCTCCCAAATATATCACATCTTCTCCAAGAAATACCAGCT